>BOPP01000007.1:13631826-13655234 GCA_017312745.1 Gryllus bimaculatus
GGAGCGGACCAGTGCCGGAGATGAGGAATTCCCGCCCCGAAAAGTCGGCGCCCCGTTCCGCCGATATCGGATGGCAGTTTTCCCCCCTCGCGTTCCCTCGCACCCCCTATCCTCCTCTGCACTGGTTCGGCAATAGACACCCTCTCACGGGAGCGACGCGATCCGCTCTCTGCAGCAATATTCCGCATTTTAAGAAGCAAAAATCACCGTGAATTAGAAAACTATTTCTTGAATATTTCTTTCTAAGACTTATTTCACAACCTTCCTTGAGACAACTTTTTATTCGTCTCATGATTGTTTTTAAATCTCAGTTCTTAATAATCCTACCATGAATTCTCGCGTAAAAGTAATTTTCTTCCGAATTTAGTTGCAAATTTAGTACTCCGATATACTATGTACAAAATATCTTTTAGTTAGGAAGCTATCTTCCTTTGTATAACAACTCACATCGTGTCATATGACTTGCTTAACTTTTGCATTTCTAGTAGTCCAATCTGTTTGCACTTATTGTTGTTGTTTTAATATTAGATTTGTGTAGTTTGTCTTCGCAAAAGAAAGATCTAATATTTAATAACCGTTCGCGTAATACCAATTTTATTTGTTGATTTCTAATTACTTAAGAAATTGTTTAAATAAATTTTCGGCAGCATGTGAAGCAATGAACAACTAAACCGAGAGCTTCCGCTATTTTGGAGGAGGACATGTTTGGGCTTAGCTGCTATGGAACATCCAAGTAACGACTGTTCCTCCAGCCCGCCCCATCACGTTCAGGCAGCAGCTGCGCGTGTAGCGCAGTTCGAGCCATCTTAAACTTCGCACGCAAGTCAACAAACACCACGCGACCAGGTAGCTGGGCAGAGCGTACGGAACTGCGTCGTTGACTTCTCCGCCAAACCCCGGGGGGCCCCCCCCCACTCCTTTTTGAGGGAGCAACCACCTTTATTTTCCCTGAGGGGGGGGGGGGGACCGAGGGGGTACTGAGGACAACGCGCCGGCCGTCTCGGTCAACAACTCCGGCCAGGACTGAGGATGAGACGCGGGCCAACGGCGATGCGAGGACAATCACAGCGGAACCTTCGCCGACCGTCTCGCCCAAAACAACTCACTGGGCACTGAGTGAGACTGGGGAGTTGAAGACAGCGAGAAGCGGTTCTCTCTCTCTGCCCCCTCTCTCTCTCTCTCTGTCTTCTTATCTTCTCCTTCTCACTTCATTTTCTCTCATGTCTCTCTTTCTCACTTTCATTCTCTCTTTCTTCATGTCTCTCTTTCTCACTTCATTCTTCTCTTTCTCTCATTGTCTCTCTTTTCACACTTTTTTTTTCTTTCTCTTTTTCTTCTCTCTTCTCTCTTTTTCCCTCTCACACTTTATCTCGTTCACCCTCTCGTTCACTGCTCTCTTCCTCTCTCGCGTTTTTTATCTCTCGCCTCTATCGCTCCTTGATCTCCTGTTCTCGCTTCCTCTGCTCCCTCGCTCTCTCTCGCTCTCTCGTCGCTCTCTGTCGCTCGTTCCTCTCTCTCGCCACTCTCTCGCGCTCTTCGCTCTCGCCTACCCTTCGTCGCCCTCGCTCTCTGCGCTCTCTCGCGCCCGCTCTCTGTCCGCACTCTCGCCTCTCTTTCGTCATCTCTCTGCCTCTCTCTCGTTACTCCCTTCTCCGCTCTCGTTGTGTTTCACCTCTCTCGCCTCTCTCTTTTCTCTCTCGCCCCACACACTGGCTCCGCGCCGCTCTGCCCGACTCTCGCTCTCGCCTCGTCTCTGTCTCTCTCTGTTGGAAAGCGTCGACGCCGCGTGCGAACCCACGCTGCAGCCGGCTCTTAAGCGTGTGAGGACCCGGGGCCCGGTTGACTCCGCTGCCTGGACGCCGTTACAGCGCGCCTGGCACACAAGGTCCTCCTCTTCGCTGCCCCGCGCGCTCTGCCCGGAGATCTTCCGGTGCGCGAAGGCGGGCGTGCGCCGAAGTGAGGTCGGCGGGCGTGCAAAATGCTGAGGCACCCGCTTGGGCTCGCCTTACCCCCCCGCAGATGTATTATGCATGGGCGGCGGCGCGCGCGACCGCCCGCCCCGCTGAAGAGGGCTGATGGATGAGGTTAATTGTGGATCCCGTCTGAGCGGCCGTGGCTGCGACCTGCACGAAGGTACAGGAGACGTCTCAATCGTGCCACAATCCTTATTAATCGACCAGTGGGCGATTTTGATGATCTAAAATCATTCGACTAAAAAATGATCACATAAAAAATGCTATTAAAATCTTTTTAAAATCTCAGAGCCCCAAAGCAAATAATGACGTGAAAAAATTGATAATGCCAGTTCAGCATGAACACAGCCATCGCTGTGTGGTTTATAACTGAATTCAGGCTACTTCTCTGACACTCCGAGATTGGCAACCCTTTGCGGTGACCGGACAACATCCCTGCTCTTTAATCGGATTCCAGGAATGGCGTGCTGAACGCGTCACAGGCCCCGCTTAATTACATAACTCCCAACGGCAGCTCCTAACATCTTCAGAACCCGATTAAAACGCGTATACAAGAATTCTGCTACAACCATTCTGCTGCGTCTCGAAAAGTTTTCATTCTTCACAGTACCTCAAATATAATATTAAAATCATAACATTAATGAAAATCCCTTTCTGCTAATGTATGAAAAACATAAAAAATCGACTATGCAGTCGAAGAGTTAAGAAAATGCCCAGACAGTGTTCCATATAACGTGCGCATCCGGCTCCTCTTTGTCATAAACAGACAACATGCAATGTCCATTTTCATAACAAGGCACTGCTCTACAATGAAAGGAAAAATTATCATCATTGAAAATCTGCCCTAATTATACATTTATTCTCCTTACCTTTAATTTTTTGACACAAGATTTACATGCTGCTTGAAAGCATTCTCCTCATTTCTTCCTGGCTTCCATCATTTTGACTTATTCTTCGAGACGAACAATTTAAATACATAGTTATACCACTATCACCTTACGTGATAAGAATTTCCATCGTCAGGCTAAAAGCACATTATATCATTTATCTAGTGCAATCACATAATCCTCTTTCTCTTTAGCGGAGCGTTTGCCTAAATGTACCAGTTTGGCAGGTCGCGGAAGTGCCACATGTACATCATGTGAACCAATTGCATCTAAGGAGTCGGACGCCCATTTATATGATGTCACCTGCACAACTAACTCATTTGGCAGATTGAGTCGTCCATGAACATACCCTGCAGTAGTCACTTCCAACGGGAAAGCCAACCAGCACCTTCGCGTTACAAGCGTTCCTTCCGTACATGAATCGCTCTTAACTAACATTAGTCAAATGTGTCACCATCTTCCCCAAGCGATTCCGAGACCTTCACCCCTTCTCAGACCGGTTTTTAGGACCCCTGCAGATGGATTCCCTGAAAAACTCCTACTTTTTACAAAATAGTAATTCGTGCTCCCGATTGTTTGCCTTTTTGTTTGTTTTAAAGTTTTATACGACTGTGTGTGATCGTAATTCTAGATCCTACGTCTGGACACATATTTTATGACAGGGCGACTCGTAGCCGAAAGCTGGGATCGCATTCTTTCTTTCTAAAAAATGTTAAATTAATACCCCAAAATTCGTATCTACCAATAAAAATTCTCATTATATATAAATGTTCAGAAATCAGACAAGAACTAATCCCCTGAGCTAAATGTATTCTCGTCATAGAGCATGTGCGGAGCGCAAATCACAGATGCGGTTGAAGTTTATCACGCGCGTTTAGAGCCCAAGATCCCGTTGTTTGAGATATTGCAGTGTCCCGGATTCAATACTTTCTCGTCAACACACTTCTTATTTACAGCAAAAGAAGTCCCCACAGTAATAGAACATGCTATTCATCTGAGATATAACTATATTTCCGCCCCTGATTTTGATCTCTTCCTTCATCATCACTTTACTGCCTCTCGTCCCCCCTTCTGCCCATCTCGCCCTCTTATCTCCTTACCCACTCTCACCACTTCTCTCTTTCCCTCTTTTTATCGATTCTCTTAGCGATGTGCACTTACCGATTCTGTATCCACTAGCGAGTCTTTAAAACTCCCTCTTCAATCGTAGCATGCTCGAGTCCGCGACGTAGCTTACGTTCTTTGCCACCCGTCCTATCAGTGAACATAACTACTCCTTGTACACTGTCGCCTATCTACTGTTCTCTGTAGATAATTTTTCGTCAATCCAAATAATATGACGTATTACTCTTTTTGAACACCTAATATCTTTATTACATAGTACGTGCTGGCAACATGTACCCCACTTCACTGTAATCCATACCACTTCACACATAATTTTATTTTTTTTACTCTGATGCGTTATGTTTTCCTATACCCCTTTGATCATGCAGCCTCCCCACCATACACTGTCTAACTCTAAGCGCGATCCACCAATCCCTTTTGAGAGAACATCAAAAAACTGTTGAATTGATTCCTCGAAGTCTATCTTTTGGTGATAATCTTTTAGACATTATAAGAGGAAATTATCTGCGGACCAGGAAGTGCAACAGCCCGTGTCGAGCGAGCTGAACCTACGTTAACTAATAAATAAGTACATCTGAATCTTATCTTAAGTAATATCAAATCTACTCGGGCTTACTGTCTACTGATCTCGGGTCCATCGTCCGTAAGGTTTTATGCCGCGCGCCTTGCACCATATAGAACCACACACTCCCCCGGTATATAAATAACTGTCGACACGTGCCCTCGAATTAGGGTGCGTTTCTACTCACTTCCAAGTACTCTTCTAATCACTACCATTGATATTTCTTTTGCATTTTCCTTCGATTCTCCCTCCCCATCACACCGTGCTCCCTCTGCAGCGCGCTGCTCTATATCCCGCTACCCTACCCCGTTCGTCCAAAACAGCACTGAACTCCCCAGTCTCTCATCACCCGCATCCCCTCTCGCCCAAACCCCATGTCCTCACCACACCCTCACCCGCCCTCCCTGCTCCATCTCACCGCAAGATCTCCCCTGGAGGACTAAGACACCATCGGATTCCGCACACATGACGTTCTAGACGGCGTTCGCCGGAAAACCGCTCAAAAGCCCGGTAACACCGCACTTCTCTGGCGCGGCGTTGCTCGGCCCGGAGCTCGAGCAAGAGCCGCGAGAAGGGGTCCATTGGCGATCGTCAGGTGCCCTCCGGTATAGTGCGCGTTTTTTAACTACCGTTCGAACTTCCGAGCCCCGATGCGTGCTTCACAAAGCGATACCGACCCCGAATCGTGTAGCATAGCACAGACTTACATCTGGCGACTTACATCCGACCGCTTAACTATAATTGAGATCCCTTATCCCAAACATTCTGACTGTGACTGACTTGCTCACTGTGCGTGTCTCCGCCCGGCACCATTTACGACAGGTCTGATGTGGCGTCTTTGAATTATTGCCCATTTACCCAGCAGCAATCTCAATCGTTTTTTGAGAAACATCTCAGAGGCTCCTATGACTCAGCGCAGCGGAATGCAGCAAATGTGTGCACTGACGTCCTTGTCTCTTCCCCTCATACACACACATTTGCCATTGCACTGCACTGTCATCATAGTACCTGGCCTAGGGCACGTCACATTAGTGCCACTGTCACATAGCACTGCTCATCAATAGCACTTCTAGTCATTAGCCCACTTCACCCTAGGCCTTGTCCACATTAAGGCACCCTGTCACATAGGCACTCTGTCATATCGAAACTTCAATACACTGTCTACATAGCCACTGTCACATAGCTCCCACCCACATTAGGGTACTGTCACATAGGCACTTCATCATTCAGCATGTCAACATATGCACTGTCACATAGCGCACGTCACATAGCACCGTCACATAGGTCACTGTCATCATAGGCCGCGTCTCCACACTAGCACTCACAAGCACTGTCAACATAGACACCTGTCAATAGCCTTGTCACATAGCATTGTCACATCAGCACTGGTCACATACTCAACTCTCCACATAGCACGTTCACATACCACTGTCACATCGCACTACACATAGGCGACTGTCACATAGGCACTGCTCACATAGGCAACTGTCACATAGGCACTGTCACATAAGGCACTGTCCCAAGCTGTCACATAAGGCACTGTCACATAGGCGAGCGTTCACAATAGACACTGTCATATAGCATTGTCACTATAGACTGTACATAGGCACTGTCAATAGGCACTGTCACATAGGCACTGCACATAGCATGTCACATAGCACTGTCACATAGGCACTGTCAATAGCACTGTCACATAGCACTTTCACATAGGCACTGTCACATATTCACAGACCGAAGACTAGTCTGGAGTAGAGAGGATCCAGTCTGTGTGTTGCCATGTGAAGATAACACTGCAGGAAAACCCAGCAAAGCCGGTGTGTAGGTTGACCTTCAATCTCATTTTCCAGCGTGCGGAGAACCACAACACTCTTGGCCCTAATAACAAGCACTGCACTTACGGCGTTGGACTTTCACCGAAAACATCAAATACTCGCTGGGAATCACTCTAACTGAAATGTTTAAGGGAAGTCCCACAGGGCATCGCACGCGCGTACGGGGAAGAGGACATAAACCTGAAAGGAAACCGAAACCGACGTTGCATGTTGGCGTCCAGATCTCACTCCTCCTGCCGGATAGAATACCACACCTTTCTGTGCAACAAGTCATTACATTTATGTCCAATGAAATAAACTTGCAGTTTTGACTGCCAGAAAATTACAAAATACACACCATTGAGAAACGAGGATGTTGTACGTGAGTATTTATGAACGGTGTGTCTGCACATGATTTTAATTGATTGTAATATTGCGGTCAAGGGTTTAAGTCATAAATTCCCGTAAGTGAAGTGCGAGTTTTTCCTCGGAGGTGACCGTTGGGTCTTCCCCGGGACTGTAATGTTTATCCTCCAGGTATTCACCAGGGAGTTCGCGCCCCAGCCGTGACTGAGCGTCGTAGCTCCCGACCCGTCTCCCGGTATGTGTGGTGGTGTTGCACTTAGAGACAGATGAGCTGCCGAAATGCCTTCCGCCGCGGACTCGAACCCTACGACTCCCTGTCAGAGGCACTGCAGTGACGTCACCTTCGCGATGCCCTGCGCGTCCCTTTCACTCTCTCGTATCCGCGATCTTCCGCACTGCACTTTTCACGGCGTATTGCATTGAAGTCTTGCCTAACCCAGTGTCTCCTTGCTACACGAACGCTGTTACGACAGGAGTGCTACAAGTCGTCGTTGCACTTGTGTGTTGCCACGAGACGTTGGTCCGCACGGGTGTTGCATGCAAGGTCCATCGCCTATGCTCTCTGCAGAATTACATTCGGGTGGCGCGAACGAGCTTGCTGAAGAGCTTACAGCGGCGAGCTCTGATCGGCGCGCTCGGTGGCTGCAACGCCGCGCGAACGAGCGGCCGCCCCGCCGAACCCCCGACCACGAGGCCGCGACCCACGACAGCAGCAGCAAGCAGCAGCGCTCGGTCGCAGTCGGCTCGACGTAGCGCGCGTCGTTAATCCCAGCGGCCCTCCTTTTTCCCAAACTCTCTCGCCCCGCCCCCCCGTCCCTATCGCCCGTCCACCGCTCCGACTGCCGTCCGCCCGCGCGCCACACGCGCGCTCCTGGTTCGCCCGAAGCCCCGCCCCCGCCCGCGCCCTGCGAATACGCGAAACCCGCTTTTTCCATTCTCGGCCACCGCTATGCCACCTCCTGTCCAGGTGCGGCCACCGCACGCAGGGCACGTTCGCGCACGAGGTCGAACGTTCTCGACTCCCACGCCTGAAGAAGGCAGCAAGCGTGAGTCATCTGAGACCAACACACTGTCGCATTAACTTCAATGCATGGAGACGCACTGTACATTCGAACACGAAACACCGTGAAACTGAGACGAACACCGTTCGGATGAGACACAAGACGCACTGAAATCTGAGACGAAACACGTCGAACTGAGACACACACCTCAACACTTGATACCAAATAACGTTGAACTTTAGACGAAAGCTCTTTGGACATTCCAGTCACAACAATTTCATAATTGAGACGTACGTGAAGCTGGGACCCAAACACTATGCACGAGAGCCAGGAAGTGATAAACACCTTTCAAGACTCGTGCTAGAGATCACTTTCAACTTGAAAATCACAACACGTAGAAATTGAGTCACAAACACCAGTGTGAAATGTGACCTCCAAACTGACAACCAGGCTCACATTCAACAATATGTGCTGCAAACCACTCGTATCCGATGGGACACCACCAAGCCCTGCCGTTTGCAGTTTACACAAGCTCACAATCGCTACCTTTCCGATTGTGTACAATGCACTTTTCACGAGAGCAAGCAAGCCTTTAATTATAAACCAGTTACATCCAAATTGAGAACCACACACTTCTTACTGTATATTTCTCAGCACGCCAACGCACAGGAGTGTTCAAGATTGCAAAAAATAAAATAAGAAACTTGTATAAGATTCAGAATTCTCTCACACTATCCTCTCACCGACACTTCCCGAAAGGTAAATTCTAGACAACTCCACCTCCTTTCTATCAGCCTCCCACTTCTTTTCCTTCTCCCCGCGTTCGTCTGCACTGTACGGCGTGTCCTTTACTCCTAGAGTTTTGTATTCTCGTGATGGTGTGAGGGTCAACCCAAACCGTTACGCACTATCTTAATCACTGAGTAGTAAAGCGTTGACTTAGCTAAGTGGTGCATACACATTCCATTTTCTCCAATTCTGTGTGCACTGATGTTTTGACAGAACTTTTCTCCTCAATTCCTATTATTATTTAATCTGGGATCATTACTTCTCCTCTCCTTGCGAAAACATTGTACTGCCGGCTTCAATTGGTGACTCCTATGTGCTTTTTGCGTTCGTTAATAATCTTTGCGCTGGAGTGCGCTACCAATCAGTAGGTGGTGTGATGGCAACCCCGAGCGGCCCGAGGCTTTCTAAGAAAGAAAGGTTCTTAAAGGGGGGCGTAGAGAAGTTTTCTGGGTTATCAAACGGCGATCGAGAAATTTTGGTAGAAAATGCCGAATAACAACATCGTATAGTGTGCAAGTATTTCATAAGTTGCAAATTCAGCCTCAGTAATGCACGAGACAAGTGAGCATTTGCGGTGTCTGCTGCGGGTCGCAGTGTTACCGTTCCCTGCATTTGCTTAACCAGGAGACACTGTCATTCACACACAACGTTTTCATTTACTCACGAACTTTATTATCCGATTTAATGTCTTCTTATCTCTTTACGTCCGCTCTCCTCCGTTCTTGTACTTCTCCTATTTTTCTTCCTCTAGTTGATTTTTCACTTATTTCTGCTTACTCTCTCTTCTTTTCGTTCAACCTTCCTATCTCCCTTGGGCACTTCTACTTCTCTCATTCTCCTACTTCTTCTTCTTCTTCTTCTTCTCTTCTTCTTTTCTTCTCTTTTTCTTCTTCTTCTTTTCTCCCTTCACATCTTTCCTATACCCCTATTGCCCCCCTTTTCTGCATATATTTTCGCTTCATCTCTTCCTTCGATATTCAGTTATCGACCGGCCTCGGGCCCCCTCCCGCCCCGATATTAACGCATAACTGAAATGATACGGAAATATACGCCAAGATCCTACACTTTGCTTCCGTGTCATTCTCTCTGGAGTTGTTCTCTTTTTCTTTGATCTTCACATCCTATCTATATTGCTCTGACGTCATTAATTCTTCTTCTTTCGTCATCGCCTTGTCTTGTGTTTTCTTTACCCTACAATCTTTTTTTTTTTCCACCTAGTAGAAGGCCCGGTGTTGAAACCCCCGTCCCCAGGCTCGCTTCGGCCCCACCGCGCGACCGCTCAACGCCCAGTGGGGCGACGTTGTCCTCCGACAGCCCACCGCTGTGGACTGCCGAGTATTTGAACCCCACGCCTTAGCCTTCTTCCTCGCCTGCGTGCCCGCCGGGGCCCCGGGCTTGGTTCATCCCGACCCCCTCCGCAAGGGCGGCGCGGCCGCTGCGGGCTTCCTTGATCGCCCCGCCCTCCCAGCCGCGCCGCCCCCCCCCGCACACCTCCCGGTTCCTCCGGCCAGCCCACCGCGCGTTGAGACTACCACAGCCGCGCTCGGCCCGAGCGCGATCCACTCGCCGCCGACCCCCAGCGCGGCGATGCGTCACATAACCTGCGCAACTCAAACCTCCCCTCGCTGCCTCTCTCTCCTCTCACCCGCACCTCCGCCCCCCGCACGGGCACCGGCCGCCCTGCGGCGTCTAATTAGGCGCAGTGGCCCAGCGCCGGGGCGGCCCCGCCCGTCGAGGGCCCCCGGTGGATGCGCCGCCAGGGGGCCCCGGCCTAGATGGTGCAACTGGCTGTGGGTGGCGGAAGGAAAGGGAGACTGGGAAAAGCGCCCGATTGCTACAGCGAGATGGTGGACGGAGATGGCGGTGTCCCGTACGCGACCAAGCCGCTATGGGCGTGGCCTGAGGGAGACCCGAGGAGAAGGGACATGATGATTTCGAGACCACGGAACATAGAGTGCGCTGGAGATGTACGTTGGCCGGAGATTGGAAGGCGCCTATGGGATGCTTTGAAACGGAATGGAGGTGGAGGAAGGCGAACGATAGTGACATCCGCGTCGAGACGATGGGTGAAAGGGCAGCAGGGAGGACCGCCGCAGAGTCGTACAGGGCCCCCCCACGGCCGCTTAGCGCATGGCTTGTTCGGTGCGGTGTGAATGCGACAAAGAAGATCCGGGGTAGCCCCGTGCGACGCCAGGGTGATGAGGCGCAACGGCAGTCATAGCGAGCGTGAGGGCTGGCAAGGGCAGAATACGTCAGGCTGTTCGCGGAAGATCCCGGCCGGTCCTGAGCAATGCAATGATTGCAGGAAGGGTCGGCCCCCGGCCCGCACCAGATCCGCGTGAGGGCCCATAGCAAAAAGGTGCACAAGCCCGTCTGTCAGGGGTGGCGCGAATATGCAGCAGCGGCTCACCGGCTTGGCGGAAGTGGCGTTGTTGACCTCCGGAGAGGGGCGGGACGCGGGATTGGCTGTGGAGAGGGCGTTTGTTTTCAACTTTCCCCCCAGTCCCAGTCCCTTGCCGAAGCGAAGTTATTTCCTCTTGGGGCCCCCTAATACGCCGCAGCTCTATGGCTCTCATTTCGGCACAAAAAGGCTGCAGATCTACTTCTAACTGTATTTCTAACCTACCTCATCGAGGATGAAGCCCGCACTCTTGGCCCCGACACGCGCGTAAGATTACATGAATTTTGTATCTTTACCTACATTCTGATTTCTTTCTAGTTCTTCTTTCACACGCAGAGCTAAGGTGAGTCCAATCCTGACGACATTTCACGATTGGACCGGATGGGCCGGCGTTCATACACTATTGCGCCACGGGTGCGACCTTTACTCCAGTGTCCCGTGGCGGCTAGGGCACCACATCGTGCCTGCAATGTTACGGGCCGGCCTATCACCTCGTCCCGCTGGGACGCCTCTCGAGAGCGCAGACCCGACAAGCGGCCCCGCAAGAGGCGGTACCCGGCGGGCAAGACCGGGCTGGAAACCAGCGACAGGTTCGGCTGGCCCGTGGCTGGGGTGGTCGAGGGCCCCGGGTATGGAGGCCCGGGGGCTTGGACGGTCGTCGACGCGCAGGTCCGTAGCATGACGGTCCGCGCGTAACAAGGCGGCTAGTGTGCCATGGGGCCAGTGTGCGGCCGGCCCTCCCCCGCCAGGGTCTGCCCTCAAGGCACCCCGAGGCCGCCGCCGGCGTCCGGAGGCCCCTAGCGGCGGCCTATAGCGTCAGCGAGTCTGTCGGTAAAGGCGGGCCCGCAAGAGCCCGGTTGCCCGTGAGTGGCAGTGGAGGCGTCTTGGCCCCGTGAGGGCCGTGAGACCTCGTTAGCCGCGTAAGGTGCCCGTGAACGACTCTGCGGCGTGACGCGGAGAGGGCGGGGGTGAGCTGCGCAGGGGGGCCGACGGGAGACGCGACGCGAAGCAGTGGGCACAGGAGTCTGGCGGTGAGGTGCGTGCGGGTGGTTTTGACTACAATGCCAGTACCTGTGAACCTATACGGGCGGAGCTCCAGTTAGCGAGTGAGTTGAGACGCAGCGGCAGAGTCCGCGACGTGAGCCCGTTAAGGCTTTGTCTAAACACCTGGCCACATAGGAGCGGCCGGTCGCAGGGGCCGTCAACTCACAATCGATAGCTGCGTTCACAACTTGTAGATGCGTGTAGTCGGGTAACGACGGGTGCAGTGAACGTATGTGGAGGTTGTGGAGGGGGAGACGCCTAGAGGGAAAGCCGGGCCCAAGCGTGCTCGGCCGACGGGCCGGCAGCCGTCCATGCGCGCCAGTGACGAGACCGCAACGTGCGGGGCGTGGCGGGTGGAAGAGCGGTGCAGGGGCGGGCGAAGAAGTGGCGGTCGCGGGCTCGGACGCCGTCTTGCCACGGCGCGGGGCACCGCCGCGTGCCTTCCGCCCCCTCGCGCCCCCGCTGCCGCCGCCGCAGCGCCGGGCCCTGTTAATTAGCACCTGACGAAAAGACAATCCTAGCCTCCCGCGGCCGAGGTCGGTAGCGCCCCCGGAGGCCCATTGACTCGCCCCCGAGTGCCTACGTTCTGGTGTGCGCGTGTGGTCTGAGGGCAAGTCAGTATGTTTGTTTTGATATATGGACAGAAGGGGATGAAGAGCTATACCGTTGTGGCCGAGGGATTATTTGGGGCGTTCCGAAAAGAGAGGGTTGATGGAGCGTGAGACAGACCGCGTGTACGAAGATACCCGAAACCCAAAACTAGATCTTCGAGAAGATGTGAAAAACTTTTGATATCCGGGACTAAGACGTAACAACATGAGCCGATAATCTCACATCGAGTAATATAAATCAAGATCCCCCAGTAACTCAAGAACAGTGCGGGCCGAAGATTGGCGTACTAGAGGGTAAAGCCAAAATAGAAGACGTAGAAATACCCTCCTACTGAGAGTGGTTGTGTGAGAAAAACACTGGTCTTGTCTGCTGTCTGTCGTGCGAGTAAGAGCGAGAGACAAATAGAAAGAAACAGACGTGAGACGAGAGAGCCAGAGGGACGAAGCGATGAGGTTAGAGGGACAGGTAGCCTGCGGTAGGGAGCGACTCTACATATAAGACAACATTAAGCACGATGTCTCATAGGAATACAAGCGCCAGTGCATCAAGGAACGATAAGCTGATTCCCCGAAACCTGAGTCAATATTTTATTTATCTATCATATTTTTTTACTGTTCACTTTATCTTTTCGGCAAAAAAAAACACAACAAACATGAATAGATATCATTACACAATTGCTACATTGATCACATCTTTCAGTGCATCTAGTCTCCCTCGCAACTCCGTGCTGTCCCCTTCTCTCTTTAACCCTCACCAGTTCCCCACCATCCCAATAAATCATAACCACGATGCGTTGAACAGTACCCTGACACACCAAATTTTTGTGCTCCTCCCGTCTTTGGATCTGGCTTGGTCTCCCATTGCACGTGTCATTTTGACAATGAACTGTGATGCTAATTTCTTCTGGGAATCCATACCTGTCGAGAAAGCTTCACACGCTATCAGTAAGTACATTACGATAGTATAACACAAAACAATCCTGTGTTGCTACGCGGGTGAACTCCAGTCTACGCGTAAAAACCTCTACTCGGGACAACCTCTGTCATTTCCCGACTTACGCGGACACACTCTCTTTCCCACCGGACCTCCCGCCCTCCGTCGCAGGGAAGCCACCTTCCGCCAAACACCGGAACGTGGCTCCACCCCACCGATCCTCAACAAATCAAGAAAAGTTCCTGACACAAACTCAGCTCCCGCGGCGCTGAAGACGATGCGCGCGCCAAGAACAAAACGAGACACTGCCGTTCTCCGGGAACCCGCCTGCCAAGAGGTCTCCTTTTTTACTCCGCCCTCAACCGGCACACCGGCCCCCGGTGAAGTAGGCGGGCCGGGAGCCCGAGATGTTTGGTCCCTGCGGGGGCGCGCGCGCTCGTTTCAGTGGGCTGGGGGCTGATGTCGTTGCGTCGGTGCGCGCGACCTTACACCTGCGGCCCGCACATGGTACTCCTGGCCCCCGTCCCGCGGCCCAGTGCTCGTCGCCCCGGCGGCGCGCGAGCAAATACGAGCGGTGTGATCACCGCTGCCCCTCGCCCAGTAACTGCCACTGCTCCCCAGCCCCGCCCGCCGCTCCGCCTCGCTCGGCCCAGACCGCATGGCCAGACCCCCCTGCTAGTCGCCAACGCCGCCGTCGCGCCAGCACCACCGCGGCCGACCACTTCCCCCACCGACACCCTCTTCCACCACGCCGCCCCCCTCGTCGTCACTCATCCACACGCCGCCCTCTTTCTCTTCCTCGCCCCTCTGCTCTCTAGCCTGTGTCGCTCTGGCCGTGCGAGTTTCACCGTCCCTTTCACATCGCTCCTCCGCTTCTCGATTCTTCTGCCATGTGCCCTGCGCCCTCACCATTTGCCTTTCTGCCGATCCGTCCTCGCCTTCCGCCACCTGCTGTCCCTCCCCTCCGTCCTCTCGCCGCTCGCCATCTAGTCTCCTCCGCCATCTGCCTTCTGCCCTTTGCCCTCTGCCCTCTGCCCTCTACCCTTTACCCTCCGCCCTCCGCCCTCTGCACTCTGCCCTCTGCCCTCTGCTCTCTGCCCTCCTCCCTCTGCCCTTTGACCATTCCCCTCGCCCTCACATCCTTCACCACCAACACCGCCGCTGACGATACTAACGCTGGCATCACTTCCTCCAACACCTCCACCAATGCCACCGCTTCTGCCTCAGCCGCGGCTGCTACCACAGACCGCACCGCTATCCCACTATTTTTTTGGTCCCCTCCATAGTAACCCTATGAAGAAGGGGAATTTGTTATCTATAAATTTTCTTATATTATGCTGCTGCCGTACGGCTTAAGCAGCTACAGGCGGGGCTTTTTCTTACAACTAATTTTCAATCTAGACCTAAAGTTATCTTAAGGTCTATCTAGACCTAAAGTGATCTACCCCACTACTAATGATACTAATGCTGCCATCACTGCCATCACGTCCGTATCCACCAATGCCTCCACTTCCACCTCAGCCGCCGCAACCGCCATCGCAGACCACACTGCAACCGCCTTCACCAGCACAACCACCACTATCATCACCTCCCCCCCATCATAATCAACACCTACTCTCTCCCACCTCCCCGACGCCACAACTATCACGACCACCAACTCCATCGCCACCTATTCCCCGTCAGGCTCTGATAGTTCAACGGCCAACACCTCAACCTTCGTCGCGATGGGCTTGGCTGACTCAGGGCATCAACTGATGTCACTGCAGGGCTCTGACTGGGAGGTCCTATGGTTCGAGACCCGACGGCGGCAGGAATTACCACACTACACACACATTACCCAGATAGCTGGACCGACTTCTGTCGCTGTCTGGAGGAGAATTCTGCTGGTTGCTCTGATCGCTAGTTTTCCATGGTTTCTCCGATCAACCAACACTAGATGAATGCGAATATGAAACAACAGTAAATTTGTTTTAAAAATGTTAATTATCAAGAATTTAAATCAGGCTAAGTATGCATTTATTAATTAAGATCAGTTGTATTTTTCATTAGACCTGAAGATGGGGGCGCCGAAGCTCTTGAAATGTGTTTGAAAACTGAAAAACATGGATGTAAAATTTAATTTGTATGGTTTGAAATGAAATAAATATATAATTCTCTGCTGTATACAAATTTTTTGAGGGACTGATTCTTAAGAGAAGTTCTAATCACGAAAAGACAGTATAAATTGTATAAAACATTATTTTAGTTTATTGAAGACTAAGGATCCCCATACACACACTATTTAAATTAATACTTTTCCGCTTTCACAGAGATATGTAAGGGGAGTTCTAAAGAAAGACTATAATGTCCAGTTAGTGATTGACATCAAATTGAAAATAAACAAAGAATTCAATTTGTTTCTTGTTATTTTGGTTGTCGCTTTATTAGTTCAATATATCATATTACATACTATCATCATTATATACTTTTTTGAATTGTGTAGTAAGATATAAGCAGCAAAGTATAAAGGAGATGTTTGATTTTGTTCTTTGTACAATAATGTAGTTAATTGTAAGCAGTTTTTTTAAATATTTTGTATAAAGGAAGTAACGACTGATGATGAGAAATAAATACATTCTTGAAACATCCCTACAGCGAATATTAAGAAAAATATAATTACAATTGAAATCATTGTCTTTTCTACTACATAATTTTAAAAAAATGTGAATAGATCATATATTATAAATTGAAGAATACTTTTTCGCTCCATCGTAAAGTTCGTTTCGTCACCTTTCAGGTTGTGATATTTCTTTCATCAAAGTATTTATTTGCATACATACTTACTTTTATAACAGTATTTTCATTTTTCCATGTACTGAATCTTTATATCTATTTTTAATTGTACATGAGAGAGTACGTTAAAGAATCATTGATAAATTGACCAATTTTGCACTCGTAATAAGTATAGAAATTTCCATACTCTCCATTGTATATCGTGAAACTCTTCGATTTAATTTGTCGATGATGTAATGATCTTGCTTAGTAATTATCGAAAGAAACATGGTCGGAATAGTGCCGTCAATTAATTCTCTACTTTTATTTTTGTCGTAGCACTGCCCTTCTACATGTTTTTCGTCGTCCGGGCGTGCGTTTTTTGCAATATTTGGAAACCGCAAATTGGTCACATTCAAACATAACCTCGCGGATACATGTTCGCTTGTACGCTCTTCAACGAATGTACCCGAGTAATTAAACCGGACTGAAATGGGCTTTTCAAATTTATCGACGCTTATTGAAATGTGTAACCACGAAGTGTAAGTAGTATTTGGGACGCTTGTCCTGTATTAAAAAGTGTGAGGGTTATTACTTCGAGAATAAATATTAGAAGGCCAGGTGAAGTTCACAGTTGGTATGGTATGTGCGTAACGACGAATCGACGTACATTTGTGAGCACGGTATTGTTTCCGCAATACCTGGGTCACGTGACGTAATAGACCTCGTTTACAGAATGCAAAACTCGGTTACAGGCAATCGAAAGAAAATGTGCACGATGTACTATATGCGGTCATTTGGTATTGTAATTTCAGGCCTAGTGATTATGTAATTCTATATTGTGTGTGTTGTGTTCATGCGAATTAAATTTTTTTTTCGCGCCTTAAAAATAATTGAAAGTTGTAAATTTGGTGAAATAAATTCATATAAAATGATGTTCTTCGTTCATATAGAATGATATTCTTGAAAGTTTATGTAACTTGTATTTTAATATTATTCGTATCTTACTTTTATGAAACTATTAAATGATTTCATAAGGCGAGCACTTATATTTACTATTTCTATTGTTAGTAATGTTATTTAAAATAGTTTTTAAATAATTAAAAGCACTATAATGATTATATCTGTTTGTAAACAAATTGGTCATCTCCGTATGCTGTTCGATATGAATTACATGGCTTATTATTACATCCAACATAATTAAGGTTCCTGGGATACATAAAATTTTTTATATCCGATGTAATAAATGGCTCCGATAAAATACATAGTTTAATTGTATAATCATAAATGCAGGCATACATTAAAAGAAATTAGAATGTTAAAAAGATCGTAAAAGATATAATGCATTTTATTACTCTGTTTATTTACCGGTTGTTTTTCTACCTTAACCATTTTCTGGATATTATTTCACATGCTTATTCACCCAACATGTACTACATGCTAGTGTTTTGATTACGTTGTCCTAGGCACAGGTGCCAAAGTATCAGCCACCATTCTGCAACCATCCTTAGGTTGAAATGAACTAATAACTATTTGTGTAGGTTTTCTTATAGCACCTTATTTTTATTATACATAGTTAACCGTCGCTTACTTTGCTTCTGAAGAGTTCAACAAAAACACAAATATGGAAACACGTCTGGCTTATGAAATTATATTTTTTGAAATATATATAATATATAGTTTATTTGTAAATCTCTAGATAATTTATTCGAAAAATCTATTGATAGGAAAAATAGGTTTCCCGCATATTCTTTAGACTTCGTGTCAACAACCTCCACAACATAACGTTTCTTTTGAAATTGCCCTGTCGCACCACTGGTCTGCCAGGAAGTCCCGTTGACCCAAAAAACTACACAAGGACTTACAGTTACCCACCTCCCACCCCAGAAACTGCTCGCGTTCTTTTGTCACAAAACTCGTCGCGAAGCCCAAAAAATACGGGCGCCGCGGTTCCCGTTAGGCGATCGCCAGCCCAGCGTCTTTAAACGTAAGAGGGCGAACCCAACACGACCTTATTGTGGTGCGAGGTGGCTCACCATTCTAATGAGAAAAGACGAAGATCTTCTGTCAGCGAGACGTCTCAAGATTTACGATGTGGAGAGAGATTTTTGTGACGTGGTGGCTCGAGTTGTACATTTTTGAGTTGTTTGGCCGTTTGAAACTGTTTACTCGCGTCTTGCGGTATTTTCTCTTGCTTGCACCCAAACTGAAGAAATGTTTCTCTCAATGTGTTAACTGTTTAAATCTTTTTCCATCTTTTTACAGCGTCATTTGGGTGGAAAGATGAAACCTCAGAAGAGTGCAATTCACCATACTCAGTGTGTGTGTCTGTGTAATACCTTCAGATATTTTTGTTGCTTAGTGGTCAATGTATTCTTGTTCAGCACATCTTTAAATAAGGATGGAGTCTTTTATATTCATTTTTAGTTATACCTTCAAATGAACGATTAAGCAAAATTTCGATGAAAAGAAATCTTGATAGATTCCTTTTAGAATTTTATTAGATGTAGAATCACATCAGTATAAAATTGGCTACACTATATTAAGTTAATCCATTTAATGATTTTCAGAAACATTTCTAAGCAATATTTCTGATGTAACGTTAATGATGTAAAAAAGTTTTGTTTCAAAATCATCAGTTTAATGTAATAAGATCTGTCGAGTTTCATTGTAGAAATTAAAATATTCTGTCACAATTTGAAACAAATGTGCTATTGAGTCAAAAAAGTGGATTCATTGTTTCTGAAGTAGTTCATTTTTGTTAACACTGGTGGTTTAAATTATTTTATTAATAAAATTTTGGTGTAATTGTATATATGATTTTACAAAAAGCAATAACGTTTTTAGTAGTTTTTCTTGATTATTCTTTAGAATTTCAATATTTCAGTTACTAGCTGATATATCCTAAATTAATAAGGAGATTTCTACACCGATTCCAATTTATAAATGAGCCATTTGCCCTGTTATGTACTGTAGAATTCCAATCAATTAACAGCAACAACTTTACTACAAAAGTCAAAGAGCTGTTACGCATATATTCCTCTTCACCAATAATTGACCGCTTGTCAATATCACTGGCGGACAAAACAAAAAATGAACAACACTATTATATAAATTCAGTATGCTAGTCTTCCGTAGACTTATTCGTATTTGTATTTTCAATGCGTGCAAACAGTTTTGAAGACTTTCTTCGGAAATTCCCAGGCACAAATCTCTTCTTTGGAGCAGGAAAGCATGGTACAAGACCATGATGTTTTCTAATTGGTTGACAGCTTCTGATTTGCGAAGAGGAGGAATTAGAGAAAGAAAGATTTGGTGATATTGATGAATAGGGGGCCGTTTTTTAATGATCTAAAAGATTCCTAAAAATGATCAATAAAATGCTCTGAAAATACTTTAATAATGCCCGAAAAATGAAGACAAATGACGTAAAAAAGTCATCAAAAGCACTTCAAATGAACAACTTAAGCTGTAGGGTATGTTACTGATGTAATCGAGGATTCTGCCTTTTCTTCAAATGAACTCATCCTGCAAACTTTTGATTTCGACTGTTCTTTAATTTAAAATCTCTTTATTTTTATCACGAAATCGGCCGAACGCACAATGGCGCCGATAAACGTCACAGGAACCTTATATTACATAGTACTCACAACGGCTGACATTACAACACATGAGCGAAGAAATTGAATAGTCTACTAAGGAATTCTGGGGTGAAGATTTTTTGCACTTCGTAAATGTTGTTTAAAGCAAGTATCATTAAATATTATTATGAAATCAGTGAAAAATGCAGTAAAAATTACGAAAAAAGGTAAAAAATGACTTATTAGTCGAAATCGACGAAACTTGCAAAGATTGAGAAAAGTCGAGAGATACAGCCGTATGGGGTGAATAGAATAAGGAAAGGTGAAGGAGTCCACCCACTGTAAAGGTACGATCGCAGGTGAGATTGAAGTGCAACGAGGATCTTGTAGGCGAAGAGAAGAAACGCAGAGCGCCAGCGGTGAGGGCGGGGGCGGCAGGACGGCGGGGGCGGTGGCATGCGGGGGCGGAGGGGATGGAGGGAGCGGAGTGGTAGCACGAGGCGGAGTGGGGGTGGCACGGAGGGGAAGGAGGAACGGAGTGGTAGGGGAGGAAGGGGAAGTGGGTAGGAAGGGGCGGAGCTTATGGGGGGGCGGAGGGGAAGGAGGGGGCGGAATGGCAGGAGGCGGAGTGGTAAGACGAGGGCGGAGGGGAAATTGGCCAGTGGTAGAGGGGCAGAGTGGTAAGAGGGAGCGGCAGGGGATGGAGCGGTGTGGCGGGGTGGCATGGGGCGACGGGCAGGCGGAAGTGATGGGGGCGAGCGGCCGGAGGCGGCGCGGTGGCGGCGTTGGAGGCGACGACGGGGACGCCGGAGCCGGCGGTGGAATTGTGGCGTGCAGTGGGCGGGGGGGGGGCGTCGCCGTCTATTGACCGGTGCGAATTACCTGAGCGCGCCGCCCCCAACGACTGGGCGCTCTGCCGCCCAAGGGAGGCAATCGCCAAAAATTGCTTCGCGCGCCCTCGCAGCCCTCTCTCGCCGCCACTGACATCCAGGGCTTTCGCAGCCAGTGACCACCACTACCACCTACCTCCCTTTGCGGCGGCGATGGTGTAAGGGTTAGCATACTGGACTGTTGTACCCAAGTTGGCGGGTTCAAAGGGTTCGCGGGTTCGATCGAAGCCGCGGATTTTTAAGGTGCGAAAAAATCCTTCGTACGCCTTCCCTCGTACGCCTTCCTTCGGAGGGGAAGTAAAGCCGGCTGACCCATGTTAGTAGATTTACTTGCATGTAAAAGATCCTGAAGCCTAAATGACGCCTCTGAGCTAAATTCAAATCGCCTGTTTCTCGCCCAAGAAATACCTCCTTTCTCTCCTAGTTGGTGAAAGGAGCGTAGCGAAATTTGCGTGGTCAGACGGAAGAGCGGGCCTGGTGGCCCGAGTCTCGCCACGTAAAATAAGGCAAATTCAATTCAATTCAACCTACTGCCCTCCACACCGTCCGCCACAGCGCCCGCCGCTGCTGACCCCACTGCCCGGCCACGACCCGGACGCCATGGCTTGTCATAGGCAGTAGCCGCATCTCCGGCCAATACCCGTCACTATCAGTCATTGCCCGCCCCGGTGTCCTTCAAACTGCTCAAGTCATTTAAGACAAAATATGTGAAATTGTATAGATCTTCGACGTAATGATAGGGTAACTTGCATCCGTCGCTTGCGCTTGCTAGACCATACTCCGTTCGGGGGAGGATAATTCTTCCACTATCTCTGAGATTTGTCCAGACCCTTCGAGAACACTCACAGAGAATCATCAGAAAATGGGGTTTATGGTTATATTTATGTAAAACACGTTTTGAGGAAAATAGAAAATTGTATGAACATACGTAGTTAATATCTCATTTGATTCCTCTCGCCGACGCGAACCGATTGGCTTGGTAATTTTAGCAGAATCCTTTTAAAAAGTAGTCTGAAACATATCGTTATACTTCTATTTTTTCCTTACTTAAATCACGTTTGGCAGTGATTCTACGTATGAAGAGATGGGTTCATCCCAACTCATGTTTCCTGGTGAAAAATTTGTATTTTGCTGGATTAGATAGAAATTTTTGCGTGCCATTTTTGTTTAAATGTGGAAAACATTCACCGCGAAGTATGTAAAACAATTTTGTAAACATTTTCTATTTATTATTCTATTGTGAATGATTTTCGTTTCCGATTCAATCAAACTTAGCAATTAGTATCATGAATTGAATTTTGGTTTGCCTTCGAGTGATGATTCAACAATTTTGAACATGAGATCTTCATTCTAAGTAATACACTATTTCCTTTATTGGATTGCTAATATTCGATCATCACAACCATTTAACTTACTCACGATCGTGATTTTGTTACCTTTGTAATGTTCTTAAGGATCTCATCTCATTTACCATTTTAACTGATATTTCGTATTTATTTGCCTTGTAGTTTATGACACCAATTTGTAATTACGCTAGTTTAATGCATGTAACTACCAATTCATATTACTTTTTTTTTACCTGTTACTTTTGATTTTATATAACATTTTAAATTGTGACCGTTCTCAATCCTATGTATTTTAGTACGCGAAAACCACCCGAATTTTCTTCCAGTTAAAGTATCATTTTTTTCGTCAAGAACCCATACATTGAAGTATTTTCATATCGGAAGAAGTTTCGGTCCCAAATATCTCAGTTAGACACAAATCTCCCGTAATTGGCTATTATATAGATGATTTTTTACTAGGTACACCTCAATGATCACATCATTTTTCATATGTTAATTTCCTTCTTTCGTGAAATAAAATTTTAAGCTTCAAGAATTATAAAACCTCGTCCCCTTAAGCGCGTATCTGACTTCTCTTAAGCTGACACTACTATAATCGGTTACTTCCAACACAAATATGCCACCATTTAGAATTATTTAGTTGCTAATTAATTGCGAAAAATAAATTTTTGTTCTAAAATGTTTTGCGTAATTAATGGTGAACTGGCTTCAAATTAATCTGTCACAACCGGTTACCACTAAATATGCCATCTTATAATGCTTATTTGCTAATAAATAACGCAAAAAATATTTCAATTGCTCATAATACCGTATAGTAGTAAACTGTCAAGTTCTTAAGTGTGAAGGATACTTAAATTATTTTTTCGTAATTAATTAGCAATTAAATAGTTCTAAGTGGTTGCATAATTTTTTTTTTGTGACCGATTATGGTTTGCCAGCTTACGTGAGGTGCATGTGTGGGGTCAAGTTTTCAATCCGCTCCCTCCCAGGGGCAGGCGGGGGCGCACTCTTTTATGATGCCCGTTCCGGACCGCCCCGCGAACGAACCCCAACCGACGTGCGATTGTTCTTCCCTCCGCCAGTTTCCTTTTTCCGCCGCGCGGAGCGCTGCGCCGCCGGAGCAATTGCCGGTCGCGCGGCGCAATGGCCCTTCTCCCGCAGCTCTTTCGCACGGAGCTCGTAGCAGAGTACATAACCATCCGACCCGCCGGCCCCGCTCGCCCCCGCTCGCCCGAGCGGGTCAGCGGGGGCGAGCGGTGCGAGCGGGGGCGAGCGGGGGCCCGAGCGGGGGCGACGCGGCGACGGGGCGAGCGGGGCGAGCGGGGCGACGGCGACG
>BOPP01000007.1:13665354-13697249 GCA_017312745.1 Gryllus bimaculatus
TCCCCCTCTCCCCACCCTCTCCCTCCCCCTCTCCGTGCCTCTGAGATTTGCTGCTGGTCACGGCACAGATCCCGGGTGGAGATGCCAGAAAAGCTGTGCAGGGCGGCTGTGCCGGTCGGCGTACAAAGTGGTGTGCCAAGGTTGCCTACTGATGGCAATTGCTTGCTACGAGTTGATTAGTTTATTAGCGTCCAGAAAGGCGGTTTGGTTATTAACTACGCGCGCTCAGCATTCGTATAACATGACGTTGAAACTGAAAGCAGATGATAAATATTTTGTTCCTGTGAAACCGCGAAGATGTACAGCAAAATATAAGTAAAAATGTTACGATACATTGCGACAATAGGTATTTATGATAGAAATGGTATAAGAAACACTGTACTTTGCGATTACGATTGGTTGTGACATGAGGCCGATAAGCTACGAGAATCCTACGAGAATAATAAAATAAATTTTACCACGTATGCCGCATTCAATTTCTTAGACAACCTTGCTTACTTTGATTTTATTTTAATTTAAGAATATATTTCATCTAATTCAGTGAATTATTAAGATATTAGTACCTGATGCGGTCAGTCGAAAGTATTTTGTTTTGTTTTCTTTCTTTCGTGCACAGATTTATTTGAACACTTTAGCATCGCCTAACGTTTAGCACGTTGTGCATGCTGTGAAAGAACCGCTTTTACTGGTGGTTGTCTAAAATAGTTGTTTACGCGGCAAGGACGTTATGAGTGTTCTAATAATCGAGCGGCGACGAAAAGTCTGTGGGCCTTTGAGTCAAAGTTTTTGTCGCCTGAGATCATTAAGGTCAGTTAACGTCTGTGGCACATTAAATATTTTATTTTTACCTAATTTTAATGGTTCACGTTGACATAATTATTAACTACATGTTAAATGAACTCGATTAGTCATATCTGGATTTTCGTCTGTTTTTTTTTCTTATTTCCCTCCTATAATTCCCTTTCATTATTTTTTTCTCATAATTCATTAGAAAACTTGTAGAATCATTTAACTGTTTCAATTTTTCTTTCGTAACCACGCCCCTGTGAATCCAGCTACGTTACAGCGTATATCGAGCTCCATACAGAAGACAGTAACAAACAGTAAAGTATCAATAAAAAATAAATGTAATTTAATCCACTTTATAACGTTTGCCGATTCTTATCATACGCGAATTAAAACTATAATGCCGCTGTCACAACTGTTCTCTTTTGGGAAAATGGTCTTCTGAGTTCAGGAGAGATTTCATTGTGCCACCAGTGTCAGCTGTTTCTCTAGTGGAAAACTTCTCAGAACTACTGAACTACATCAATAACCCCGAGAAGGCAGTATTTCTTCCGGGAACAGTTTCAGACCCTCGTGAAGAACGTTATCTGCATTGTACGAGAATGTTCAAATATTCCTCACTTTTTCTGCAAGGAGTTTGTATTACCACTTGCTGTTGCTCGCGGTAATCCTCAACCAGTCAATTTTGTAGTGGTCATAATTGGTAATTAGCGGTAGTAATTTGCAGAATATACGATAACTTTCATTAATGATGTTTCAATATGTGTGTAACTAGTAGAATAAAGAGTTGGAACTGATTTTTTTTATTTATCGCCCAAGAAACAGTAAAATCTGTTTGTGACATATGAGAGGAGTAGAGTCTACCCTGTTCAGCTCTCGTATCTTTTTAACCTCTCTCTTTTACTGCACATAGTTGAATGTGTAGTATTGATAGCTTCTGGTGTGGAGAATACTCCATCGCACATAGCATTGAAAATACATCTTCACCTTCCAACAGATGAGCATTCATAGAATTCTTATGAACTCGTGGCTGGCGTATAACAATCGATATCGAATTTATTACATTTTCTAAATTTGTATGCACATTGTTTCCTTAATTAGGTAGTACCAGTCTTTTAAAAAAGTAATGGTTTTCCTATAAAGGCAGATGTGCTTTTAAAAAGATGTAAACAGTTTAATTAGTAAAACGAGAATAAATTGTGGCAAATAAAGAATTCTTTAGTACTAAATAATATTACCCGTGAGTTGTGTCAGTAGCATGTCTGAAGGGTGCAAGACCCAACGAAGAAGGTTGTACTTAAAAGTACCAAACAGATGTATATAGTTTAATAAATTATCGTTTAACACATGTATTCATTTTTCACAATGGCAAAAATTCTAGCACGTATTTAGCGAATAATGTTTCTTTATCGATTTGCTTTATAGATTTGTTAATATTTAAATAAAAGGATTTGTCGTTGCCAATTTTTATTTATCGTGTTAGCAGCTAGCATAATCAAATCTGCTGCCTGGAAGGGAAAAATTCGACTACCGAATACTAGTCTTCAGTAGTTAACAAATATTTTATTCAAATATTTAACGTTTAAGGTTGTGCAAACAAAACTTCACACAAGTATCAATAACAAAATCGCCTATTTAAAAGGTGTACTTACGTCTGAACATCTTGGAATTTTATTAGCAGTTGAACTAGTTCAACTCTGTACGACATCATTAGATTCAAGGCCTCATTCACAACGCAAAACTTAAACGTTACGTAATGCCGTAAACTTAGCAGTCAAATTTACACGTAAAAATAAGTATTCACAATGACGAACGTAAGCTGGAATGTAAGTTTCGCCAGAGCCAATCAAATTTCAGGGTACTGAAGCTTGATCGAGCGTCGATTCGCTTATAGCATGGTGAAAAGATCTTTTCACCATGGTTTCTAGCCTTTTTTTTTCAATTTTCCTATCGATTTTTCTTAATATATAAATGCGAGTAGCTGTTGTATTTGTGCTCGCATTTCCTTTATTTTATAAACAACGATTCTCTTGTACTAAATTCACGAGTAATTCATCCACCAAACTTATTTTATTCGCTATGTCAAGTTCAAGTCACACGAAAATGGCTCAAATTCCTTCTTTGAATTCACATCTCTTATCAAAACAGTTCGCAAACTCGTTCAGTCCATAATAGTAATATAACGACATAATCACAAACTATCTTTTCCACAATCTGTAATCCACCGTGCGCAAACTAGTTCTCTTCATAACAGTAATAAAATGGCATAACCACAAACTACCTGAACACAATCTGAAATCTACCGTATTTGTTTCATGCTGCTTTCTGTTTGGTCCTCAGTAGAATTCTGACGTAAACTTGGCCTAAAAGCTTGGTGCGTGCGAACTCTTAAGTTTACGGATACGTCTTACGGTTTACGTCTACGGTTACGTCACGGCATTGTGAATGACACCCAATAAGTGATCTCTAGTGTAATCTGGAGACAACACTCTGTGCTCAGAAATGGAGACGGTCCGCCATCTTTTCTGTCCTGGTTATCTCAGAACCAAATAGCAGGAAGTAGCATCTCATGCAAAATATAAACATTTATTCTCTTTTATGTTCACTAAAAGTTAATAAAAAGTTGAAAGTAAGCAATATTTAATATTTAACAATTGCAACTTCCTCACAAGTGAGGATATGGCGGAAGATGGGAAGTGTTCTTGGCTTGCGTATCTTGAATAATTTCGTTAGATCAATTTATGGCAAATAATAGTCTTCGGAAATTTAAAAAATATTATTTAAGTAATGGTTAACAAATCTTATCTAATAACACTTGTATCTAATTTACAGTTTATTGGTGTTCTTTGCAACCGAAACTACGCAATATCTTGGCATTTTCGTTGACAGAGACGATTGTAAGCATCACCAACACACATGACATTTTTAACTCAAAAAAAAAAGTCTGTAGGTAGACGTTCATCGCAGCCAACCTAACGGAAAACGACTGTCACGATTTTCAGCACTTCGCAGCATTGCAGTTGTGCATCCAGCTAAGATGTTGAAAGATCACTGGGTCTAATAGGTCAGCCGTTTAGTAGAGAGTTTAAGAAAAATGGTTTCTCCGAAATTGCAAAACAGGCCAGGAAATGTAAAGTAGCTTCTCGTCCCCAAACCCCTCCACAAACAAGGCTCCCAGTCGCCCCCAGAGAACTAATGTTTCGTTCCGCGATCATGTCCCCCTGATGAAGACGTACGCGCTCTTTCGTCACGCCCGGCCTTGAGCAGGTCTGCCGACCTCGACCAGACCGTCCACCCCGAGCAGAGGGCGGCCCCCCGCCTCGCGCCAGGGGGAGGAGTATGGTAGGGGCCCGGGGTGGGATGTGCGTGCCGCCAGAAGTGCAGCAGCGGGGTGCGCTGTGGGGCAGAGCGTGCTGGGGACCGTGGCCACGCCCCTCCGGCCACCCGCTGCGTTTCCGGTGGCGACGCTGGGCCGCGTGTTTATGGTTTCTTATGGCCGGTGCGGCTGCGACGCGACCCTGAGCGTGTGGCGGTTGGCAGAGGAAGGAGAGGGGTAGGAGGAAGATGTCAGGAGGAGGAGGAGGAGGAGGAGGAGGAGGATAGGTGTGTAGATGTGAAGAGGAGAGAGAGGAAGGAAGTAGGAGGAGGGAAGAAGAGATGGGGAGAGAGAGCGAGGGAGGGCGGAGGAAGGAGGAGAGGATGAGGGGGGGGAGGGATGAGGAGGAAGAGAGAGGAGAGGAGAAGAGGGAAGGAGGAGGAGGGATGAGGACGAGGGAGGAGAGGGAGAGGAGGAAGAGGGAGGAGGAAAGGGGAGAAGGGTAACGGGAGGGAGGAGGAGGCAGCAACAGGTGACGGAGAAGAGCGGCGGGAAAGAGCGGAGCGAGAAAGCGTGGGGAGGTGAGAGAGAGGGCGGTGAGGTAAAGCAGTAGGAGAGGACAGTGAAAGGAGGTGGTGGAGTAAACTAGGAGACGTGATTCGAGCAAGTGAAAGGAGATGACGGCTGGAAGAAACGACAGTGGTGGGTCGTGAGAGGTGATGAGTGAAAATGAAGGGATTGGGGAACGGACGTAGGAGAAAATGGAAGCTGGAGACGGGCACGTAGTGAGTGATGACAGTGGGAAGTGGTGGGGGAGGTGAGAGAAGGAGTTTGGAACGGCGACGAGACGTAATGGAGGCAGGTGGGTTTACAGAGATTAGAAGGAGGGACTGGGAGAAATTGATAAAATATAAGTGAATGAAGACATACACTACACTTACGGGAGTAATGACCTTAACAGTTGACGCAACCAGAATCACCAATCAATCAATATGAATGTCAAAGTGATTACATATTAAGTGTAAAATTAAATTATTATTAAGAAGGGCTCTAGCTGCATAATACGTAGGGCAGCGGCACAATGTACACGGTTTTCAAAAATAAAATAAATAGCCGCTTCCACCGGGGTACTGCTGAGGGGAAATAGCAACGACCTCAGTCATACTTCGCCCCCAGGGTCTCCCAGCGGGTGGTCCGGAGGGGCGGGCATGGGCGACGACGGCGGCGGGTGGGAGGGTGCGACACAACTTGAGGACGCTACCCGCCCACTCCCACCCTCACCGCCGCCGCCCACGCCCCCGAAACTCACCGCCCGCGCGTCTCCACCCCCTCCCGGCCGGACTGTCACGGGGTGAGACTAATGGCTCCCTTAGCGACGTCTGACGATCGTCTTCGAGGGTCCATTATCCTCGCTGCGAGTCGGCCCGCCGGCCGCCGCCACCGCCGCCGCCTTTTGAGGACATAGGCGCTTTGTGCGCGTGGCGACGGACAACTGCTTTGGTCTCGTGCACTCGCGCATTGCTTGCCTGGCCCGCTTTGCCTTGACTTCGACGAGGATAAACAATCAATGAATGCCAAAGGATTTCTATTCATATTTCTCATTCTCACTAGTCATATTATTATATTCTTCGGATGTTCTGTCTACTCATTGACTCTTGTTATGACTAGTAAATATTGTCATAATCCATTGGGGAACGTTACAAAACATGCCTGGACGTCGACGGAGATAAACAATAAATATGAATGACCTGAGTTTCGAATTGACATTTATCTTTCTGGCTTGTCATATACTGTAAAAGTATTCTTTCAATGTTGACTGTTCTCCCGCCGACTACTGATACACCTCGGTAATTTTCTTCTTATTGGGAAATGTTATTTATAGTCTGATTCAGATTCGTCGTAATTTTGTTGGTGAAAAATTATTTTTGAATGCCTCAGATTTTCAGTTAAATTTTATCATTATTGCTGGGATTTTTTATAATTATTCCTTAAAAGTTTTCTCACTACTCTCTTATCAATTATACATATTGTAATTAATATTGAGTATTCATATTTTAATAAACATTGAGAAGCGTGTTAATGGTGGAATATTCTTTCAATTTAAAAGCATGATGAAAGAAAATGTCAACAATTTAGCTCATGTATGATTTACAGCAGTACTTACTTTCTTACATGTACTAAATACTTAACATTATTATTTTGAATGTTTGGTTTGCATATTTTTGAATGTGTTTCAAGAAGAGTTATTAATACATTCGTTAGTTGCGGTAATTATAACGTCATACTGTGATTATAGTATGTGTTGTAAAAAAATAATAAGTAGTAAGAAATGTTCAGAATTGAAAGGCTCGCCTTCATTCGTGCTGTACTATTATGTTCGTAAAGATTATTTAGTGTAGGAAAATTACTAAATAATCGAATTGTGTTTCAAATTGCAAATGGAGATTCAGTGTTTTCACAAGTTTGCCGTTTCACTATTACATCACTCACTAAAACTAAAAATAAATTAAAACCCGACGTATATAAAACAGCCCCAACAGCTCTCCATTCTGAAAGTTAATGAAGATATAGCTTCCGTTTGTTCAATGGCTCTGTGTGAGGTAGAAATAGCAGATGGCCTTCAGACAAAACCATTGACAAAAGAGCATTTGACTTACCGAGCCATAACCTGAGAAGAAATACAACTTTCTAACGAGCCTTCATCTTACCCACAGTGGAACAGGTTGACAAAAACGAAGCCAAATACAAAAAAGGTTCTTACTGGATATTGGAAACTACTAGTTTGTCTTCAGTAATATTGAGCTCTTATATTTTTGAAATGGAAACGTTGAAAAAGGTGAGGAGAAAGTCAATTTCACGTACAAAATGTATTTTATTTAATATTTGTAATTTTAATAGCAATAATTTAATTAATATACTAACTGATAATTTTACTCTCGCAACGCGTGACACAAAACACTTTCTAGCTTGAATGATAAAAGTTTTAAAATTTGATCTGACATATTTTTAGATGCGTTAGTTTTTTTCCTTCAATTTTGACATCAAATTCGTAATCAGCGAGTTCAAAAATCCCAATATTCCAATTTTTGTACACTTAATCAGCGATTTTGTATTCTCCCACGTTGTCCGCATTCTACACACTGTGCAACTTAATGAAGTCTTCCCGACTTCCAGGACTCGTGCCGCTGTCAACAGCTACAGATGATGTCCGCTGATAGAAAATCTATGAAGTCGTTGAGGTCGTGTTCAGCCAATGAGCAAAGGAACCGCAGGACAGGTAGCAAGCTTCGGATACAGGAACTTGTTACTTTTGTGGGTTGATTTTTACGGACTTTTTGGTGAACAAGGAAATGTACTTTGGAAGAACCACGTTGTTCTGTTGAAAGAACAAAGATCCGAGAAAATGTGAGGTGGAGGAATGTGGGGATGCCGCAGATAGAGTTCGTTGTGTATTCGATCGTTGATATCACCAGGTCAATAAATATTTGTGAAAGTTGCGGTAGTATAATCTTTCTCACTCGTGCTTTCCATATTTTTTATAATTATTCCCTGAGTATTGTCTGACAGCCTTAAGATTACTGATATATCTTATTAATATTGTTCTCATTGGGAAATGTTATATGTTGCCTGCCTCAGATTCGCCGTCATTTTGTTGGGGATAAACTCTTAATGAATTTCTCAGTCTTTCTGTTAACATATATCATTCTGGTTAGTATTTTTATAATTATTCCTTATAGTGTTTTATGATTACTGTCCTATTAGTAATACATATTGTAATTAATATTGGAAGCATTGATAAGTGTGATACCTTTTTGAATATTTTTGAAATAAAATAAAATGTGAGTAAATATGTCAGAAGTACTTTCTGTAGTACTTTCAGATGAATTGTTAAACGTAATCAAAAAATGTATGTGAATAATATAGAATTATTTACTTAATTTTTTCGCAGGTTCGCAAACAACAGTTTGCAGTTTTGTTAATGTCGACTACCGTAGACTATGGAGTATTAGTAATTTAGTAGAATTTCTTAGAACAATAATTTTATTTAATTTCTTTGCACAGAAATTGTATTTTTAGCAGCTGTATGTTGAATAAATTAGACGTAACTCAGGCATTCTTATCTCCAAAGAAAGAACATTAAAAAACAAATATTACGACCGATATATTTCTAGTCTTTTTATTTATCAACATTTTAAAACATTGTTAGTTATTGCACAAAAATGTAGTTAAGTTTCCGTAACAATGGAATAAAACTTGGCTTTGAAATTCCTGTTAAGATTTACAAATACGAACTTTCAGAGATTCCTCGAAACGCAAACCCAGTAGCGGAAAGAATTCAAAGCAAGCGTGATTTACAGGCTAGTCATTGACACTGAACGGCCCAACAGAAGCTGCTTAGAAGGGAAGACAAACTACTAATACACTTTAATTTCCTACAAGCTGTTCGTTTTTCGCCTTGACACGAGCGCTTGGGTAACTTAACAAATGTCTTTGGGGAATACTCGGAAGGGCTGCGGAACGCCCTGGGGGGTTGTCAAAGATCACAAAGGAAGCTTCGCTGTTGGAAAAGGGTCAGCGTTTCTCCTTCCCCACTTCTTCGGCCTCGGGTCAAAAGAGGTGCGTTGCAGTTGGATGTCAGCCTTTCCTTTTTTTTCTCTTTCGAAAGGTCCTTTTACGTGGAACATTTTTCGTACAGCACAGTCTGCACGATTTCAGCATGAAAACCTTTGGATATGTTCTAGTTTTTTCATAAAGAAAACTTACAGTATGTTCTCGTAATTTTAGAGGTGGAATCGCTCTCTAATAAATTTGTTTTGGGCGAAAATTGTCCATCCTTTTCAACTATGTGCTTAGATTAGGTGCCATTCGAGAGATTTTTGGTGAGATTCGAGAGATTTTGTGATTGGACTGGCGGATTCGAATTTTCGGATTTCTGGTGAGTTCATTTGATTGTCTGTTGCAAATTTGAGGTTACTGTATCTGACTTCAGCAGTCAAGACTTCCTCCATTCGGAGCGATATTTCTGCAAAATCCTTCACAGCCACAACCATGCTTGTAGAAACAACGATGACGGTCTTTCTATTTTTTTCTCTTATGTTATAATAATTTTTAAAACTAGTGGTGATACAACAGCTCGTATATTCTCGTATTATTTTTAATTGCTCCTCTGTATTATACTACTTCCTAAACTGGCAAAAGAGTTATCAACCAGCAATTTTTTTTCTGTGCCGATACTAAAATTTAGGTCTTCCTAGTTATCTCACCGTGAGCCTTACCTCTAATGTTGCGGGAACGCTGTCAATTTCAAACTCGGGCCGACGCTTAAAATGTAATTGTCTCATCTGAATATTTCCAACAGGCAATTTTCTAAAATTCAGAGAGGCGAAAATGAGACCTACACCATTATTTTTAGGAACGGATGAACAGATGAACTGACGAGACGTTTTGCTGTCAATCGATGTTTCAGTATTAGGGACCCATAATACATGGGTTCGGGCAAAACCATGTGTTAGAGGAAGTAATTTACACTATATAGGAATAACCAGGATCTGATACTACGAGTAAAAGTTTTTCTGCTGAAAATTTACCGTTTTCCGGCGTACGATTACAATACTTTCACTTCTTACATTCGTAAGAGCGAGAAAGTAAAATGGGTGTAAGTATATGTAAGTAAGGAGTGAGAAGTAAGGGGGCAAAGAAGAGAAAGAAAATATCGTGCGTAGTCCGTGCCCCGTTTGTAAGGGTACTGCTCCGGCATTCGCCTGGTGTTGATCGGAGAAACCACGGAAAAACTACCGAACAGAGCAGTCGGCCGCTAGAATTCTTCTCCAGACAGCGGCTGAATTCGCTACTAGCTAACTAGCTGGTGTCGAAAATCCTGTCAGCGACTCGCACACTAGGACCATCGGTCAGAGGCACCATGATGGTTCAGTCATATTAGACAAATCGACTGAAAAAAATCTCTGAGTTTTGAAACTTCTCATAATTGTTCTACCTACAGTAAAAATCCTGAAATGTGAAGGGTAGTGAGCTGTGGATGGACGGGCCGTTTAAATATGTTTTTTCTTCGTTTTTTCCATATATCTCTATAACTATAAATCCTACCGAAAATTATGCTCTTTACAAAATTAAAGTTTCTTTTTCCCTTCGATTTTTTCCTTCGATCACCATTTTTGATCTAATTTCACTGGGCTCTGAGACACCTTTGCCGGTATGTACTTCAAACGTGTGCCAGCATTTCACATCGAAGTCTAGAACCATCCACCGGAGCAGTGTTTGCCATTTGGGAGGGCCCGCTCGCATTAGCGGTGTCGAAATTGGGCGCAGAGTGCGCCGCAGCCGCCGCCCCCAGCCGCGTCTCCGCCCCCGGAGGCCCCGCGGGGGGCGGCGGCGGTAGCGCCTCGCAGCGGGGGCGGGACAGCCGCGTGGCGGTGGCGGGGGGCCTCCGACCGTCGCGCTGGGGGATGGAGGCGATGTTCTGTGGGCGGGTGAGGACAACGTCTGCGAGCGACCTCAGAAGCGGCGCGGACCGGCGGAGGGCGGCGGAGGGTGTGTGGAAGAGTCGGGGGTGGCGGTGGGAGTTTGGGTGGGACGGAGGGTGGTGGGGGTGGCAGAGGGCCTTTGCAGGCGGCGGAAGTATTTATGGGAAAGCCGGAGGGTTCATGGGACTGCAGAGAATGGGTGGGGTAGGAGGAGGGCGGTGGTGGGCGGTAGTGGAATGCGGCGGTGGCATGAGTGGGCAGTAGCGGGCGGCGGTAGGAGGCGGTGGACGGCGATTGGCGACGAAGGGCGGCGAAGGGTGGAGGAAGGCGTTGGTGGGCGATGACTCGCATTTATCAAAAGGTGATAGAGGTTTCGTCACTAACGTTTGGATTTAACAAACGAAATATGTAATTGGCCAAGATCTGTCGAAAGAAACATTGAGACAGTGTTAAAATTGAAGCGTTGGGTAGGAAAGTATAGGGCGGCAAGACGAAACGAAACTTGTGATGCCAAAACAATATGTACTTTATCTCCCTATTTTCTCTTAGTATTGGGCGTAAAGTACTCAAATTGGCGAAAAATTATATACGACCTAATTTCAAAATCTGTTTTTAAGGAACAGATTTCATTAAGGAAAAATATCTCTATCTTTAATATTTTAGTTGTAGGAAGACTTCGAAAAAATTTTGAACTTTTGCAATTTTTGAAAAATCAGGATTTTTAATATATTTCTTATACTTTCTTTCTCTTACACTTCCTCTTGTATTTCCATTCTCTTATACTTCCTCTACACTCGACAACAAATTTTAATAAAAAAGACGATGTCATTTCTTTGAAAATTTAGGATCGTTCCAGGGGATTTATCCTAAGTATCCCGGAAAACAAAATATCGGTTTCACATTCACAGAGCTCCAACATCAGCCAAACTGATTGGGGAATATCAAATTCGGAGAAAATTGGCTGTACGGTTTAGCCTCTAGCGCTGTTCATTGATGGGCAGACAGAAGACGGACGGACGCACTGATGGACGTTTGTTTTGCCTCATTCGATTTTTCCGTAGCAAAGACCCACAAAACATGGATTCTTTCTACATCACACGTTAGAGGATTTTTTCTAAATTTAGCATCTGAAGTTAACCACTTATTTGTTGCCGGAGCCCCGTAATAACTTTTTCTGCCAAAAATTCGCCGTATTTTCTCGCAGCATTTAATAACTTTCTCTTTACTCCGTAGGGAAAAAGTAAAAACGACGGAGGGAGATTGGGATATCAACAGTGGTGTGAGTGATGGGAGATGTGACGGTATGAGAGATAGTGAAGTTTTAAGTTCGGGAAGGAATGGGATAGAAAGAACATGGTAAAACGTGGCACAGTAACGCAGTGGAAAGTATATGACTAGGAAAAAGTTGAGAGAATGTGGCTGAGCGAGAAATGTAGCCAAAAACATAGTGAGGACAGAGGTTCGGCAAATGGAAAATGAGGCAAATAATGTGTTGTGTAGCGTAGTTATTTATCGGCGAACATCTATCTGAGTTCGCTTAGCAACAAGGCTATATGGGAAGTGAAATAAAAAGAATGATAAAAAGTCAACTATACTTCAGACGAGTATCAAACTGTTTCGCAGTTCCATGTCACGTAGATGTATAGCTGAAAGTGATACAATCGGTAGCAAGAGTACAACTACAAATGTCTGGGACAATGTAAGAGAAGTGCATGTTTATATAAAATCTTTGAAGGTACTACATTATGCTAATTAATTATAGAATAGAAAAGCTAAGTAGTATGTGTTGCTGGAGACACATAAGACAAATAATCTATGTTGAAACTATTTTTAATATTTTTGTTTAAAGTTAAAACAGTTAAAGCAGATAATGTATTTCTCAGAATATTTTACATAGATTTTTTGAACTTAAAATAAACATTTTGTGGGATTTTAAATAGAGCATATTATTTCATCCTGGTAAAAAGGGCAGTGAAAGGCGACTAGCAACATTCAGGTGCTTGTGACGTTCCATTTACAAGAGGATGGTAGTACGACGATCTCGGCAAGTCAAGAAATGGTAAGGTAAATGACAGTGTCAGATATCCCATTGCGGGAACCTTAGTGGATAGATTAGTGGCGAGCAGAACGTTTCTTTTTTTCTCTTATGCAATTTACAATATATTCGTATTTGAATGTTGAGCGAATGGTATTCAATATAACAAAAAAATACAAAAATAAATCACAACTCTGGAACTTATCATAGGTTTTATTAGTCTAAAATGTTTTTGTGTCCGTTTATATACATGTTGACTATTACCTGGTAGGTTAATTGGAAAATGATGCGCATGCTCTTACAATATTTTCTGATATATTTGGTGATAATGACATTCAGTGAGCTTATGTCAACGCCTCTGTTGAGTCTTGCTTGTCACGAACCATCGTAAAGACTTCTTATATTTTAGTTTTGAATCTTCCAAAAATATCTGTTCAGATTTTTAGTTCATCGTTTTGTGAGTGAGGAGAGAGAGAAGAGGAAAAGGAGGGATAGACGGGGAAGGTAAGACAGCAGGAGAGAAAAACAGACGATATACAAGGAGAAAAAGAGGAAAGGAAATAGGGAGAGGAGGGAGTTGGGGACGGAAAGTGGGAGAGAGAGAGGAGGAGAGATGAAGAAAAGGGAATAAAAGGGGGCTATGCTGCCGATATCCCAGGAAATGAGGGCTATGCTGACGACATGAGTTCCCTTCCATTTCGAAGCTGTTATCTCATCCAAATAACATTAAAATGTGATCTGAGCATTTTGAAATTTCTAATGGTGAAGGCAGAACCACCAAAATCGTCACAAACTCGTAGTTTCGAAACCTACTACCATACGACAAAACTTCACCGCTACTCCCACTAAACCACGACACGTCCTAAGCGTCTTCCGAACGTAATATTTCACCTGCCCGGTTTCTAAAGGCCATTGCTGCCGCTCGTAGCGTCTGCCACCGGCCCAGGAGCCGCCCCATGCGGCGCTTCGCCCACTGAAGTACACCGCCCCGTCAGTAGGCGATGCCTCATTCGGCGACCTTCACGAGTCCAAACGCCGGGAGCGGCAGACCTCTTGCGGTGACGCCGCGCGCTGCCAAGAGGCGGCTTTGGCCACGGCGCTGCTTTGTGCGCGGGGCGCCCGTGGGAAGAGCAGAAGCGCGGGCGATCGCGCCGCCCCGGAGGCGCCCGGCGACTTTCTGGGAATGCGCGGGGTCTTTGGGGGCGCCGACGCCCACGCCCCCTGCTGGCCCCTGCCGCGGCGGCGGACTGGGCACTCGAGCACGCTCTGATGGCCGTAGCGGCCCCAAATCGCCTGGTCGAACGCCGGAGTAGTTCAGTAACGAGCGGGCCACGGACCGCGCGCGATATTTTCTTCCTCTTCGTCACTTCTTACACCCTTCTTTCTTCACTTCTCACACCTTCCCATTCCTCACTTTTTACATCAAAACATTTACACTCACATGCCCTATACTACCTCACATGGCCCGAGACCAGCTTCGAGCTTGTCCGGAACGTTCATTAGTCCCGTAAGAGTGGTGCATGATGTTTTATTACGGAAGGGAGCGAGATCTTTGCTTCCTCTTCCTTGACTTTCCCCACCTTTTACGTCCACTCATTAACACTCACATGCCCTACACTATCACACATGGCCGGAGACCAGCTTTGAGCTTGCCCCGAACGGTCATTAGTCCTGTAAGTGTGGTGCATGATTTTTTATTGCGGGGGTTGGGGATCTTTCCTTCCTCTTCCTTGTCCTTTCGTCACCTCTTACTTCTCCACATTTACACTCACATGCAAATTTGAAGAGCGTGATTTCACCTCAGTTATTAAATAAATGGTATAAATAACGGAGCAAATCGATCTTGGAACCATGTAAGTGAGGTGATAAATATTCAAATGTTTTAAGAAGTTTTATTCGTGAATATAATATACTAATGTCAAACTTCCCCTATGCAGTGATGCATAATGCGTTATGGCATTGTTATAATTTATTATTCGAATGCGATTATGCATTTTAATACACTCTTAACATTTTTTCTATTTTAATCCCTTACTTCTTTTTTCTACGCTTTCTAGATTCTAGGTACTGAGACCTCAATAAAAAAACAAAATATTCTTATTCTTCTTAAACGCGACGATGCAGAGTATACGAAGAAAATGTATCCCGTTTAATACACATATAATATGCATGCCAAAGATAACTGGATTATCCCCAAATAATCCCAGAATCTGTATTTATGACGTTAAAAACATTTCTTAAAGTTTCATTTCCTTGCATAAGCTTAGGGTTTCTAACTTAACGAATACTGCAAAACACAGTACACAGTTTCAAACATTTTAAAAATCAATAAATATCACAACAAATTACTTGTGGCGTGCCAAATAATTTTTTTGTCGGCTGTAAAATTTACCTAATAAAATTCTTGACATTCTTCTAATCGGCGCCAGCCTTCAAGGTCTCTGTTTACGCTTGGCTCTGCAAATCGGAGGGGTATTGAGGGGAAGAGAAAGAGCTGAGCATCGACTACAGTAACGTGGCCTTCAACGGGAGGGGTGGAAATTTTCTGCGAAATAACCGCAATCAGTTTCACTCGTAGAGGCAAGACGTTCAGCTGCGTGTTGTATTCGTTGTTCATTTATTATTAGTGAATGGAATGTTTTAATATTGTGCGTTCTTGAGTGTATTAGATTCTTTTGTGTTGTGCAATGTGTTTCTGTGTGTACAAGAGTAGCTACAAGTGCATTCGCCATGGAATTTCCACATTTTTACATTCACACGACGTCAAAGGTAAGAGAATCATTTCAATATCTTTCAGAAATCATATAGTACAAATATAAATGTCATTTAGGTTTCTGTGTGTATAACTCAGGAGTATTATAACTGATTTGAAATGATACCACATACGATTTGAAGGTGGACGTGTGAAGAGCCATAACGTTTGCTGCAAGTATTCACACAGTTTTGGATAGGAACAATGTATGTACTTTGGACATTTACATGTACTTATATTTGCAAAATATTTAGAAATAAGAATTTACAATTACATTGAAAAGCTTAAGAACGTGTTGTGAATCGTGAAATGTGAAACGTGAGTATAATCGTTTTCCGTAACTTACTTTTTCCGAATGAACTTTTGTAACTATATTTTATTTCAGATTCAGCGTTGAGGTTATAAATTTTAACCAAATTTATTTAGAATGTTCAAAATATTTTTCCATATATCTCTCTACTTCATGATTATTAAGGATCAGAGACTTTAACCACACACTTTTTTAATAATATATTTAATATTATAAATAATTAACCAGACGTGTTCGGTAATTTTATCCTATCATCAGTGACACTGCTGAGATGGAACTAATGATCAAATTTCATTAATATAAGAAATGAAACTATCTTTACTTCACAGATAGAAATAGGTGAAATGCAAAAAATGAACAATATACGATCTGTAGAAATTGGTTGCTTATTGGTAAATTATTAATATTAATAACTATGTTATTAAAAGATCTTTGTGGTTTATCTCTCTTGGACCCTCATTAATCATTGTGGATTATTGCAATATATCCGTTGCCACCACGGAGTTTATACAAAACTCTTATACAAAATATTTCATTTTTCTGTGTGTTTGCTACTTACATAGAGCACCTTAATTACATTTACGAAAATATTTGTTCGTTTTATAGTTTTCATTATTAGAATAGTTCTTACAATTTTCCTTCTTTTCATTTTCTTTTCTTTTTTCTCGCAAGAGCTTTTACTTAGGTTTTAGTTCTTTTTGTTCTTTTAGTTCTTTAGAACATTTTACATAAAAACGTTCCTCATTAATGGTGGAAGGCATAAGTGATCTGATCATATGTTTTATGGATTCACATTCTATTTTAGAAGAATATGATTAATTTTAATTAGCAGTTATTACAGATGATATTTTATTATATTCTTACTGTACATTAAACTTACTCATACTCTTTACTGTAACTTACTCATATTCTTACTGTAAGTTAAATTTTGTTCAAATTACAGTTAGAATATAACGAAATTATTATGTCTTCAATGAGAATTAATTATTTTTTGTGTGTTATTATATTTCACCAGTAGTGTATTCCAGTATGCGTTTTTCAATGGATATTCAACAAACGTGTTACACTCGTGTCAAGACCTTATGCGACGACTGTGATTCAGCGTTCTCTCAATGTCACTCGTCACATGAGATCACCTGTATCTTATCCCGTATTGTTCTCCGTGACAGAATTAACGCAGGAGGAACTCGCAAACGGGAGCATTTCATGCTTTGAACACGCGTTTTATTTCTTATGTGATTGACGTGATGTGACAAAAACACTCACATACACACACACACACATACACACATACACACACATACACACACATACACACACATACACACACATACACACACATACACACACATACATACATACCAAAAACATTATGTTGGAGGTGGGGCATTTCTATAGGGAGGTTATTCCGTATCGGATCTGATTCCGGCAGGTATCTTCCGTATTTACTTTGTTAGCATAGAAGCTTATTTACTTTTGTATTTACTTTGTTAACGTAGAAAGGAATTCATTTCAAGAAAATTCGTATGTGCTCCTGAAGCCATGCAGAATACGCCTTTCTTGTCACCTACGTGACTGATGGTTTTATTAGTAGTTTCAGGGCTTAGGTCATTAGCCCCGTAAGTGTGGTACATGCTTTTTTATTGCGGGAGGTAGTGGGATCTTCCTTCTCTGCATAGCGAGATCCGGTGCCGACCTACAAAACGGTTTGGCAGTGGTTCCCCAAATAGGTATCTTCCCAGCCGAGACAAGCTCCATGTTACCGGAATACGTGGTGTTGTAGTACATTTAGGATCCGGCCGCTAGAAGTCTCCTGCAGATAGCGGCAGAAATCGGCCTAGCTATCTAGCTAATGTCGCAATCTTTCCACCGTCAGGACTCAAACCTTCGGCCATCAGGGTCAGAGGCAGTGTTTTTTCATATCCAAGTTATTGCTCCAGTTATGCCCATTCGCCTTCGGGGGAGGGGCATCAAAATATGAGACGGGCGTGGCTCTTTGCGAGCGCAGCCACTGTCTCTCTATTGCACTAACGAGTGCGAACATTGATTAAGTCAGCTCTAGTGTCCAGTCGGTACAGTTACCTGAACTGCCAACGCAAGCCATTTGTTATCTGGCTCTGATGGCGACGTCCCGGCGTCATCTTTCAGTGCCAGCCGTCGGTCTCGCGGGACGCTAGGGTCGCGGCGGGACACTTGCGTCTGTCCACCCCCGGGTGACAAACGCAAAGCGACTGGTGAAAGCGACGCGGTGCAGGCTAGACGCAGTAGGTGAAACTCAGGTGTTAGTGAACAATTTAATTTCTTGATTTATTTATACACGTCTCCTGACATGTCAACTGCTATAGTCATTAGTCCCGTTAGTGTAGTGAATGTTTTATCCCGTGAGGTGGCGGTGTTCTTCTCCAGCTGGATAATGGTAACTGACGCTGAGCTACATCTCTCTTTTTGGGGAATTGCATCTCTAGGTATCTCCCCCAAAGGGCACTTCTCCAACCGGAAATTTCTCTTCACATCCGACTAATATTCCGACGTGTACGGTAGTGTAGTGCATGTAAGTGTGTGTATGTGTGTTAGAGAAGAGGATACGTCAAGGAATGTAAGGAAAGATTGTGCGTGGCCCCGTTTGTTAAAATTGTACTGTAGCATCATCCTACTACTGATCGAATAAAGCATCGAAAACTACATATCGGTGCAGGCAGCGGCTAAATTGTATGGAGCTTGTGTCTAAAATTGACACTGTCGGAACGAAAACCGTAGACCTTCCCGGTCACACACTCAGCAGCGACAATGCTTGTTGTCATTAGAACATCATGCCAGATTGGTTGTTGGAGCAGAAGTCATGGAAACTATTTTTTCTGAAATATGTTTCCATATTTTTTATACATTATTTTATTTATCGCCTGAAAGTACGAGTACCAACGAACAATGTGTGTTCACCACAAAAAATGGCTTCGTAAGTGTCACGGATAGCAATGATAAATCAGTTGTCAGGCTACCGCTGTGCGAGATGAATGTAATCTGTTTCGAGCAGCACTCATACACAAAGATAGCCATTCTGCATTGGAGAAGTGCCCAAGAATATCACAGGGAAGTGATGGAACTCTTAGAAACAATGCACTTCCATACCGGGCGGTCGTGAGATGGGTCGAAGAGATTCGGTGAGGACACGTAGCAACCAAAGATCATTAACGCACGTGACGACCTGTGAGTGTGCGGACCCATGTGGCACGTGCGGTCATCTAACATCTGCCTAATCCGGCCTTTAGAACGGATATGTGTTGCTTTTGGAATGTTGTGAACTGGTATATGCCAAAATGCTGTGGAACATGAAATCAGTACTGACATTTCAAATACCTTAATAAATTAATAAATATGAGAAACCCAATTTTGGACTGTTGTTAAATGACCATGCACTTTGTTTATACATCTGTATATTTCACAGTTTCCACCTGTGCAAAAATCAACAAAAATCTATGATGCTAAAACAACATGCAAAATTTCACGCAAAATTACGCGAAAAGCACTCAAATTAAAAAAGAATGTAGAGGACCTATTTTAAATCTGTCTTTAAGGAACAGATTTCATATAGGAACAATAATATTTAAATTTAATAATACCCCTTCAAAGACCCCGAAAAATCAATTCGATGAACATGAGATCTGCATAATTCTCTTAAACATTCTTCACACTATCCAACAACAAAATTTAATCATAATCATAATCATAACTTTGACTCTTCTGCGTAGCGAGAAAGTAATAGTTGCTATGACTTATGCCCCAACTCTCGTGTATTGGAGAAAAACACAAGCATATTGACCGACACGGATCTTTTGAACGCTGCCCTCTAAATTGCACGTAAAGAGTCGCGTCGACGCGGCAGGCCACGGTGTGCGATGGGGCCGGGGGCGGACGGCGGTGTGGGGCGGCTGGGGCAGGGGTCAATAAAAGGAAAACGACCGCCCGCCGCTGCCGCGTGCCGTGGGCAGCAGGTGCGCCTCGGCTGCAGAGTCGGCGCGGCGCGGGGCGTAGTGGCCGGCGGGTGGGACTTGCGGTGGCGCGCCAAGTGGCGGGAAAGTGGGCCCTTTGGGAGGCTCGGAAGAGGGTGGAGTCAGAGGCGATCGTCGATAGCGCGATGGCCGCATAGGCGCGCGGGTAGGCGAAGACGGGGCGCAGATGATTCGTTGATGACGCGTTGCCGATTGACTCGAGGCGCGGTGGGGATGCTCTTGTCAGTGGAGGCTGAGACGACGATCGATACGCGGGCGAAGAGGCCAGCGGAAGCGCGGTTAAGGTAGACGATGATGATATGTTGCGGTGGTGCGGAAGGGCGCGAACAAGTGGCGTGGGTGGTGGAGGTGGCTGACGGCGGAGGGCGGTGTGGTTGTGGTGGACGAGTGGTGAGGCTGGTGGAGGTGCACACGGATGGTTGCTGACAATGGATGCGATGAATAAGGGCAATGGGAATGATCTGAGCAAAAGAGCAGGGGATGTCGGTGATAAGGAAGGCGGGGGCGGCGCGAGTGGTTACCATGTCGGATGTCGGAGAGGATGATGTAGGCAGTGGAACATGTGATGGCGGCGGGTGCGGCAGGAGAGATGAGGGGACGTTGGGTGAAGGTCCGGCGGCGGAGGGCGGCAGAAGATGAGTGGCTGGTGAGGGCGCCGGGGGAGGTGGAGAAGGCTGACAGCGGAGGGTGATGTGAGCGGCTGTCGGAGGTGGACGCGGATGATTGCTGATGATTGCGTTGACGGAAGGCTGCGAGAATGGCCTGTGCAGTGGAGGTTGTGTTGGCGGCGGATTCGGAAGGGTGAGATTTGCCCAGCAAGGGTGGGGGCGATAGGCTATGGATGAAGTTGGTGGAGGCCGGTGGCGATGGGCGGCCCGAGGGGTGTGGGTGGTGGCAGGTGTAAGCGGGTGCGGGATTTGAAGTCGGATCACAGCGGAGAGAAGGAGGGGCTACGGATGAGAATGGTGGGATGATCGTTGATGATCATTGCGATGGTGAAAGGCAGCGTGGATAGCTTGGGCAGCGGAGGCTGGGAGGACGGCGGTTGCAGTGAGGACAGAAGGGGGTGGGAGTGGGCGTTGGATGATGTTGCGGATGCGGCACGAGTAGGGCGAATGGTGGGGAAATCGAGAGCAGAAGGAGCAAAGGAGGAGTTGAGGGTGGCGGAGGCTGCGAGGGAATGTGTGTGAATGAATGTGTGTGAGTGTGAATGAATGTGTGTGAGTGTGAATGAATGTGTGTGAGTGTGAATGAATGTGTGTGTTTGTGTAGGATAGTTGATGGTTGCGTTGAAGCGCAGTACGGTTTACGTGGGCGGTGTGTTCAAGAGGACGTAAAGTAAAAGGGCTATAAGTAAAAGAAGTGGATAAGACGAGGAAGCGGGAGGAAAAATCGCACGCGGTCCGTTACTCATTTATCAAAGTACTGCTCTGTGATTCGTCCGGTATTGGTCAGACAAACCACCGAAATCTACCAATCAGAGTAACTGGCCACTAGAATTACCCTTCTGACAGCAGGTAATTATCTATCCAGTGCCGAAAACCCTGCCACAGTCGGGTCTCGAACCTACGACCTCCCGTACAGACGCACAGCAGTGCCATGATGATGCTTTTTGCCACCTGCCGCGGTCCTAAGGAACGGGAGGGCGTACAAGCGAAATAGTACTACGAGAGCCTCGCGGGGGCGGGGTAGTCGCTCGTCAACTGGACGGAGGCGAAGACGCGAAACGTGTCAGTGGCGGGCGGGCGGGCAGCGCGAGCCTCCGCGGGTGGTGCCTTGGTGCACCCAGCTCCGCGCCGGCGGGTGGTCCGGGAGCGCGAGGTGAAAGCCAACCCCCCTCCCCCCCCTGGAGAAAGTCTGGAGCACTGGGACAATCTCTCTGCGGGGGTGGCGGACCGGCAGAGGGCTGCTCTCGCGACGCCGGGCACGCTTTCGCAGTTCCGGTGTAAGGTTGAAGGAATAACGGTGGCGAGACGACGAAAGGAATTTCACTTGGGTTGCCGCTCGGCGCCTTCTGGTGTTCGACTCGTAAATTATATCGCTGATTGGACGTTCCAGGACAATGCCTGACGTTCTGTTTGTTCTCTGGAGCAGTTGCTGTTGGTGGCAACTGACGTTTAGCTATAATAGCTGAAATAATAGTAGTTTCTGTCCAGAGATTGTTATTCTGCGTGGAATAGAATATTAAATTGTAATAAATACCGTCTTGTTAACTACTTTATTTAATAGAGGAACAATTTTCACTTATATTTTGTGAACTGAGAGTATATTTCGTGCTCTGAAGGGTGACCTGACCATGGTTTCAAAACGTTCATCGAAATGAAAATGCACGAATATTTTTAAGAACTTGGCGTAATTGTTTTTAAGGAAACTTGTTTCGATTTCAGTTTTACGATCTGATCAACTGTAGTATTGTTGGTGAACTACAGGTGGAATTTTCATCCTTAATTCCGTCGGCTTAAAAGTATAACTTCTGATTAGCGGCTCTTTCGCAACTCTTTTCACCGTCCTTCCTATCATGTAGTACGCCACTGGGTTTGCCTTCGCTCGTGAAAGTTTCTCTGGTCGCAGAAATATCATGTTTACACCGTGTGTAGCATTCTGCACACAGGACACACACTGCAGTGCCTCTGATCGGGAGGACCTGTGGTTCGAGTCCCTGCGGTGGTAGACTTTTCCAAACCAGCCACATAGCTAGATCGAATTCACCCGCTGTGTGGAGATTTCAAGCGGACGACTGCTTCGGCTGGTCGGTAGTTTTCTGTGGTTTCTCCGATCACCTCCAGGCGAATGCCGGAGCAGTACCCTAACAAAAGGATTGTGTGCAATATTTCCTTTCTCTTCCATGGTCAATCTTCACCCCGCACCTAAACACGCTTACGTGCACTACACCACAAAACATGTCGGGAGGCCGATCGGGAACTTTGAGCTTGTCCCCTCTTTGGCGTTGCCTCGATGGTGGGAGGTAATTGTCCTGTTCATGGCTCAACAACTTGGCCGATACGGGTCTTGGCCGACCAGCGGTGACCGGTCCTCCCAGCCATGGGGATAAGTGGTTCGTGTGGTTAGCACAGTGTCAGCCTTTCACTACAAATATTGGTCGTTTTAACGATAGAGTTAGCTTTCTTATCGTCACACTGCAGTAGATACTAAAATATTTGTAGCAAAGGCGTACAGTTATAATGTGCTTCGGTCGGGAACCGAACCCGGCATTGTGGCCTGGAAAACGAGGTGGGAGATACCTGGTTAGGGAAAATCCCGCGTGTAGGTCGGTGCGGGATCTCGCTATCAAGAAGAAAATTTCACCGCCCCCTCCCGCGATCAAAATACTTACTACACTTATGAGACTTGCAGACCTTAAAACTTTAATCCAGAACATCGCTTCCCCATCTTTTGAAGCAAACATTGTGTAATATTCTGGAAATGGTCTGTGCATAAATGATAAGCCACCAAATGCTTCTGATCGGTGTAACGTAATCATTACAACACAGGTATTTTTAAATAAAATATTTTTCAGGTTGTGAATATATAAAATGAGTTTTAAATCTATACAATAAGTTTCGAAACGAGACTATATGTTGTCATTATTATGATATACTACCTGTTTTAATTTGTAATTCAATAGTATATTCAATTCTTTGGCAGGATCTTGTCAAAATATAGTGATTAATCACAGATAGGGGAACAGAATTACAAAAATCGTGGAAAGAGAATTGTCAAAGCAAACAAAGATAGAAAAAAGTTTTTTTCATTATAGTAGTGATTCATGGTTGAAGGGAGCTTGCAGGGATATTGAGTTGATCCAGAGGGTAAGGTCTTTTCACGTCCCCTTCCAAATCATGAAAATGGAAGACCAAATATGAGACGATTTTGATCGATGGCTTCGTAAAAATAATGGTGGAAATGAGTCTGCAATTTTGATAGATCGAGGAGAATGGAAATGTTTTCATGAATGGTGAATTGCCTGAATTAATTATGATTTTCCAATTTACGTACGTAATTTAAAATAGCTTCATTTTAGAAGTCCCTGGAGTATTAGTATCGATAAAGTAAGGTCGTGTATTTGGAAAATGAACCGAAATGGTTGTAGAAGTATTGGTTAATCAATAAAGTATATAAAAACCGATAAACATCTTGTAAGTGTGTTCACTTTATGTACGTAGAGTGGGGAAATAATCTGACAGTAGACAGAAGCGGATCCAGAGACAAATTTTGGAAGGGGAAATTAAAAATGTTTTGATCGAATGTATTCATTACAAATTTTGTAACATGTCGCAGGACAAATGTACACCCAGCTCATTCTGCGATACGATTTTATTCGTTTTAATGATTATCCGAAAATAAGTTTGCTTGAAAGTTTCGTGGCAAATTAAAATTAATAACTACAGAAACATTTTAGGGGGGACAATTTTTATTAGTTCCTTCTCAGTGGATCAGCTCCTGTAGTAGAATTCGGATAGTGAGACTCATTTGAACACTTGTTTTACTTGAAGTAGCAGCAGTGTTATTGAAAATTTGGTATGTATCGTATGATTCCTCTACGTTTCAATTTTACTGATTCATAATTCTCATGTTATTTTGATTGAAATGATTGTTACGATTGTGAAGTTTTCGTTATACAGCAACGTATTAACTAATAAATGGAGCTAATATGAGTCATGTTGGAGTGAAATAATAAATGAAACAAATAATTGTCGCCACCGTGGGCGCTGTGCGCAGTGGTTGCGGGCGAATGATTGGGGCCTGAGGCGTGGTTCGGAGGCGGGGACGGTGGCGCCTGAGAGGGAAGGGAGAGGAACAAGGGCGAGGATTAGGAGATAACAAACGGGATGAAATTGGGGGTGTAACCGGGGACGAGGACTGTGTGGTGGAGAGCGTGGTCGTGAGCAGGGGCAGGACGGCGGTGATGGTCGGGGTTGATTGATTAGTTCACTGATCGATTGGTGTTTCTAGACGAATCACGTTCTATGATCATTTATGCTGTAAGTGTAATGCATGTTTATGTCATATGCTGGGATTTGGCGGTGTTTCTCTTCCGCTGCAAAGTGAGATCCGGAGCTAATCTACAAGACGGCTTGCTGAGTTTCCCCCTAAAACTGTCCTCTCCAGCGAGACAGAGTCGCAGCGAGATCAAGCTGTCTGCTCCTGAATTAACTTCCGACATGTGGAATAGTGAAATGCCAGTGCCCGCGTGTGTCTAAGGGAGGAGGACGGGTTAAGAATGGGGAAGGTAATATCGCACTGTTTGAGGTTCTGCTCCGACATTTTGACCGGAACTATTGATCGGAGAAGCATTGGTTAACCAGAGACCAGAACAGACGGTAGCAAGAATTCACCTCCAAGCAGCGACAGAATTAATATTTATTTATCTCAAGAATCAGCGACAATCTGGACTCGACCCCTAGCACTTTCCAGTTACAGTCGCGGCACAGTGACTGCAAGGTGAGACGGTGTGGTGACGGCCGTTTTCATGATAGCGGAATCTGGGATGCTGGTGGTGGCAAGGAATGGGAGCGATTTAGTTCTAAGAGACTTAGTTCAAGAGCTGAGATGGCGCGACGGAAGCCGTGGCGCGGGCGAGGGCGCGGGCGAGGGCGCGGGCGAGGGCGCGGGCGAGGGCGCGGGCGAGGGCGCGGGCGAGGGCGTGGGCGAGGGCTGGATCCGTGGGCGTGGGTGTGAGCGTGGCGGGGAGGGCGGGCATGGGCGTGGAGGGCGGGGTGATTGAGGGCCTGACGGCGGGCGCGTGCAGCCTGATTAAGACACGCGGCCGCTGCGGGGGCCGGCTGCAGGGCCGCCCCGCACAAAAGGGCGCTGGCACAATGCGCTTGGGCGCCCCGCTCCACCCCACCCCGTGCCGTGCTGCGCACGCCGTCTGTCGCCGTTATGACGCTGCGCTCGCCTTCGCACTGTGCCTCGGGGACCATACGCTTTCACAATTCGATGCCGATTTACCCGCCCGGAATCGCTCGCACTTATTCTCGCGATCGACTCTTCCCAGTAGCGCTCGAGGCCTGTCTTCTTAATTCGACTTCATATTTATATAAGAGTGAGTAGATATCCCAAAACGCTTGGAAACATGCATAGTTGCACTTCTTTACATACGCGTGACAGTTTTTGAACTGTTTTTTTGGTTTTAAAGAAATTAGCGTAATAACCCAAGAGCCTGACCCTTGTATATCTGTTAGACTGCTCGCCTTCCGCCGCTGGGACTGAGGTTCAAACCCCGGTCTGTTCATGTCTAATGTTTGCAAACTGGGGTTGCACAGGTTTTGCCATTGCCTGTTTTTTGGTTTCTTTTCAGTCATTCACATCAGATCTTCATAAAAACTCACCTGACATAATCATTCTATTTCCAGATCTTCGTGTAATGCGTAGGCCCTAGTATCATATTAAAGGACTAGCTAAACCCTTGCATCTTCTTCGCACAAAAGAATGAACTTTAGAAAAGCTTCGGCAGAAAAATACAACATAAGTACTATATGGAAAATTGACACCCCATCAATATTGTTTCATATGGTATAGTACTTATTCTCAATGATTAATGAAATCGAGAGCGTTTGCATATTCTGGATCAATTCAATCACTATTCAATCACAGTCAGTTCAATCACCCAGATCACCTAGTCACGTTTCTGAAAATATAATCGAAATGTTTTATACATACCCATGCGAGTATTGCGCTGTATGCCAGTAGTGTAGTAGACTAACGGGAAATCCTGCTGCCAAACTTGCTTTAGAAAGGGAATGAATATCATGTAATTGTTATGATTCACATCAAATTAAATCACATAAAATTGTAAAAATTGTAACATTTTAAAGATGTGAATCCCATAAAATTACTGAATTTCTTTGTAAAGAGAGATAGGTTTCATACAATTCCTGGGCGTTGCATTCATAAACACTTACTAAGCTTTGCGTTTAAAAACACCTGTTATCTTGTTAACCTGTTAACCTCTTGTTAACTTGTTAACTTCGCTGCGCTAACTCGAACCTCACTCTCATTTGCTCGCGATAGACGACGGAATGTCAACTGTTTTCGATAGATCGATTGCAAGTAATCGACGCACGAACGACGACTGCCACGACGAAGTGAACCAATGACGGCAAATAAGTGTCCTTCCTATTAATTTCGAGATATTATTAAACATTTATAATTTATCTACAAAATTGGTTTATATTAGAGTTTAAATATTTGGCGCCAACTACCTTTCATTTAAAGCAAAAATCATGTAATATGGTTGGGACGCAAGCTTATCATCAACATAACTCAACAAGAAATTATAAAAATTAATTATAAAGATAACACAACACGGCCGCGCAGATTTAACAGAGTCTCTGATAATCGCTTAGCGTTAATGTAAACATGAGTTCCGTTAAGCGGATTTTTCCGGACGGTTAAAACTGCGCAGGAATTGGTTTATGTTTATACTTAAAACACTAAAAATTCGTTCGAAAATGTACATCGTATTATCCTCAGCTTGTGAAGGTCTCATGTATTGAGATCACAAGCTCGGGATATTACGACTCATTTTTCTCGCTTCGCTTGATCCAGCCGAGCAAAAACAGGCATCAATGGTTGCAGCTCGTCGGATAAAACTGCCAGGAAGATCCTCGGTGTATGATTTTATTGGAGAACCGCTTTTGTGATCAAGGTTTGTGTGCGTAAACCGTATCCGAATGTAGTCTAATTCAGGATTAGCAAAATACCCGGCGTTTGCCAGGTTTTCTTCAAATCCAATCCTTGTGAAAGAGGGAAAATATACATTTTGTATGACCCATGTTGTTTAAGATTAGTTTAAAGTAATTATTTTTATTTTATTTTAAAGAATTCAATTTTTTCTCTTAGATTATTTGTTTTATCTTACGCACTGCTACTGGCCTCAGGCTAATCCATTGAGTACCAGTTCTGCTGCACCGCTACTGGCCTCTATCTGAATATATTAGAGACCAATCTGCTCTTACTGTCAGCCGAAAAATGATTATGGCGGTGCATCTACCATATATTATTAAAATTGTTTATTTTCCAAAATTGTGTTGCATTAATATGTACCCAAATTTGCAAGGAAATTTCAACCTGAAGGAAAGTCTATAAAACTTTCGTACGTATTCACGCATCACTGTGGTGTAAATGTCGGTTACATGTCGTTGAATTCACTTTTATTATTACAGATAGGTATCCGTACCTTTGCACACTGCCTCGGACAAAATTGCTTATCTGGCATTCACATTTAGGTATTGGACACTTCTGGAAAATCCTCTTTCTATTCAACACTTCATGAGATGTTCAAGTTCAAATAACTGTTCCTAGTAATTTTGTGGGAATCTACATTATTGGTTTATATGAATGAGAGGGAGCAGTTTTCTCTATATTAAAAAAAGCCTCAAAGGCCAGTGATAATTCACTCTACGATATGAAAAGAGCTGCTCATTTCGTGAAAAGTGAGTTACCACATTGCATTTTTTACAAAGAAGGGAAGTCTTATATTAATATTTTGGTTCTAACGCCTTATTTGTTTCCATTTTTCGTCAGAATAACACTAGACTGGTCGTTGTTGCTTTTTTATCAATAGGTTAAATAACTCGCCTTCACCAATAGTTATATTTTTCATAATCGTCTATAATTGGGACTAAGGAACTTTTCTATAAGAAGATAAAGTGGAATTCATTTTCTTTATATTATCCACAGTCATTACGTCTATATTTTTCTTGAAGGCGGATTCTATTCGCTTGGTTTCAGGTTTTGTACTTCAGAACTCAGTCATTTAGATTAGATGGAAAATCCGAATCTGGGAATAGAAGAAAATTAGAATCGGGGTTTAGATAAAGCAGACCGACAATAATTATTGAAGTTATTTGACCCTTATCAAACAAATAATGCAGTTATAGCCGATGTTTAGAACCAGTTATGTTGGTTATTTGTGATATCGTCCGTGTTTCGTTCATTACTGTTTGCAATAACACCTCGTAAGAAAATTTCTCCGTAAAAATTCTTAACGAATACTGGCTGTTAAGAGTAACTTTTAGTTCTTCTTTTTGGTAGTGACTGATGCTACATGAGCATTGTACCCTAATAACATTTGTTTTACAATTTCCAGAATTACTATTTTATAGTAGTTATTTTCAGATGGCTGTCTGGGTTAACCGGGGTTCAAACGATAACAAGCCTGCGTATTTCCTCTCTTTTGACAACATCGCGAATATTTAATTTCGTGCAGACACGAAAGCGCGTTAAAAAAACAACAACCTGAAGCCACCCGTAGAGTACATCTCTCCTCGTCGAGTCACCGGACGGTCTCCACAACAGGTTGGCAGAGGCAGGGAGGGCGCCAATTTATGAGTTATGACGCCACCGCCGGCGGCGCGGCGCTGCCGGCAGACTGGCCCCTCGTGGTAGCAGGGTGTGAGAGCGTGTGTGTGTGTACGTGTGCGGGGCGAGCGGAGGATTTATGAGTTATGTTGTGACTGCGCGGTGGATTACGGTTGCAGTCGCTGGCGTCTCCGCGGAGACTTTGTCACACGCGCCTCGTATTACGACTGGCCACCCGCCCGCCAGCCCGCCCGGATTCTTTTCAAAGGCACCACTGCCCAACGTTCACAGGCTAACGTACGTTGACGTTTGTTTAATCGTCTTTGCTTTCAGGTGAGATTTGCGGCTGTTTAAAGGCGGTTGGGAAGACTTGAATATTGTAGGGAGATTAGCTCGTGGAAAGGAGAACGCAGTTTTCAAGTACCGCGTTCACTTCAAATAGCCGTCGCAGTAGACGCTTATGACGTGTATAAAGTTGCCTGTTACGGTCATGATGACACTTCAGAGACGAAAACGCAAGTTGGTGCTTGTTTAATCTTTGCTTTCAGGAGAGTTTTGCGTCTCTTTAAAGACGGTTGGAAATGTTTGGATACTGTAGGAGATTAGTTCGTGGAAAAGAGATCGCTTAAGTACCACAATCACTTGAAACGGGTGTCACGTGACCTAAAAGTATTGTCCTATACGTTTAACAAAGATGTCTAGACAAGAAAACGTACATTTACGTTTTTTTTTAAAGTCTCTATCTTCAGGTGAGATCTACGCATGTTGAATGGTAGTTGAAAAGACTTCAATATTGTAGGTAGAAATTATAGTAGGTAGCTCGTAGAAAGTATAACCTAGTTTTCATGAGTAATGCGAGTAATTGAAATTGGCACCACGCATAAGACTTAAGCTCTCAATGTTTACACTTATAATCAGTCCTTAGAGAAGAAACTGCACGTTGACGTTTGTTTAATTGCCTTTCCTGTCCGGCGATATCTGCAACTGATTAGTGACAGTTGGAAAGTATTGAATATTATCCAGAGGATAACTGGTACAAAGAGAACGAAGTTTTTAAGAACAGTGTTCTCTTGAAATGTGTGTCACTGTGAAAAAATATGACTTCAAAATAACCGTTTCCGCCATTTCAGCTACAGCAATTATCCGTAGGTGTTATTTATGAGATATAAATGATGCTTACGGGTGATGAAACAAAAAGCACAAACACCCATGCCTAATTTGAGTTACAATCTTCAAACCAAAGAAGATACGAACGCTCCAGACTTAGCTGTTTGGTCTGCAACATTTTGCCGTATACACCTTATTTAAAAGCAAATTTATACCACCAATTCACCATATAACACCGTCGACTGATTACATCAACTCTCGTTTAGAAAACAACCAAAAGACAAAGCACACGGCACCTCCACGTCATAACCCATATTTCCAGAATCCACATCGCGGTAAGCCCGCAAAAATGGCAGCGTGCGTCATTTTAATAACGAGCAGAGGCGACGAAGGGGGGAAGGGAGGGGGTGGCGGGTGATGCCCTAATTGTCCATCACCCGAATCCTGTGCTCAGCTCGGCTCAACTGGCTTTGGATGGCAGCGAAGTCCCATCCGCACGGCAAACACGCTAAGCGCATTACGACAAGAAGAGGCGGGGCCAGACGGGCGGCAGGGTCGTGGACGTGTGCGAACAGTGCGCCGGTCAGATCCGGTCGCGTCGGTAAGACAATGAAGCACACGGGGAGATTCAGTTAGTATTGAACTCGCGGAAGCAGCCCGTGTTACCGGGGTGTTTATTCATCACAATTATTGCTCCATCCTTCAAATAGTAGCTTCATTGTCACAACCACCATCATCACCACCAATCTATCTAAACCATTCTCTTCAAGTGTAATAAAAAAAATATAGATAATGGAAATGATAATTGAAATTACCTACTTTATTGTTCGCACAACAGGAACACTGTGGCGTTTTTGTATTGAATGTTTTCAATGCATTTGGCCAGTTAGGCCTTTGCCAGCATAATAATGAACAATATTGTTTTAGATGAGGGTTGGGGCTGACGTCATGTTAACTAATTTTTTTCTAAAAGAAAGGTTATTGGATCCCACAATTTTATTTGTAGCGTGAAAGAGTTGCTACAGTAGGGAGTGTTAAAATAAACAGATGGTTCTGTGAGTGTGTTCTGTTAGCACAGAAATCGAAGTGAAATCTGTTGGTCGACTGCCGCCGTGCGAGATGAATGTACCATGTTTCGAGCAGCACTCGTACACCAAGATAGCCACTCTCCACGTGCGAAATGCTTGAGAATGTCACAAGGATTTGGTGGAGGCTCTTGGGAATAGTGCCCTTCAATACAGGGCTGTCGCGAGATGCACAGCGAAGTTTCTGCTGGGACGCGTAGCAACCAGTGATCAGTGACAACCACGTGTGAGAGTGCGGACCTATGTGGCACGTGTGCTAATCGAGCATCTGCCTAATCGGATCTTTATCCATAAAACGGGTATGTAATGCTTTAGGGATGTTGGGTAGGGTGATAACTCGTAAAAGCTAAAATGCTTTGGAACAAGAAACCAGTACTGTAGTTTCAAATACCTTAATAGTAATGGTATTTATAATTTTTTTTAAAATCAATTTGGTGCATTCTTTTAATCCGTCAGTTTTAATGTGACGTTCGATTAACCAACTTATTTAAATTTTGAATTTTCCCCCGTTATTAAACCATGACTGTCGATAAATTCAAAAGGAACACGATCAAATAATTACAATTACATGTATTTAACATTTCCTTTGTCGCGTTAAACGTTTTCACACCAATTCAAAAAAGCGCGAATGGGCCCAAACCGGCCCCCGTCGCAGACGCCAAACCAAAATCGCCGCAAACGCGCCGCACCGGGCCCCTCGGGGGGGGGG
>BOPP01000007.1:13697255-13719775 GCA_017312745.1 Gryllus bimaculatus
CTGCCGCGCCCCCCCCCCCCACCTGCGGGGGCAGGTTCTGTGGGAACGCAGTGCGAGGCCATGTGGGGGAGACCGCCTCGCGGTAAATATTACGCCCGCTGTGGCCGGTTGCGTCGCCAGAGCGGCCGCCGTCGACGCAAACATGGCGGCGGTGGTGATGGTGGCGGCGGTGGTGGGGGCAGAGACGGAGGGTCGTCGCGACGCTGGCCCCCTCGGGTCCGCCCCCTTTTGAAGAAAGCGACTGTCCGCTGTCCGGCGGTGGGGCATGCTGATCGGAGCGTGGTGGCGATCGGGGAGCAAGTAGAGCGGTCGAAGAAGTGGGATTACGGATTTTACAGAATTGAAAAACAGACAATCCTGTTGTCGCAGCCATACTGATTATATAGTATCGTAGGCTTTCACGGCGGGAGTCAATAGAAGATAGTTTTTCCGGGCTGGAAGCCGTGATCTAGTAGGCGCCAGTCGCCAGCCAGCCGCCGCCCCGAACACTGCGCCCGCGACCCTGCCGCCACTGAGGATGTCCACCGCAGACGTGGACGAAACGTTTGGCCCAACAATGCCAACTAGACCACGGCCTACCAGCCCGGAAAATATATCTTCCGTACTGATTATATTTTCCTAATATTGTAGTTCAGGTCTCGACGTTGGTGGTAGGATTTTCGACACTAGCTAGATAGCTAAGTAGAATTCAGTGGCTGTCAGGAGAAGAATTTTATGAGCTGGCTGCTCTGATCGGTAGTTTTCCGTGATTTCTCCGATCAACACCAGGCGAATGCAGGAGCAACACCTCCCGAAAACGGGCCACGGATCGCGCGCGATCTTTCCTACCTCTTCCTTGTCCTATCCTTACCATTTGCATATACACACTCACACAAACACACACTACATGTACTACACTACTACACATGCTGGAAGACCGATCGGGAGCTTAGAGTTTGTTCCTGCTGGGGCGGTTTCCAGATAGTGGGAGATACCTGGTTGGGAAAACCCCGCTACCTGACAGGTAGATCGACGGCCGATATCTCCATGCAGAGGGGGATAATCTCAGCTACCTCCCGCGATAAAAACACATACTACACTTACGGGACTAATGACTTAAGCAGTTCATGTACTCACAATTATCAATCAATCTAATAATTTACTGTGACTTGACGCAGCCAAAAGAATGGAAAACCACCCTTATTTGTCGGCGTCCGTTAAGGAATTCAGCAATTCACGATGCGTCAATAATAATCGAAACAAATGAGTTACCTAATGATGGCTTACGAGAACCTCTAACCCCAGAAAATATATTTCTTACTTATATGATTTTTCTGTAAGAATGTGTTACGAATTAGTTATAAGAGACCTAAGTCTGACTTAGAACAAATAACACAGTTGACCAGTGTAGGAAGTAACGGAAATGAACAAACAGAGCATGAAGATTTTATTGCCATTTAGACGGCTTTTGTTGACTCAACAACATAGAAGTGCAGAATAGTCTGTCACCATCGTGACTCAAATCTAGAACTCCCGATCACAGTAACTCTCGCTAAAAGGACTCGCAATTATTATTTATGTAATGCACCCGTATTGAATTACTTATGCTCTTCGATTTAGCTTCTTAGAAAATGTGGCAGCTGCTGAAAATTTCCCCACTCTGGGTACCCGAATCTAAGAATCTCAAATCTAGTAACTAGTTTAGAATTGTTATAATTTTTGTGCTTTTTATAACAATGTGCTTTGTGTGAAAAATTTGGTGATGGCATCTTCACAAACACCTAATAACATGTATTTTTCGACGTTGTGTACGACATTTAAGATTCGTAAGTATTTCTTTGACAGAAATAAAAGTTACCCCTATACAGTGCAAAATAATTAAAAGGAAACGGTCATAAAACCATTTATAAGACAGAATTTGCGTTGCATTCTCAACATTTGAAACAACCCACTACACGAAAAAATCTCTATCTTTTACTGAAACTAAACGATTATTCATAAAAAAATGAAGTGATTCAGTATCAAGCAGAACTAACAACGTTACAAAAGTGGAATGTCTAACACCGGTTCTCTTACACTCATTCAGTTCGGTTCGGCATGGTTCACGATCAGGTTCCGTTCGATACGGTTGTGGAGCAGGTTAAATTCGTGGTGTGTTTCTTTTTCTTATAACGCCTCCTTACATTGTGCATGTTCCTCATTATGATCTTCGTAAGCATGGAAGACCGGCTCACACTAGTGGCCAGTGCCTCACTGTAGGACACTACGGTGAGACCAAACTCCAAGAAGTCTGTTTACTAATTTGCAAAATGCACAGGAATAAAAGAAAACAACGTAGCCTCTGGCCATGTGAGAAACTTCTACGCCTTTCTGATCTGATCGTGAATCAATCTGAAGTGAATTGAATAAAAGTGTGTAGAATACCAGTGTTACACATTCTCCTTGTTACAAGGTTGTTTGTTCTGCCTAACGTAAAATGACTTAATTGTTTATGAATAATAGTTTACTTTCAGCAAAAGATGCAGATTTTTTCTCCGTGTGAGGGGTAATTTCAATTGTCGAGAATACAACACTAATTCTGCTTTACTCGGAATACTCGGAAAAAATACGAAAATATTAAAACAGTTTCGATTTTGACTGAAAAATGTAAATATTTTGATGTTATTCAATCTTTCCTTATAATTTTTCCTACCGACAGCTTTGTTGTGCTTTGAGCGTTACTTCTTACGACTCACTTGGCGATATAAACGCTGAAAGGAATAGGCTGCTTACCATTAAATATTTGCTAATCACTTGTGCGTTGTCAAACACCTTTTTGATATTCATTTGTAAATGATTTATGTTAAATGAGTGTACTATAATACGATATTGAAAAATGCTGGAACACTGTTACGTTAAAATATTAATTTATTGCAGAAATATAGTGGAGTATGGTATTTGTTGTTCTAGTGTTTGGTTGTTTGAGCAAAATCATCAAATTTCTTTTAAATATATTACTTTCTGGCATGGTACTGTATCTTATTAATTATATTTACTATTACCTAATGGTGCCACAAGAAAAATCATGAATAATGGCAAGAAATGTACTTTGTTTCTATTATGTTTCTTCTCCCGAAAACTTAGATTTTATTGACTTTTAATACTTTCTAATGTTTCGATATTGGAACTAAAGTAGAAATATTAAAATATTTATTGAAGACTTTTCTTTGCGAGTTAACTGGTTAAATTTGCCACCGTTGTTACTCGACCGGCAAAGGTGGCTCGGAGCAACAACTGGTGTCACTGCAGTGTCCCTGTCCGGCAGGTCCTAGGATTTGTGTCCTACAACATTGGCATTGGCCCTAGTTACATAGCAAGATCGAATTCAGCCGCAGTGTGGAGGAAAACTCTAGCTGCCGACTTCTAAAATAAGTAGTTTTCAGTGTTTCTTCCGATCAACACTAGACGAATGCCGGATTTGTTCCCTAACAAACGGACCACGGACCGCGTGCGATCTTTTCTTCCTATTCCTTGTCCTTTCCTCACCCCTTACACACACTTACACTTAAATGCACTGCACTAACACACATGTCGGGAGACCAGTCGGCGGCTTGGAGCTTTTCCCAGGCAGGGGCGGTGCCCCGCTGGTGGGAGGTACCTGGTGGAGGAAAAACCATGCAAGTCGGCGTGTAGAACGGCACCGGATCTCGTCAGCCAGCGGGGGGCGGTATCCGCCACCTCCAGAGATAAATCATGTACTACACTTACGGGACAAAAAACTTAGCAGTTGCCGAACCTGGAATCGCCAATCAATCAATGAAAAAGCGATATTTTGCTACGAGTAGCGCGCCGAGCCGTTGGACCGAAGCGCAGGGTCAACCTCAGAGAGCGCAGAGACGGATGGCTTCTCGACCCAGGAGAAAAAAAGGCGGGAGGGGGGGGGGCAGGAGAAACCCGCCTGGAAGGGCACGCTCCGCCGCGGAGAAGAGGTCAAGTCGCGAGGAAGCAAGGCGTCTGCCCACTCGAGACGGCGAGCCGGGCAGGCCGGGTGCCCGGGTTTGTGCACCCGGCGGAGGATTAGGTTCCACGCGAAGGGCGACTTCAATGGAAGGAGAGAGAGAGAGCCGCACCCGTTGACGCCCTGCGGCTCTTCGCTTTCAACCAGGCGTCCGACTTGAATAACGTCGTTGAGGTGCGTGTTTGGATTGTCGTGGAAGCGAGGCGCCGTTGTGTTTCAAGTGACTGCAGCTTGTTGCGACTTGGACTGGATTGGCAGGAGTGTTTTCGTTGGTCAAGAAATAATGTTAAATCTTGTTTGCAGAGTTCGAATTATAGCAGTATGTGGAAATATTATATAGTATTTTTGAGAGTGAGGATTAAGTGTCTTAAAGTTGCGACAATAAATGTAATATTCACAGAAACACATCAAAGAACAAACTAGGATTGTTTCGTAATTGTTTCAAAATTACTTTGTATTGCTTTGAGATGCATGAAAGCAACCATAAAAGTAACAAGAATATTCTCTTACAGCCTTGTTGTGCGAACGAGAGGATTTGAGGTAAATATCGATAGTTACCTCAATGGAGGCGTTTTTGTTGCACTGAAATAACTTTCAACCTGGCGTTGGGCTTGAATAATAACGAAATGAGAAAACAAAAATGTATTGGAACTCTCGAAATGTGTATAAACACTGAATTGTTGTAAAACTATTCAATATTACTTGGAACTTGCAATTAATAGGAAAAAATGGGGAGTGCACACTGACGCATGAACGAACACAGTGAAATTATAATGGAGAGTTAGAACTTTGTGTAAGGTGACATCTCTTAACTCAATTGATCACGTATTTAACAAGGATATAATGTGGTGAGGAACAAGATGCAGCTGAGCTTTAGCAAATGTAACCTTACGTTATGCATTTTAACAAATGTAGCACTTTAAACGTTGGATAAAGATGTTCTGTAATGAATAAAAAAAGTCTAGACAATCAGTCAGTTAACTGAACTATGGTTCGAGCCAAGAGTACTAATCTTAATTATTCAAAAAGTTTTAAATTGTTTGAACTTGCATGGTGATTATGCAGTTTCATATCTTGATTGGACTTTTCTTGAGAATAAGGATTTACAGAGTTTTTTATAAGCATAAATAATAACGTTACAGATATTTGATTTCAACATTTTTGTGAATTATTTACCTTACACCCTTTCAACTTTTTCCGTTAATTCTTCTCAGAAATGATCAAAATAGATCTTCTCAGAGATGGTAAAAATCAATTGCAACTCCATCACAAACGGGAATCCGTTTATCAACGATAAACGCAACCTCTCCTGTTTATCGCTGGTCATTTTCCCGCTTACTAACCTTAGACACCAACAGGCGTGTACCATTTACGACGGAATAAAATTATACTTCAGGAGTAAGTGTTATAAGTTGAAGTTTCGACACACGAGTGTTTCTGCATAACGTCAGTACTTTACGTGCGGCACCAAAACTCACTATTTTCTTATTTTAAGAAAAAGTATTTTTGATGTGGATTTAGGAAATAAGGAATAATATGTTCTTTTACAAATTTGTTGCAAGAGTTGGTGCAACGAGAGGACTGGGATGGAAATAGAGAGGTTTATTGGGATTGTGTTAGAAGCGAGGCTCCGTTGGTTTTATAATGATTGCAGCTTGTTCGGTTGGGCACATAAAATGAACTGGTGAGTGGTTTTTCTTTGATGGCGATGATAATTTTAAAAACATTAAAAAATGGCTATAATTGACAAACTGTTGACACTGCTGTGTGTTACCGGGAGGTCCTAAGATCATAAAATCCACGGTAGCAGTCACTCGGTTTTTGACTTAAAACGTCTGTTCCCTCCTTAACCCTCCAGCACACGCGGTCGATTTCTCAGACGACCGAGTTGTTCTTACTTTGATAAAGCCACATAGAAATGTTTGAAAACGCCGTTGTCCTCAGAACCTATCTATTTTTCAACCTCTATCCCAAAACTGGATTAAGATATCACGGGAGTAGTTCGCAGGGATCAAGAATAACACACGTTTTTAATAGGCTTCCTTTCATTCGCGCATCTTTAGACGGAGGCCAAAACTTTTCCTCTGCGGAATCGGTTCTTAATTCTAAAGTACAAAAGCAAGCGATCACTTAAACCCGGTAAGGTCGAGAGCGTCCATACTAATAAAATAACAAAACGGAACATATATTCAGATTATAGAAATACAATATCAGAATGAAATAACGTTAACTAGTCACCAGTGTGCAATAAATGCAATGTTGAAAAATGAATTACCTTCCTAGGATCATAATCTTCAACAATTATGCTCAGAAGATCCCAAGATTACTAACCTATCGACTTCAAATAAGACCAAAATTAAAATCAAAATATAGTGAAAATAAAGCTTGGAAAACACATTATTTCTTCAACACTTTTACCATTTCAAATTTTTATTAGGTTGGTGTTTTTAAAATCAGCCGTCTTACAATAATTTTCTGCACATACAATTTTAGTATTTTTGAAAATTTAAGCAAATTAAGTTTCAACTTGGTTTGGTGAGTGTTGTATGCGCGCTTGAAAATCTATGTATCTAGTATTTGTATTTCTAACAGTTTTCATTTTGACCTACATACATTACTACCTTCAGAACCTAGTACCTTCAGAACTCGTGAAGTTAGTAGTACGTAGGCAAGTAGATTACTCTAAGGTACCACTAGGAAATTTACTATTGAAAGACCAGTCAACCTCTTAAATATCTTGATGTCTATCACAGTTCTTTTCACATTCTTTCATCAACATGAACTTTGAATCCTAAAGTACTATTGTCGCTAATTTCTGCCCTAATTGTTTTCCTGACGTCAAAAGTATTACATATTTAACTCACGTCATCTGTGCTATGAGTCCAGCACAGAATTAAATACGACACAAAGGTTTCTAGCAATGAATATCTTGGTTCTTTGATATTACCGTTACTTTTATTAGGTCCGTAGAGAGTGCCGTTTAAGTCGCTGAGAGAAGACAAGACGTTCATTGGATTTATGTCGTCAGAGCTACTCCAATGATAGGGTCCGTTACACTACCAGCGTTTACTATCCCACATAAACGAAATAACTGTATCCTTGAATACTTAATTGTTAGTGTCATGTAAATCAGAATATATCCGATAATCAGAATATTTAATACCAGTGACATGATAAATTCAATACTAAAATTATTTCGTCTGAGAGTTCACACATTGTGATCTCTTGTTTTCAAATTTGTTCTAACCATTCTCATGTCATTAATGTAAATTATAGCTCTGTTAGAGACACATATTACGTTGCGTGTGCATTCGCAGACGTCACGTCGTCCCCGGAGGTGCTGGAGGCCTCCGGTCACAAAATCTCGCTTGCGGCTCCGCTTCACAGGCAAATCGGCGGGCTTACCCCCTCCCCTCTCCTCGGGGCCCGCGCGGGCGCTCAGCAGCCCTCTGGACCGCCGCAGCAGCCGCCGCCGCCACCGCGAGGGGGCGCCGTTGCGGGGTGACGTCACGCTATGACGTGTCTGCCGCGGATTCCGCCCCCTGCCGCCCCTCGCCGCGCGATGACGACGCCGCCACCGCCGCCGCCTCCGTTGGCGCCTTCGTTGCCACACCGCCCGCAGCCAACCTGCCGTCACCACTTGCCATCGCCACGCCGCCCCACCGCTGCCACCTCTTCTACTTCTTGCCCCACCGCCACCGCGCCACGTCACCGCCCAACGCGCCGCCTCCCCGCCGCCCCACCGCCGCCGCCGCCGCCCCGCCCCACCGCACCGCCACCCAACCGCCACAGCCACGCCACCCCACCGCCACCGCCACCCCGCCACCGCCACCGCCACCGCCACCCCACCGCCACTTACCATCGCTACGCCACCGCCACACCTCCATAGAGCCACACCGCTGCTTGCCGCCACATTCCCACCGCCTCCACCGCCACCGGTCCCAACGACGCAGCCTCGCCACTACTACCGCCACCGCCCCACGTCCCCCCCCCGCCCCCTCTATTGCGCCTTCCTCCACCACCGCCTCCGCAGCGCCACCGTCTCTTCTAATTCCACCTCTCCCTGCTTTAGCCTCTGAGCCCTGTCCCATCGCAGTCTGTCATTAGGAGGACGTATGTTTGGAGACCGAGAAGAGCAGATTTTTCGCACTAACTACATATATAGATTTGAATTCAGCCGCTGGTAGAGACAATCCTAATCGCCGTTCTCTGATCAGTAATCATTTGTTTCTGGCAAACAACAGCAGCGAATTCCAAGGGAGCAGTTAGCCTGAAAGGCCACGGGCCAGCGCTCGATCTTTTCTTTTCGTTGCTTTTTTTTCATTTTCTTTTCTCCCCTTTACATGCCACGCGACAAATTACAACACTACACTACCACACGTGCCGGAGACCGTTCAGGAGCTTTAAACTTCTTCTCGCGCTAGGCGGTGCGCCAGAGACTTAGAAAAACTATCCACTCCCACCTTCGACATGCTTCACACTTACAGACTAATTACCTTAGCAGTTTGACGTGCTCGAATCGACCAATCAGTCAATCAATCCTTTCACCCGTCTGTCCTCACCTCCCATCCCTCTGCCTCCTTCCACCTCCCAGCCTTCCCATCCGCCCACCACCCACCGCAAAACCACCCACCACCTCCCCCACCTCCCCCTCCCCCTCCGCTACAACTTCCCCTCCTCCCCTCACCCCGTGTTGGCCACCGCGTGCGCCGCCCCCTCTGTCGGGCGCGGATTATGCAGCTCTCCCCTTGCACCGGCTGCAATTTATGCGCCCTCCCCTCCCCTCCCTCCTTCCCCCGGCGATGGCAAAACACTGGCTGCGCCGGCGTATTCCGAAAAGACGGCGGCTCGGCGCCCGGTGCGGCTGGCGAGAGCAGGGCAGGGGGGCGGGGAAATACAGTGGCAGGCACACCGCTTGGTGCGGACCATCATCACAAACAGCCGTACAGATGTGCGTGATATGGCCTCTCCGGGTGACGCCGTGTCGAAAGCTGTATTGCCGACGTTTCGACCATCTTGCCGTGGTCTTCCTCAGGGCTGGTATGCGAGGATATACAGGCATACCAGCCCTGAGGAAGACCACGGCAAGATGGTCACAACGTCGGCAACACAGCCTTCGACGCGACGTCACACGGACAGCCCAGATCACGCACATGACTCTGGCCGCGGAAACCTACGACTTCAGCCGTACAGATGTTGCTCTAGGAAGGGACCACTTTGGCGGGTCGAGAAATAAATGAACGTCATGAAGGCCGATGACATTGCAAGAGATATTGATGAACACATTTACAAATGAGCTCAGTGTAAACGAAAGCACTGGCAAAATCAGTACATGGACATAGAATGCAGTTATGTTGCCTGCACTGGCCAAGCAGTAGCTGTCAAAATTGTCCCTTCTAATAGTAATCTCTCTATAAGAACGGTTCTACACGATCATTTTTTCATCATTTTACTGTATTGGTAATGGATGAAAAAGGGACGTTCACTTGTACGCGTTACTGTTTCGGTATCAGACTGGATGATCGGGATGGAGCGTTTACCAGTCATTTCGTTTTCTGCACGCAGTCGTGATTAAAATATTTCCTTTGGACAACAAGCGTTGAAGATCAAACAGTTCAGCATAGCTTCTATCATGAAGCTAAGTATACATTTTTCTAGATCCATTGCATCTATGGTAACAAGTTAGGCTATAATACGACTGAGCACGGAACGACAAAAAAAGCACAGTATGTTTTCTTTCTCACTATGTAATTACTTCACATTACAGTTCAATACATTAGAACGTTCTCGAAACTGTATAAAACGAACAAATCACACCAGCGCGAAAATACAGAGAAAGTTCTTGACATCAGGAATAGTCAAACTAGATGAAATATGTACCGAAAAATGAAGCATAGGTCATTTTTTTGTACAAATTATCCAGTCCAGTTTGGACCGTCACCTTTCTGTACTGTCGAAAAATAATGAACAAGGAGTGTGGAAAACGGGCATAAAGGTATCGTTACGTCACTGCGACCGTAGGTTTTTTGTGATTAGCTTAGTTCTTTTTTTCTCCACTAATTTACTCCGGTGGGTATTTTTTATGTTTAAGAGTAGTTTGGAGGCTGTACCACTTCTTAAATGTTCACTTTAAACAAATATTTTTGTACAGTTGGTTTGGTCATCCTCGGGTACACTAGAAAATATAAAGACATTTTTTTGATATTTTGGTTTGGTTACAAACTTGGGTTTCATTGCTGTCAATGTGTGATGAATGATATTTTAATTTTGACTCTAATTAAGAATAGAAATTCATACATAGGTGCAATATTTGCGCCACTGTTCATTCGCTAAAATATATCCCTCTGTGCTAGTAAAAATAACACCAACAATTATGAATATGTTTATTAAGAATACCAGTCACTCATTACATAATAAAGAATCTTAGTATTAAATAAGAATACTTTTACTTCTATGTACTTTATGTATTCCAACCAAACACTTAATTTCAAAGTGAATTTAATGTCTTAAATTATTTTATTATTTTCAATTACGAATGATATCCAATTGTTCTATTTCCCTGTCACTCAACATTTTTACAGGCTCGCTGTTAAATGATTCATGGTTAACTATGGCACCGGTTTATTTCAACGTAATACATTACATCACAATGTACAAGTTATTGCTGTTTTGGTAGTGAGTTAACATGTGCGCTGAAGGATGCCGTGACATATATTACGAGTATTGGGATTTTTCTGACATCCATATTTATTGAATTAGCTCAATCATGATCGTCGTCTTCAATTGCCACCCTCAATTTTAGTTCCCTTCATGATTGCGACAAACGGGTTTATTCATGTACATTCTGTTCTGAAATTAGTATATAGGCGGCGTACATACGAAATCTTTTGTAGCCGTTTCCTCACGAAATCAACTCCGGATCGTCAGAGAGTTTTTTATCCAACGTAGTCTCGGTTACGAATATTTGAATAACCGTGTGGCTGCCTCCTTTCCGTGAGTACCTCGTTGCCGAGCGTCGCGCGTTAGGCGCTGCGCAGTAGTCTTGTGTTTCGTGTGCCTGCCGGGGTGATGGCGTTTCGCCCCGGGGCAGCCAAGAGCGGGCCACTGTGCGGCGGAAGGGTGGCGCCGTGCCTTCGCACCCTCTGGGGGCCCTCGCGCCACCCCGACAGGCCAGCGGCGGTGGAGGCGGCGCCAGCGGCGACGGGGCTGTCGATGGATCAAGGGCCACAGGAGACGCACGCGGTGGCGACGTCGGCCACGGTGCTGAGCTGCGAGTCAGAGTGCTGATTGTAAAGACGATGATTAGCGACGATGACTGTAGCGACAACACAGTTTATAAAAGTACACAGCTTTTAGAAGGAAATAAAATAACTTAAAAGCAATATTCTATGAAACTTTATGCGTAATAATTATGGAAACATTGAATTATTAATTTAAAATTGAGGATACGTAGACAAAAAACTAAAAGGAAATTTCAAACGAAATCTTAATTTCCTGTCTTTTGGATTGGTCACGCTATACTTCATGCTCAACTCCTTACTGTGTAAGGCAAGTTCATCGCTGAAATTATTGATTAAGTAAGCGGACGCGATACGAATCACTCTAAAAATATATCAAAAAAAGTATCAAAGTAAAATTTTACAATGATTAATTTTCGTGTTATTGAGGAACAAAAGCTTTGTAATTGGGCAGCACAAAAACTGTACTAGATCATTCATCATCATTAATTAGTACGTACAATAATTATTTAAAACTATAAGATTTTAGTACATTAGTTAGAAGAGTAATGAGCCAGCGTATTTTAAACGTGTTGTTTGTGTTGAAGTATTTAACAGACACAGAAAATCATGAGATGTAATGTGCATAAATGAAACTGTGTCTGCAGATATTAATAGTACAATGAATGTTAACTATTTGAACTCTGCATAATGCTTCTTCACTGGTCGAAATCAGAAATAATCCAATTCAGAAACTGTTTAAAGAAGATCAAGAAATTTGATATGACAATTATGAATACTGACATTTATTTATGCTTTGTATGCGATAAAAATAGAAAGACAAAATCTGATTCTCGTTCTCTTTAATTTCCAATGTTTTTACCAGAACGGGCAAAATGTTGGCTGGAGATACACGATTGGTGTGGTACTAAATGAAAGCACCAGTTGATGCAAAAAGATTCAGAAAAAATGAAATAACAGCGAATACTTCTCGCGAACCAGTTACATTCGAAGTCGGACAAAGCAATGAGAATAAACCTCAGCACTCACTGGTTTAGAAAGAAGTGAGCGATAACCTGTGTAACCGGTATGACTCTTGTTTGCGTGAATAATGTGTAATAAATGTTGCTGCAGATGTGGTTGTCCTCTCCATTGTTTGTTGTTTCTTTGTGTATTTTCACTGTGGATCAGAGAAGTTGAAACAGATGAGACGGCATTTGAATGAGCTCAAACGCATGCGTCCATAGAATTAAAGTTGCTTTAAGAAGAACCAGATTCTCAAAGAAAGCAGGGATGTACGAATGGGGCCACGTGGAGACCACTGTGGTTGACATTGTTGCCACCATCGTATGAATTACAGTGTTGTTCAATTTCTGTTAATATACAATAACAGCAAATATGAACGACAATTTAGAAAGGGGGTAGAAAAAGAATGTATGGTTTTTATTGTTCACTGTCGGAGAAAGATTTAAAAAAGGAAAAAAATATATATTTATAAAATTATAACCGTTTTTGATGATACTTAAGCATGTCACAAAAGGAACGAAAATTTCAAGGAAAATGGTGCTTTGTGACACATATAAACGTTATATTTTTATTTTGGAACTATTAACATGAAAATGTATATCTGATAGTTATTCGACTGTCCGAAAATTAATGTAATGTCAAACATTATTTTAGATGCCATCAACTCGTATTTTAAATACCTTTTTATGTATGGTAGTTTTCGGTATTTAGAAAGAGTCTGTGAAAATTCTCGTAGATAAAATGAAACGTAAACTAACCAAACTCAAATAATATCTACGGTATAAGATGTTTCGGTTAACCATATTTGTTGTAGAGAGTTTAGTGCTTATACTTATTTTTTTCTGCCCCTATCACTTATGACTTTATGACCTCAGCTCAGCTGGATAGCACCAAGTACGACTTTGTTACTCTCCTCAACCCTCACGCCGATGAAATAATAATGATAATAATTATTATGATGATGATGATAGTAATAATAAGAGCCCGGTGGCTCCTAGCTAATGTGCTAGTGAGACATGCCGCGATTCCAGGTTCGTGGTGGAAGTAGAAATTAAAACTGTCGCTTTGCCCTGTCATGTTCATAGAATGAACAAGGTTGAAGACCTGTTCTCTAGACGGCGACGGAACTCGACCTAGCTCTCTAGCTAGTGTCAAAAATCCTGCCGCCGTAGGGAATGGAATCCTTGGAACTCCTGTTCACAGGCACTGCAGTGACATCAGATGATGCCCTGAACCACCTCTTCCGGTGTGCCGTCCGTTAGAACAAGTAGTTTTTTTTGGTTCCGTTTTGCTGGGTAACGTCGATATAACCTTACAGTATTAAAAAAAAATTGTCGATCAGCATCCCAGTGGCCTTCCGCAAAGTCGGACGCTGCCTTCGCTCGGTGGCGTGAGCGCTGGCGTGCGCGCGTGACGCAGCGGCGTGCGTGGCGATTGACGCGTGCCACGCCTGATGCGTGATAATGTGCTCCATCGGGAGATACCTGGTTGAGGGACCCCGTTAGACGACAGCAGGCCGGCGCCGATTATCCCCATCCAACAGGAGCAGACCACCGCAGTCTCTCGAGGAAGAAAACATGCACTATACTTACAGAACTAATTACTTTAGCTGTTGACACGAATCAGTCAGTTAATCAGTTGACTTCTCATACATCACCTTTTGTTCCGGTTGTTGTTCACAGACGGCGGGCAGTTAAAATCCTTAACGGCCGCCGTCCGTTAGAAGTAGTAGGTTTTTGTTTCTCTGTTTCGCCGGGTAAAGTCGATATAACGTTACAGTTTTACGAAAAAATTAATATGTCGTCAGAGTCAGTCCCAGAGGCTTTCTGCAAGGTCGGACGCCGCCGTCGCCCGGTGATTGCGTGAGCGCCGGCGTGGGCGTGCGTGGCGATTGACGCGTGCGTCGCCTGATGCGTGATAATCTGCTCCCCCGGGAGATACCTAGTTGGGGATCCCCTTAGCCGACGGTAGGTCGGCGGTGTATCTCACCATCCAGAGGGGGAAGACCACCGCAATCTCTCTAGGAAGAAAACATGCACTACACGTTCGGAACTAATGACTTTAGCGGTTGACTCGATTCAGTCAGTTAATCAATTGAAACCGGAGTACTCATAAATCACCTTTTGTTCCATTTGTTGTGCACAGACGGCGGGCAGTTAAAATCCTTAACGGCCGCCGTCCGTTAGAAGTAGTAGGTTTTTGTTTCTCTGTTTTTCCGGGTGAAGTCGATATAACGTTACAGTTTTACGAAAAAATTAATATGTCGTCAGAGTCTGCCCCAGAGGCCTTCTGCAGGGTCGGGCGCCGCCGTCGCCCGGTGATTGCGTGAGCGCCGGCGAGGGCGTGCGTGGCGATTGACGTGTGCGTCGCCTGATGCGTGATAATCTGCTCCATCGACGCAGCGCGCGGCGGCGGCGGCGGCGGCGAGGGCAGTAGAAATATTTCACGCGCGGAGACCGGCGACAGCAATAAGTCCGATTCGTCGCAGCTCGCGCGATCCGCGCACGCGGCGGCTGTGGGGGGGGGGATGAAGGCGTGGGGTGGGAGGGAGGAGAGGGATGGAGGGGATGGAGGCGGGAGGAGAGACGCACCGCCAGTGCGTATTGGGGTTGGCTGTGCGCACAGTGCTCATGACTGGCAGCGGTTTAAAAAGAATGGGATTTTGCAGGATTTGAAAGGATAGTTAATTCTATTTTACTTTCTTCACCCCTTCTTTTCCGTCCATGCCTTCCTTATCTCTTTCCTTTTTTATCTTCCCCTCCCCCTCTTCCCTGTGTTCTCTTTCTCTTCAAAGATATCCTTCGGACTTTGACATCTGTCTCGCTTCGAGTCACCGTCTTCCACTTTATTATCTAACGCATCTTTTTCTCGTATTCATTTCTCCACGCTTATCTGCGTCTTCTCTTATTTTAATTTCTTTTTCTCTTGTAGTCTCCCTATTGAAAGCCTCTATTTATTTTATTGTTCTCGCCTCCTTTTCTACATGTGTTGCCTCTTTCTCATTTCTCATCCCGTCATTCTGTTTTTTCCCCTATCGGCCCTCCATGGCCTGAATTAAGCAGGAGAGGAAAGCGAGCTCGTTCCGGGCCCCGCAAATTCGTAAAATAAGGGGAAACCGTGGCAGAAAGCGGTGAAGAAAAGATCTCAAAGTAGGGGCACGGGAAAATTACGGCATAGTTCATTCTCTATCGTATGAGAGGAAAATTACTACACCGAAGCCGGCTAACTGCTTCAGGGTGTGCCGTCGTTAACACGAGGGCACAGAACCGTTAGGTTAATGAAAGTACGCTGCGGGAGGAACGGGTTGAGCCCGAACATCCGGGAGTTTCGCTCGGCGGGTGACTCAGCGTACGTGCCGCAGAGACCAAAAATACCGGAGGCTGTAAACTTCCGGAGAGCTGCGGCGCAGCCTCGTTATCACGGAACAGGCAGCCAACCCTAAGAATCCGTGTGGGGCGGGTAAAACCAAGGCTGCCTTGCGGAGGCCTCGCGCCAGCCGGCGAGCCTATTCTATGAAACAGTGGTGGGGTGTCAGCCTCAACTATTTAACGCGGCGCCATCGCGCCCGCGCCTCTCAGTCCAGTTTGCATCGGGAAGCTTGTGGGCGTGTGTTACAAGAGGTGGTGAGAGGTGGGCGAGATGTTCCGGAGAGTAAGGCCAGACAATCTCCGTGCTGTAGCCACACGGTCCCACGCACCGGTTAATTTGTTGCGTCAGGCCATGTTGACGTAATTGTCACGGGACGCGGGTCCGACAGCCGCGCATCACCGCGTGGCTTGTTATTTTCTGCGGTAAAAAGCAGTGTTTCCGAAAGGGGAAAAGTTCCGAGTAGTTTTAAAATTAGCAATTCCATTGTAACTTGTACATAATCTTTAATATATTATTTTTCTTTTGTTATTGAAATTTATTTCTTATCTCACTACGTCACAAGGGCATGAACTGATGTCATTGCAGTGCATCTGACCGAAAGGTCCTAGGGCTTGAGTCCTGACGATGACAATATTTTCGACACAACTAGTTGTGTACACGTAGGCTTCCGCGGCTCGAGTCCATTACTTCTAGGCTGTCCGGGTACTGCAGTACCCTGAAGAAGCCTGCGACATGACAGGCGAAACGTCGGCCTATCTGCCAACGACGCGGCGTCACCCGGACAGCCTAGAAGTAACAACTAGTTGTGTGCTTGGCGCAATAGCTCGTGATCGGGCTCAGGTCTACCGGCGACATCCCTGTCTCTAGACCATAGCTCGTACTCATCCCCACGCCGTATCCAGCTCTTCTCAACTTCAGAAGAGAATGTTCTCATCGTCATACAGCAACACACACTGGGACATTGCCAGGATAACGCACACTGTAATCTTGCCTCCCCGGGAATTGAACCCAGTGCCACGTAGTGGAAAGCGATCACGCTGACCAACAGCTAGCCTACTAGCTAGAGAGCTAGGCCGAATTCAGCTGCTGTTTCGAATTCAAGCGGCCGGCTGCTTTGTTCAGTAGTTTATCCTGGTTTCTCCGATCTACACGAGACGAATGCCGGAGCTGTACCGGAACAAACGGGCCACGAACCCGCGCGATCTTTCCTTTCTATTACTTGCCCTATTCTCACCCATTACACACACACACACACACACACACACACACACACACATTATATATACGCATTCCCATGCGTCGAGAACGTTCTCGTTGAAGGAGAGACCCGATATTCTGGTAGGCAAGTAACGCTAGCTGCGAGAAGGTAACACTGATTGAAACTTTTCTTCCTACGAGCACTGTTATTCGGGGTCTGTTTTCCTAGCATACAAGTCGTGTAATACTGTTTGTCGACCTTCGCTAAACTCAACAATGCGAGCCTGCACCCCGCGAGACACACATGACCTTGGTATTGTGTCAAAAATTCATCGAATTTTCCGGAACATAGTTTTTCTTTTCGTAGACAAATCCTGTCCTCCATTTCCCTGCTAACTTCACGTGTCAGCTCACGGATGAGAATCCGTCGCCAGGGTCCTCAACGTTGCGTTCTGATCATGTCGTTTTTCTTTATGAGACAGACATTGACTCATTATCATCGGCGATTTATGAGAGAGATTGAATGCTTATTTTATCTCTCAATAGGATTATCACCTAAAAATTCACCCCTATAACTCTCCTCCTCCCTAACAGAGCGACCGACTGGCACAAACTTTTTTTTTTTTTTTGTTATATAAGGTCGCATCAACATCTAGGTCATTAGCGACCACTATTGCATTTAACGGTAGGTTGACTGTGAAGATGACATTGAAACAATTAATTATTATTAGAAACAATCAGATAATCATCATTTCAATCAATCATTCGCCAGTATTTGTTAAACCGTTCGTTTCTTCATGTGGGCTTCAATTTTTCGTTCGAACGTAAATCCCCATTCGTTCTTTCACATTTTTTTCTTTGTTCTTTTTTTGTTCTTTTTTCCATTCGTTTGTCCGTATCATCAGTCGTGCATATATCAAGTAAACAATAATATGCAATTGTGTGTGTGAGTCTCGTAAGGAAGAAAGTACAGAAACTCGTATTGGAAGAAAAATATATACGTTTTCATTGACAAGATTGCTAATTCCTTTTGCAATTACAAGAAAAAATATATTTTTGCTAGATAAAATTGCAACTGTATGTGTGTGCAAGTATACATCTTAAATAGTCCATAGGTATTCGAGATCTTTATTGGCTGTCACCGAAAACGCAAACATATCCACAGAGCTCCTAATTGGCTACGTACTCGAAATAGTTAATTGCTGATGTAGAAATGTACTTTTACGTTTTATTTTAATTTGTATTACGGTTTTGCTCGCACGGCCCATACATAAACATTTCTATTAATGCCATTCTTCAATATTTATGAAGTAAAATTCATGTTGATGGACTTAATGCACAAAAGGTAACAGTAGAAACACGTTTAGAAACACTGTTGGGTGGTATGTTATTAAGTACATTCTTTTCTGAAATTTAGTTGTACTAAAATCCAAGCACTAAATGCATAAATTTGAATATAGGATTAGAAATATATCATTCGGAATGTGAGGAAGGAAATAATCGTACACAATAAAGTATAATAATTTTATTAATTATTACATTCCCAGAGTTAACTTTCGGAAAAACATTCTCCCCATCTTCAGTGGGTCTCTAGAGGAGAAGAAAATTGAATTAACATAAAGCGTGCAGAAAGAAATACAGTGAAATTATGTGAAAGAATTAACAAATAATATGAGATAAATAATAAATAAATAAAATTTAAAATAATACTGCGCAAGCTAGGTGGATCACTTACAAATGTTCACAACATGGTCGTAAAAAAAACGAAAACTGAAAACATGTTTTCCAACCATGTTGTAAACGTTTGTAAGTGATCCACACATATCCATATCAGTACACACCTAAAAGCCAAAAATATTAGAACCTGATTCATAATGGTATCGCGATTAATACCAGCACATATCGTTCCAAAAATTATCTAATTACTTATGCACACAATAAAAAGAGGTGTTGTGAGCCAAACCATGCTAATTAAGTTTCTGTATCCATTGAGTTGAAGGTTCAAATTACTTCAGCATTCTCTGATTTCCCATATTGCGAAATTTCACTTTACACAGCCATTTAAACAAATTGAAATCTACAATGCAGTATGAGGATATTTATGTTTATCAATCAACTGACTTCAAGTTAATAAAAAATAGATTAGTTTTTTCCAGAATAAATACAGTGGGAATTTATCTTGATCATTTCAAGTTTGATATGTTGTTCTACCTATTTGTAGGTTACCGATATAATTATTCACCATTGAGAGGTTGTGTTGGTTACGTCTAATTCGTAGATATAGGGCAAATGCAAACATGAATGACATTTATTTATTTATTTTTCTGACCTCTTTTAAGCGTGAAAGTTTTAATATCGGAAATACTTTTTAACATTTTTAACGACTTCACTACCAACCATATGTTTTGTTATGAATTTTCACATAAAACACGTACGTTTAATATTTGATTGAACAGCATGTCGATGTGATACACCTACATTTTGATTTCTGCGTTACAGTATAATGTGAAGTACAGTTGATTGTACGTACATTACAGTATAATTTGTGCAGGAAATTACTAATTTTAAGAGTCCCTTCTCCATTTTTTAGCATCTAATGCGTCTAATTTGTCAGAAAAACCTAATGTAAATGTAAACATAAGTGACTTACATTTCATTATTCTACTTCTGTAGTGTCCATATATTAACATTAGAAACTTATTAACAATTTTATTTTCACCACACCCGCCTGCGCCAACCATCTCACTACACACCATGCACGTCCGTTACGCATCGCATAAATGCACAGGCAGACGCGCTAGTTTCTCATTCAATCCGCAGAATTGAGTACTTTAGGGAATGAAACGCGGCTTTTTCATCTCCTAATTCCAACCAATCATCGCCCAGCAACTAACGCTGCTCGCCCCGTACTCCAAAAGCATCACTAATACGTTCGTACGTGCCCTGCCGCCCGCCCCGCCCCGCCCCGCCCCGCCACGCGAGGCGTGGCTGGCCACGCTGTGGTCCGGACTGGGAAAACAAGATGGCAAAAACGTCCTCCTTTTATATATGGAAACTAACGAACCCGTGCGATAAATCTCTCTATATAATTCTCTCGATATCGAAGACATTTTGGACAGCGTGAAGAACCTGTCCCATTACTGACAATAGCGGCATAGCCTGATGTCCTATCTGATGAAGATGTGAACGTCGTAACGCTATTCCTAAGAGAGGGGTATGTTACTACTCTCACTGAAGTCATCTATCCAGGTGTGAACTACAGCACTATGACTGGACTTGCGTAAGCCAAATTTGGGAATTGAAAAAATGTCTATCGACAATTTGAAATAATTATTGTTTTAATTTTGATAGTAAAACATCGTAGTTATTTGTGTTTCTATTACATTCTAGAACATAATTTAAAAGATTATGGAGTTTTATATTCATAGTGTCTGAAGTCATTCTTCCTAAATAATTTGTGGTTGACAAAGTACATAGAATTTTGAGTGTTAATTATTTGTCTTGTAAATTGTTTTTGGTAGTTTTTTTAATGTTACATTAATGTTCATTTACATGATCACGTAATTTACGTTTTGTTTGTCAAATGTACGGTAGTTGACAATCTAGACATGATATTGAGTAAACCCAATTCTGTATTTCTTCAATTGCGATTGGGTCTGTGGCACGTCTTGTTATGTTTTACTCTCAAAATCAAAACAATAATTAATTCTAATTGACCATAGAAATGTTGTATATATCCATCCATACTTCCTTCCTTCCCTTCAATCCCCCAACTCTAACATTCAATAACTTCAGCTGCTTACCTGCTACCACGACAACCCCTTTCATTTCATAACGTTTTCCCTTTCAAATAAACCGATGTAGATGATCTCTTTTATCAATACCTTTTTATGGAATTATCAGATGAGTCTCTTATTTTATATGAAGCGTTCTTGCCCAATTACTTTTTTGTGAATGTATTTACCTTTTTAATGTATAAAACGTTTATTAGACAGATTTCAATCTTAATGTAAATCTCCTTTTAATATGAATATCATTATATGACTCAAGATTTGTTACAATTGCCCTAAGTAAGCTTCAACCTTTTAAACAAATAACATCTAGTGAGTGTAACGTATTCTGATAAATGACTTTGTAAAACAAAATAAGTTATTGAAAAATACGAAACATGACGTCGAAACGTTGTAAGTTTTACAGCATGTAAAAAAAAATAAAATAAGAGAAATAACTATCTTTAAATCAATAGGAACATTTTAATAATAATCAAGATAATTTACTTATCTTTTTGGTATTACTGACATCAGTTGCATTACATCTACATTTAAAGAAACGAAACTTAGATATGAATTAACTTTTGTGAGCCTGATTTTAAAAATGTATTTACAACTTGTGTAGAGGTGAATATGTTTTTCTTCTTCTGAAAACAAAGAAGAAGACAATGAAAATCAACGAGATGCAATAGCAATTACATAACATAAATATATTCTTAAAATACGGATCCAAAACTCGAATAAATCGATTAACAACTTCAAATATCTTGTTTGGTCGTTTGAAATCTTGAAAAGAATGCCATGTTTGCGACGTTTGGATTAAAAATAGCATAGCATTTGTGTAAACATAGTACGAAATATATAAGCTTTCGGTATGTGCTTAAGAAATTTTAATTAGACTTTGTAGCACTCATGCATGGAATCTAGCACTTACTGACACTGTTTATTGATAGAAAAGTGTTACTCCGCGAATTGCGTAAGATAAAATAGACTGCGAGCGAAGAAGTCATGGTAATGAAACAGAGTACCTTTAACGTAAAATAAACAAAACACGGACGTGACATGAATCTTTACGGTTGTCGCCTCGTATATGAGAAATATCTCAAGATTATATGCTTTTAAGATTTAGTACAAAAATACCATCTTGAGTGGCTCGGAACATTAATTGATATCACTGCAGTGTTTCTGACCGGGAGGTTCGAGGGGTGGAGTCCCGACGGTGGCAGGATTTTCGGCACTAGCCACATAGATAGCTAAGTCAAATTTTGCCGCTGTCTGGAGGACAATTGTAGCGCCCAGCTGCTCCGATCGGTAGCTTTACGTGTTTTTTCCGATCAACATCAGGCGGATTCCGGAGCAAACTACCAAATGGGCTACGGACAGCTAGCGATTATTTTTCCCCATTCTTGTCCCAATCTCACCTCTTACTTACACTCACACGTTTACATTAACATGCACTACACTTACGGAGTGAATGACCTTAGACGTTCATGCACAGAATCACTAATCAAAGGTACGTAAGTGTTAGCCTAGTCATTTCAAACATTGACAACTTTGTTTCACCCGCCCAAAACTCACTTCCGTATTAGTAAAGTAAATAACATCCCCATAAACAATTTTTTGATCTTTTTTTGCGTCTTTCAAACCACCGTGCGCCATTAGAAGGGAGCCCTCACTCCGCGTTCCCTCTCTCTCTCTCTCTCTCATGTTCTCCCTCTCTCTCTCTCCCTCCCTCTGCCACGTCGGCGGCGTCGGCGGCGGCGGGCCGCGGCCGCGTGACGGATTCGTGCAAACGAGCGACGCGGGCGCGCTCCCCGCGCGTCACTTGTTTTCATGACGCCGCCGCTTAATTGCGCGTTCGATTTATCGATAGGTGCGCAACGCGGCGCGGCGCGGCGCGCCCGGCGGCCAGCTCTGCGGGAGGGGGGGCAGCGGGGAATCCCAGGGACGTGCGAATGGGAGGGC
>BOPP01000007.1:13723239-13773363 GCA_017312745.1 Gryllus bimaculatus
CGCCCCCGCCTCCCGCTTCCGGCCGCCGGAGACGCCCTTGCAAGGGCCCTCGAAGGGCGAGCGCCGCGCCTACGCGCTCCTGGTGTAGCGACTGCCCTTCTGGGCTAGCGTGTCGTGTAGAGGGTAACCCGGAAGCGGCCTCTCCTGCCGCGAGATTACGGAATTTGTGGTGGACGAAGCGGTTTGTCGGGGTTGGCCCGGTTTTCCTGCCTGTCGTTCCACCTAGGCTCCATCGTCATTTAAAGAATATTATTGCCGCCGTTTTCTTAAGAGAAATTCTTTATTGCATTAATAATCACTGGGCACATTTTGATGATGTAAAACATATCCAAAAATGATCAATAAAATGCGCTTAAAATGGTTTTTAAAATGCCCTGAAACGTTTGATGGCGTTTTGGATTTTTCTCCGAAACTTTGACAAACAACATATAAGTATTATAGGAGAACGTTACTGACTTTGTGCCGTATACTAAATTGGACTAATGATTGTAAACGCTCCAATAAAATTGTTGGTCAATTTTCAATGAATAGCATTCACTTTGATCGCAGGATCAATGTTCCAGTGTCTTCATAACGAGTATTGTTATTTTCATGCTATAGTGTATTATAAGTCATTGTATGCATACGGGGAAAGTGCAACTTTAATCATACACGTTAAAACTATATTTCATTAGCTTAAATATAAGAATTATAGCCGTAGTAGCATTTGTTTTCAAACAATATTTCCGTTTCTTCTGTCTTGTATTGTAGTCGGTGTGATTATGTTTCTAGAAGTTTTTTTTAACAAAAATATTTATTCTTACTGTTAAATTGCAATGTTTTACAGACGTTCTTTAACAAAATTTTTATAGTAAAATTTTGAGACGTTTCTTGTAGTGTTCAGTCTAAAAACGTTCACCCGTGTGATCGTTAATAAAGAAATAAAATCGTACAATATTGAATTCTCTCCCTCCCACCAGTTTAACTTCTGTAATACGTAGGTAATTACAATAATATAATTGAAATGATCAAGTGTTGCTGCTGTGACAACTTACGTAATGTTTGTGACTGCTATAGAAACTATTTTTGAACGATACTTCCATCCATTATAATATTGTATTAGAATCACAGTGTATGCTAACGTTTGATGAATTTTGAGCAACATACAGATCTGTATCATATGAAACAAGAGACAGAATAAAACAATTCTATCGCTTGGTCTTTCGACTTCAACCTATATCATACGTACGTCATCTTACAGTGCAGTAGCTTGATTCATATGATGTATCGCATCTTCTCACATTCACACGACAACAATTTTTTCTAATTCCCTATGAAAGATTTTTACGTTTTGAATGACAAAATTTAAATAATTTTTCAATACAATATTTAATTTTATGATCTCAGAAATTATACGTATTATGTCACAATGAAATCCGTGATTCGCCACTGAAATCTTATAGCAATTTATTAGTGGTTGTTGAGTGAAACAATATAAACACTCACTTATGTTTTTAAGTTATTACAATTTTTAAATAATACTATTATAACATGTTAAACCAAGCAGAAAACCAAACAGGTTACAACAACTTAAGATTATTTAATTCGTCCAACTCTAAGAATTGAAATGGGTATTTTCTAGTATCATATCTGCTTATCTTTTTATTGTTATTAGTGTTTTTAGTTAATTCAATTAAAATTAAAATTAATTTTTACTTGTTAGTACTTATCTTTATGTAGAGGTAGTAAGTTAATAGCATACCACCCCCTCCATACTAATACCGTAAACCAAGATAAAGAGTAAACCAAAATAATACAAAATTATTTGAAAGATCAAAATCCAGTTACAAGCAATTTAAACTCGTTTATCGCTGCACTTGCATTAAAATAAATGGTTGCATAATTTCTACTATAGGATATGTAGTTGTCCATTGAATTGAGCAGGTATTTAATTAAAACCAAACGAAATTGAAACTTTACAGGTACATCCGTATAATTTATGTAATATGAATAAAGAATTTGCTACATTATTTTCAACTAATTCATTTGTACTCATGTAAATATGTCTTGGAGTCAGTTTATTTCGGCTTTGAATATACGAAAAACTCTCTGCTTAGTTGAATTGTCTACTACTTTATAACTTATTTCCCGCTTCACCTCAAGTGGACGCCCACTCGAAGCCGAGCCCTCCTTCCTTGGCGAGACGTGGGCAGCGGCGCCCTCCCGCAATTCCTCTAATCGGCACCATAAACCAGCCGCACCCGCACCCGCGCCCTGCTTTCCCCCGAATGTCTCGCCCGCGCTGGCCGGCGCGTGCCCGGCCATAATGACCGCCGCGGGCCAGCCGCCCCGCCGCTCATCTCGTTACCGCCCGCCGGGCGTTGGGGACAGGAGGCCCGCAGCGGAGGCCCAGGCGGAGGCGGGAGAGGAGGTCATAGGGGTGGAAGCTGTGTTGGGGGCGATGGTGGAAACTGCGTTCGTTGCACAAATCTGGGCAACGAAGGCAAAAAACTCACTATTGTCATTATCAGGGGGCAGGTTGTCCACCGTTGGTTCACATACCTACCAGACACTTGCCCAAGATAAGATGCTTAGTCAAAGATGCCATTTGTATTTTTTTTTTGTTTTTTAAGGTCGCATCAACTTCTAGGTCATTAGCGACAACTATTGCTAGTAACGGTATGGTAACTGTGAGAATGATACGATATGATGATGATAGGGGGTGAAGGACGAACACAAGAAAAACATGCCCGAGGCGGAACTCGAACCCTTGATCCTTCGGTCTATGGCACAACTGCCTTAGCGATCTCGGCCATCCGGACCGGCATTTGTATATCTTTGTTGTATTAGATTTCTCGTAACACTTGCAGGAAGTGGTCACCTTAGACCCCCTGCTACAGGCCCTCGACGTTTGTTAGTTTATGAGGCGCTTTGCTCAAGGGATTTGTATATTTCCCAACCAGAAGAGAGGTGAGTGGTGGTGGCAGCGGTGGTGAAGGTAGAAGATTCGCTGTGGGCAGGATATAATGGTGGCGGGGGGCGGATGACGACGGCGGCGGTGCGTGTGAGGCCCCCTGGCGAGACGCCACCCACTGGCTTTGTTTCCGCCACGCGGCGACTCGACGTCGGCGTCTCTTTTCGCCATCCGTCCTCTCCTTTCGCACAATCGCTCTCTTTTTTTGCTCTCCCTCCCTTCCTGGCAAGCCTCGGACAGCTAACCCTTTACCACTGCGGGGACCACGCGGGGGCGAAGCGGGACCCAGCGGGGACCCGGCGGGGTCCCAGCGGGGACCAAGCGGGAACCAAGCGGGGACCAAGCGGGGACCAAGCGGGGACCAAGCGGGGACCAAGCGGGGACCAATGGGGACCAAGCGGGTTCGTAACAATTTTTTTAGGGAGTTCTACTATTTCTTTTACTCCTCCAATATTCATCTAGTATTTTATCTTTACTGTCACCTGTACTTGTCAAAATCATTCTTTTAGGGTATGGCTATTAGGATTAGGCACTGATATAATAAGAATTCTTTCTCCTTCTTTCGGTATGCGAAACGCGCTCTCGGCGGGTTTATCCCTGCCCCTCATTCAACACTTGGTCGTTCTCATTGCTGCGTTGCTATTAACCTCTTCATCATTGTCGCTATGATCTATTTATTAGGTTACTCATGGTCCTCAACGGGCTATATAATGAAATTGTTCTAAATCTAGATTAAAAAAAGAAAAATATTCCTCTAAGATTTCGTAGGCTTCTCCGGCCGGAGTTTGTAAGATCTAGGTTGTTCGGGTCGATCCGCATCTTCATGGTGGCTGACGTTTCTGCCAACATGTGGCCGTCCTCAAAGCTTTACTGCTGAGTACGCTGTGCCGATACATTATTAACCAGTCGCGGCTCGTCCTGAATGGCCTTGATCATACAAATCCCTTCGTGAATTTTTTGTTGAAGGCTATACATTATTTCGCGCGTCAGAGATCCAGTTCAGTTCTTGTCTGATATTACGTTGCAAAAACACGCAAATTTCACTACGCTCCTTTCACCATTTAACGGAGAAAGAAGGTATCATAGGGGCGACGAAACGGTAGATTTGAATTTAGCTAGGGTGTTCTTTTAAGTTTGAGAATCTTTTACATGTTATGAATCTACAACATAGGACAGCTGACTTTATTTCCCATCCGAAGGAAGGCGTATGAATGATATTTCCCCCCAATAAATGCACGCCTTCGATCGTGTTTGAACCGGCGAACTTAGGTACCCCATTGATAGCAAACCGATTGATACCAAAGCCGCATTGATATTAATATTCTAACAATTCTCTATTCCTAGGATGATCAACAATGTATTCAATATTCCAAATTATGAAATAGCTTTTCCCGAACGCAAACCTTCTTCTCTGCCAGTTCTTCCCGTCAGCCCCCATCCGATCAAACATTGCGTAGAGCGTGAGCCGATTAGCGCAGCCTTCCTCCCCGGCCGCTTGTGGGCGCTGGCGTCGCCTAGGAGCGTGCGGCCCCCCCCGCCGGGCCGCCGCCCCGGCAACCGCCCACGCCGCCCAGCCCCGCCCGCGCCAACCGCCAACCGCAGGAAGAAATGGCGTCGTGACCACATCCCCCAGGGGCGTCGCGCTCCCGCCGCCGCCGACCGCTTGGGCCCCCTCCGCTGCCGCCCTGCAACGCGCGCCCCGCGTGAAAACGTCACCAAAGCGTCAAATGGACCCTCGCTGCGCGCCAGCTCCCCCCTCCCAAGACCGCTCCTCGCCCGCCCGCCCGCACCGGCACGGGAGCCGCCGGCTGCTGCTGCCCGTTGCACTTGTGTTTTGCAGCTTCAAAATTGATTTTTTTTGCGGTATTTATCGGTGCCTTTATTAATACACTCGTCAGAGTCGCGGATTTTTTTATTAATTTCTTCATTAGTGACCTCACTAACAAGTTCACCCTTGCCGTCCTCACCATGATCCTCATCTTTACCATTGTTCTCATTATCCTCACTGTTGTCCTTACGGTTGTCCTTACTGTTGTCCTCACTGTTGTGCTCACCGTTGTGCTCACCGTTGTGCTCGCCGTTGTCCTCGTCGTTGTCCTCGCCGTTGTCCTCGCCGTTGTCCTCGCCGTTGTCCTCGCCGTTGCTCATAACATTGTTTGATACCTTTGATCTCACCATTGCTCATAACAATGTTTGATACCGTTGATCTCACCACTGTCACTTCCACAGTCCTCACCATTGTCACTTCCACGGTCCTAACCATTATCATATCCACGGTCCTCACCATCGTTCATTGTTGTCCTCATCATTCTCTTCGCCATTGTCTTCATCAGTATTTTCACAAGCGTGCACATGATTGTCCCCGCCGTTTCTCTCGCCAGTGTCCTCACCAGTAATCTCACCAATGATATCATCAATTGCTTGAGCAGTTACTTCACCACTAACCTCACTAGAGTCCTCACCGAAGTCACCGCCGCCTCAGCTTGTCCTCGCTCAAGTAACCCGTTCGGGCGAGAGAGCTGCTTGCTGCTGTGGCTGTCGCTACAACACGAATTTCCACTTCTGCTTTTTTTTGCAATTCTCGCCAGAATATTTACGAGTGATCAATACACTTCCCGTGGATGTCAAATTTTGGATTAATATCTTTATTAATTTTCTCAACAATGTCCTCTCTGTTGTCCTCACGTGTGATCTCACGTTTGTCCTCAGCCCTGACCCCACCATTGTTCTAACCAGTGTCGACGCTTCATCGTTTTTCCTCTGCGTTTACTGTTATGGCTCAGCTGTTTGCTGTTATGGCTGACGCTACCAAAGCCAGTTGGCACCTCTATTTTGCTCTTCAAATGTGTCCTTTTAACCCTCTTCAGTGTATTTAAATTTATCATCAATAGAAACAACTATTACTATCTTTATTAATATATTCTCCGTTGTGTCAGTATTGTTATCGCTGTATTTGTCGTTATATTTCTAGCGTCTTGAGCTATTCTAGTTTATGAATTACTTATTTTGAATTATTATCTGAATTTAAAAATAAAAAAATTAAAAATCTGCTCAGAAATCTTCTGTATTCCCTTTTTTGTTTGAGTAGATGTCGGTATTCGCGTGAGTGAAAAAATGGTTATGAACTTTTATGCTTTAATTACTCTACATTACAAACGATTGTCAGACATTTCGTTTTATTTGACTCGTGCATATAACTGCTCTATTGAATATAAATTGACGATATTCTCAGATATTATTATCTCGAATATGGTTTTCAATGTTTTTGAAGTTGTATTAATGTTTCGTCTACAAAGTTAATATCCGTATGGATTGTTTATTTGATTTTACTCATAATATGTTATTTCTGCTGTGTGACAGTTTGTGCAAAAAATTGTGAAGCATGATGATGATGTGTTTTAAACGTTACTAGTTCCATTGAGTGTATTTGATATCATTTTAGTCATTTCAACTTTTATGGGTTGGGATCTAACTTTTCATGTATGTTGTATTTGAACTTCACTTCTTCCTTTTTATATCTTTTTCTTCGTCCTTCTCTTCACTTGGCTGCAAAGTGTCATCTTACTCATGTATTGAAATCTGTTTACAGGTCTGTATTATATGGAACCTTAGCGGTACTACACAACTCCTTGAAGAGAAATAATAGATTTTCTATTTTACTGTGAGTAAATTACATTCTCTAATATCATTAACGAGAAGTTATTTTGGAAGCGATATTTCAAAATGACGTAATGACATAGAGAATGGCAGATTTTTTTAACTGCTTGAAAGTTGAAAATTTTCTTTATCATCTATTAGAGGGAATAGTTATACCTACATTCACAAACAAATAAAAATATGTGTTTTCATTGAGTAGGTTAGTTTTAATCCTATAAACATCTCATTTATCTTCACTACAGCATGTTGATTTCTCTTTTTTGACCGATGTTTACACTTTCGTCGGCCAATATTGTGAGCCAATATTATGTAGCCTGCTACAGACCTTTGCAATTTTCTATAAATTTCAACTGATTTTACTTTCTTGCGTACTATTTACGTAGTGTAGCAAAATTTATGTAATGTGTGACAAGAAAAATGATATATTTCGGCAGAAAAAGTCGTTTTGTCAGTTCCTGATGCCGAATAAGTGAATAGCTCTTATTCCTTATTTAAGTAGTAAACCAGCCAGACGCCTGTCCTCATGTCCGCGTATAAGCCTCTACCTGTCCGCTGGCCCGACATCACTAGCCGCCACATGTTTAGTTGGATTTTCGCAAGAATTTATTTTTCCCTATCGATTAGGTTGATGTTCCCGGTCATTGAATTTAAATAATAATAATAATATAAAAATAATAATAATAATAATAATAATAATAATAATAATAATAATAATATTTATTAGGCTACAATTGGCCTGATTGCCAGGTGTAGCCACAACCCTACAGTTTACAATATATACACATTTATTATATAAAAACAATTTACAATACACTTCTTTCGAAGCATAACACTCAATATATAAACATACACAGACCTGTATACATCTATGGCACATATATACACCCATACACACACACATATATACAACATATGCATACCATACATAATACCACATACATTACACACACATTCCTATACATTGAATGCTCACTCTCACGTTCACACATACACGAACACACACACACACCACACACACACACTTGCCCTACATATTATACATGCCTACATTTAAATGAAGAACATATATTTAGTTACACTAGTAAACATGCACACATATATTCATATACATAAAATTAACCAGGTTACACCAATTTGTTTTTAAATGAATGTATTAATTTTACAAGCCCCAACGACAGTTTCAAAATTTTGTCAAAAATGGTGTCAATATTTTAAATTTAATTGTTTTTTTTCAGTCAACAAATGTGCTATTGTTCAATTTTCCTGAATTTCTTAAATTTATTAAAAATTCCAAACGTTAAACCTGTTTTCTGTGCCTTCCCTACAAACACACACAAAGATACATGATTTCATAATTATCTCTATTATTCAAAAATTGATTTTTAAATAATGTACGGTACAATTTTCTTCAAAAAATATGAGTGATTTTGGGTAATTTTGCTTGAATAAATGCAATTTTAATAAAAAGATATACAGAAAAACGTCTTTAATTTTTTTTAGAACGGTGACACTAATAAATATATCTTAAGGTCTTCTTTCGCTGAACTCTCTGAATTTTCAAAAATTGAAAAATGTAAAAAATATTGAGAGAAAGTACGTGCCTTTTAACCACAACTAGTTTCCTGTTCTTTGTGATAATGGCGGTACGTGTTTCCCAAGTCCGCAAATCCACTCTCGTTACCTAGTGTTCCCTAAAACAAAAGAGATTTCGCGAATTCCACTCCGTAAAACACTCGTGACACAGTTCCGAAAAATCAAAGGAGCAGGATACGGGACTCTAACTTCATGGGTGAGTAGAGCATTCCGAGAACTGGAGTTCGATGCCAGGCTATTGGTCGGAAGTTCAAGTGAACACTACTAGCGTCTTCGAAATAGTTACCCTTTGAAAATCTGTTTATCAGGATATATTGAGTGTGATAAAAAGGCAAAGTTTAAAATAAAATTTCACATCTAGTATAATGATTGAACAAGTATATTTGTGGCTGTTACTTTAATAAATGTTCTTTCGTATCAAATAATTCAATGCGGGATCAAATATAGTTTTAACTATATTCTGAACATACTGGAAAAACAAGAAAAATATCTGTGCCGGAAATTGAAGGTCCTTAAAAATCAAGAGAGGAGTTCCACGTCCAATTTAATATTACTCTCAATTCGAAATTCGTACTCTCCACAAAACACTAGGGTTGCCACAACCCCATGCTATGACAGTAACACTAACCAGGTGTTGAAACAATGATTCAAAGGCATTGTTTTGGAAAGTGTTATTTTTGCGTAATATTGCATGGTATTAAACGTTAATAGCACGCTGCTGTATACATTTTTAACCACTATGTAATTCGCAATGAAATCTCGATAATTCTCATGCAGAGGGATATGTGCTGCTTATAATAATGTATGCAAAATTGAATCGCATTACGCGAAGAATCTTAGTTTTAATCCGGAGCATGAAGTGACGCAACCCGGGGTCTCCGGATGAAACCCGGAGAGGTGGCAGCCTACTTTGCAAAGGCGGTGCTCCACTGTCGCCCAGCAGTGGCGGGGCGCCGGGGCGGGGTGGCGGCGGCGCGGCTCCCCTTGAGGGTTGGGGGGGCCCGCGGCTGCCCCCTTGATCGGCGGGCCCCGCAGCGCCGCGTTTCCCCGCCCGACCCACCGCCACCCCCTCCCACCCCCCCGGCGGCCCTAATCCGCCGACCCTTTTATATGAAACTCGGCGCGAGATGGGGTGTACCCCAAGGGCCGAGGGTGAGGCCAGGGCGTGGGTACGGCTCTCTGCCGCGTCGCTCGCGACCCCCCTCACTCTCCCCCTCCCCCTTTCATCCCCCTCTGAGCGCCCTCTACGCCTTTCGCGTCCTGTGTCCTCTCCGACGACGCGCTGAGGGTTAGCGAGTGAAATCGAAACCCTGAAGTGAATGCTCCTGTCGGGCTGCGCGCCGGCTTTTGATGTCTCTCTTGCAGCGAGGAGGTTTGTGTGTTTAAGCGGGCTCTTGTTGGCAATGTTGGCTGACAAATTTTTATGTATTGGTGTCCAAACAATGGCCCCGGTGCCGTGTTGATGTAGTCTGTGCCGAGGCGCTGGTGTCGAGAGGCGTGCAAAAACAGAGTTACCTGGAGAGGGAAACGATACGCAGTTGGTGCATGAAAGTTACGTTTCTGCTGGAACAAAGGGGATTGGAAAACTAAATCGTTTCTACAAATACAATGTTTTATTCCGTTTCAAAGTGTATTTCAGCACTAGTGACCATTATATAAATATTTCTTTCAGAAATAAGTAGGCTATTCATGATCAGACGATTCGAGCAAAATATTATTTGAAAAATTTATTATCGTTAAGTGAAAATAAATAATAAATTTTAGGGAGTATCAAAAACCATTGGTAATTTTTGATTTTTACCGATTGAGTTAGAAGAACATGATGATGAAGTTTTTTTCATTTATTTAAATCAAGTCACACTTTAACAGCTAGATCACCAGCGACGTCTTATTTATAATATATTATGCAATGAAACATCTACAAGTTTTATGACAGTACTACACTGCTGTCATATTATCTTTTCAAAAATTGGATAATCTTGTTGCTTGGTATATTGACAGCCATACACTTAATTTTGTAGATTGATTTGATCTCTAACAATTTTAAATTTTGGACACTCGATAATAAAAACGTATAAAATGTTTCATTTCCAAGATTCAACGGGAAGATGAAATGATGTTCAGGAAATTAAACAGAACTATTTTAATGATATTTACTTGGCTATCCGGGTGACGCCGCGTCCATGGCGAAGGTGCCGACGTTTCGGTCGCCATTCTGCGGCCTTCCTCAGGGCGTAATGCTGAGAATTTTCTCAAATTGAAAACATAATTTTTGTTGACTTTCAGAAGCAGCTGTCTGTACATTTTAGCAGACTAAGTTCAAAAAAAAAAAAAAAAAAAAAAAAAAAAAAAAAAAAAAAAAAAAAAAAAAAAAAAAAAACGTTGTAACTGTAATACTTACTAGTTCTCAATAAGGGTGCAATAATTTAGCATTTTTAATGCAGTATATTGTCTATCTTGTGTATTTAAAAAAAACACCTTTATGACCATATTCTAGGATACCATCCCTAGCACTATTTTCAGTATCATTACCAAAACTAACACTATGGCATTCACCATGGTTATGGCCGAGACCATCACCATCACCATCACCATGACCATCACTATTGCTAGGGCAATAATCAAAACTTGCGCCATTTCCTTCAACATGGCTTTCCGCTCGCCTTCTCAGTCACAGGACGGAACGCGTATCCCATGGCAGGTGAACGCGTGGAGGTGTTGTCTAACCGTGACACCAGGCACGGGAGCGGTGACACAGACTACCAACAGCTGCTTGTCGAGTGAATAGAGTCGCGAGGAAGCAAAGGAGAAACAGTGGCAACTCAGGTGGCAGGTTTTAGGGCAAACATTCGCAAGAAGGAAATAACGTGATGGTTTTATTTTTGTAACTTCCCAAACATTCGAGTACAGTTTAGTAGTTAACCGCGTCTTAGAGACTTGCAAATATATACGTAGAAATAGTTGTATTTAAAATTTCATTTAAGTAGAAATTGTGTAATGTTTTAATAATATATTCACACGATTGTAAATAAAAGAGTGATACTTTCGAACGATTTCACAATGGAAATAGCCTTTTGAGTAATCTTTCTTGTGAAGATGAAATGCCATGTTTTAATTGACCTTAATTATATATACCTCGAGTTCGTTAGGAGAATATCAACTTTGGAGAAAATCGGCTGAACGGTTGCGGCGCTAGCATTGACCACAAACGGACAGGTTTGCCGTGAATCGATCGGTACCTACCAAGAACCTATAAAACATGGATTCTGGCTCCACCATGTGTTAAAGTATTTTTTCTGCACTTAGCAACTGTATTTATCCACACTTTCGTTAGGAGGATCTATCAATAGGAGTTTTCTACCGAAAATTCGCCGTTTTGCAGCTCACGATTACATAACTTTCTCTTCTTAAGGGCATAAGGGCAAGAAACTAAAAATTATAATTAGCAATATAAGCATTTGTATACTTTTGTTGCAAAACCTTGCTTATGTTTCGCCAACGAAATAATCGTTCTTTTGAGGATCCTGATTGACGTTTTTCATTTTCAACCCACTTGTTAAAAAAAATTGGATCTTGGGGTGCAAAAAATCAATCATTTTAAACATTCAATATTAATATACTAGAAATAACGCACTCTAATAATAAACTAAAATTCTAAAAAAACAAAACAAAATAACTAACGAAAATTTCTGTACTGATAATACATTACATTACATACCTATATTAACATCAATTGGTTCTACCTGCAGCCCTTTATGTAACCGGGAAGCGATTTTAGGAAGACCCTGAAAGGATAACAGGTGAAATACTGTGCTATTTGTGATTGTTGTCACTGGTTGCTACGACCCACGGAAGAATCAAATTTAGTTTCTCTGATATTTGTTTCTGTCGTTTAGATACACTGTATTCATGGAATTCAACAGCTTGTGTGTCGATGATTAGGTTCACTGTGTTCCCAGAAATCGTATGGACGTGCGAGAAGGTTGTCGATACGTGCATCTTTCAGTCCTCTGCCTAGGATTCTGAGATCTAGGTCTTATATCTTCAGGGTTTTACTTTTCTTTTGATTGTATTTTTATTATATTTTATATCTTTTCCTCAGTTGTTTGTTTATTTAAATAATTTTGTACTATGACAAATGTTCTTCGTAATAAATCGGTATTTTTGTGTAATTGATAGTGGATTTAGTGCATCTACAGGTTAGCTTCTATAGATTTTTCCTAATAACCAATGTTGTACATCGCTAGCGTTCGTTTCACACACTTACCCTTTCAAGAATTACACTACCGCACATACCGGAAAACAGGTCGGGCACTTAGAACTTGTCCTGGCTGGGGTGGTACCCCGCTGAAGGGAGATACCTGGTTGAGAAAACCCACAAGTCGCCTGGGAGGTCGGCGCCGGATCTCACCATCCAGTGGAGAAAGATCACCGCCACCTCCCGAGGGAAACATGTACTCAACTTACGGGACCAATGACCTTAGCTGTTACTGCACACGGAATCACTAATCAATCAATCAATCAAAATAAAGAATGCGACTGCCTGGGCGTCATGCGGCACCGACTTCCTGACCAAACGTGCAAGAGCTATTGTTGACCTCCATCACACTAATTGAGAAACCGAATGGCACGCAGCGAAAATTACCGAATTGTGCCACCTGATGTCGTTCATATAACACCACATTTTATAGCGACCAGGTAGGCTTTAATTTTTTTATGCCTAGGGTGACGCACTATCCAAATACTCTTTTTTTTCAGCATATCCTTAAACCACAAGTAATTATAAGAAAAAAATACTAGAATCTTGCTTGAGATACTCAAAATTAACGATACTATTTCACAGACTTAAAACAGTATGTTATAGATACGCACTTCACTGTTAACTAGTGACGTGTCATTCAGCTTCGAAACCGATGTTGTATTCACCCAACTTTCTCTTTTTTCCTTCATCTCTACTGCTGTTTCTTGTAATATTTCTATTTTCCTTTTACTACCTTGTTTCGTTGATTAAGCGTTTCCTCTTCATATTTCGTATCGTGTTCTCTTTCAACGGCTCACACTATTCGGTTTTCTGCGAGCAGACGCTCACTACTCTCCGAATACCGAGTGTGTGGGCCCCACACATTCGGTATTCGGCGTGTGGCACTACCGGTGGACTAAAGATTACTATCTAAGAAGCGCCATTGTTTCGTTGGCGCAATAATTCTTACTATAATCATAGTTTTATATCGTAAAAATAACTGAAATTCACCACTGATTAATTGGCGCAACAGTTGAGCACCTACCAAGTAACGGTTAATATTATCACTGGGTTCAGCACGTCACCGTAAAAAGATGATACAAAGTTTTGTATCGTAAAAAACCATGGCTCAGCACGTTGCAATATCAACGATAATACAAAATTTTAAATATAAAGAAAACGAACTGAGAAGCGCCACTGCTTCCTTGGCGCGATAGCTTACCATATTACAAATTAAGGGTTAATTTAACCAACACTGGGCTCAGCACGTGTAGCATGTATTATCAGTGATAATACAAAATTGTATGTATAAAACAAACTATTTGTGAAGCGCCACTGCTTCCTTGGCGCTATATCTTAGCACATTACAAATTATAACCAACACTGGGCTCAGCACGTCATCATATAAGGGATAATACAAAATTGTATATATAAAACAAAGTATAGAGAGCTCTCAGATAGAAACTATCTGAGAAACGCCACTGCTTCCATGGCGCGATATAGCTTAGCACATTACAAATTGTAACCAACGCTGGGCTCAGCACGTCACCATATAAGGGATAATATATAACTTTTGTTTGTAGTAAAAATAACTATCAGAGAAGTGCCGCTGCTTCCTTCTTGGCGGCAGCGCGCAAGCGGAGCGGCGCTGGGTGCGGGTCTGGGGGTTTAATCTGGAGCAAGCCGCCCAGATGCGCGGGCCCCTCATCTCCATGCACGCGTGCCCCCTCGCCTGCGACGCGCCCTTCCACGTCGGCGGCAGGGGCAGGGGGAGGGGGCTGATTGAGGGGCCGCGAGGGCCGCCCTTCGCGGCCGCCGAGGGGGCGTCGGCGGTCCCCCGCTGCCCAGCGTGCGGCCTCTGATTCTTCTTCCTCTGTGCTTTCGTCCGCCGCTGGCTGCGTGTGGCGACGGCGTTGGAGACTTGGTGGGGGGGGGGGGCTGGATGCGAGCTCTTTCTACCGTTCTACTTCTTTTTCTTTTTTCTTCTTCTTCTTCTTCTTCTTCCTCTTCTTCTCCTTTTTATTTTTTTATTCTTCTTTTTCTTTTTTTCTTCTTCAGATTCTTTTTTCTCCTTTTTCTTTTTCTTCTGTTTCTGTTTCTTCTTCTTCTCCTCCTCCTCCTCCTTCTTCTTCTTCTTCTTCTTCTTCTTCTTCTTCTTCTCTTATTTCTATTACCTTCTCGTCTTTTCCTGCGTCACCTCATCCCCTTTGTTAGCTTCTTATTTAACTTCGTATGATTGCTAGTGTTCATTTGCTTCTTCGTTTTGCGCCCTCGTTTACGTCTTCATCTGCACATTCTTCGTTTGTTACCTTTTTTGTATTATTCTTCGTATGCTGCTTTTTAATATTATTCGTATTCTTCGTCGCCTGCATCTTCTTAAGTATTGTTTTCTACTTCTTAGTGTAATATTACTTGTCTATTTCTTCTCTGCCGTCTGCTTATTGTCTGTTGCCTTCTTCTTTTACTTCTTCTTGTTTTCATGTTTCTTCTCTCTCACTTAGCTTTTTCTCCTTTGCATGGTTCTTCTTATTCATTCACTTTTTTCGTTTTCTTCTTTTGCACTTCAAGTGCTTCTTCCCCTCACTTGTTTCTTCTCATTATTTTGCTTCATCTTCCGTGCGTGTCTTTCTCGTGCTTGTTATTTGTGTGTTTATTATACGTCATCGCCGTGGTCTTCTTCCTGCATGTTATGAGTGCACGTCCGAAAGCATTGTATAATCCTATACTACATCACTGCCGGATGATAGTACTTTGTGACGTGTGCCGAATTCGCTAAAGATTGCATTTCTTTTTCATACCTTGGTGACTTAGAGATAAGATTTTCTAGAAGTGTTAGTAACAGATGAATTGCGAAGCGACGTTGCCGAGATATGTCTTCTTTCTGATCAGTTTAGTTGCACAGGTTCGTCTATTAGTTGCGAAGTTGAAATATAGCTTGAAGCTGGTGGAAGGTTAGCTGAAGCCATTATCCACTGAACTATAAAAAATCGTTTGAGGAACGGTTTATACATACTAATTTCGATTCATATATAAAGTTGGAAAGGGAATTGTAAAAGGCGGGTGTCATATTGTTAATTATGAATCAGTAATATTTCTATTCTCTTGTCACGTGCCTGGAATGCTATAAAAGAAACGTTGAACACAGGACTTTTTTGTCCTCGTTACAATATCAATCCAACCACCTTATCCTCATGTCAATTTGCAAGTGACAATTGGTAATTTACATTATGGTTTAATCTTGAAAAGATATTTAGAACTACCGCTTTTACGAATTATAAAGCATTTAAATTAGTGACAAAATATAATCATTTCCAAATATTTTTGTAAGCATTTCTTTTCTATAATGGGAATTTTGTAACAATAAATATAATGTATTTGAAGCTTGAAAACATAGAAATTGGGAAAAAATATTTATTTTCTGTAAATATGTAATATTTCTTTTACTGTTCCAAAACATGTGCTGTGGGTTTGAAAATAAAATTTAATTCAGATCGCTGTATTACATTTGTTTTCTATACATTTTTATAAGTAGAAATAAATATTGATTACGAATTTTAATTATAAGTTGTTTGAATCTTAATGATTTATCACAGATGTTTGTTGTGTTCAAGACATTTGTCAAAAAATCACGATAAATATGCAATAAAAATCAATATAATACACACAAAAATAATCATGTTACATGTAAACTTATAAGTGTGGAATGTATTTAAATATGTATGCATAGAACATTGTAATGCATAGGCAATTTCCCGTACGCCATGCATTTATATTACTTTGTAAACACGTGCTGCAGTAATATTTTTAAAAAAATCCATCGTGTACAAAATAGCACAAAATATTATGTAAATCGTGTTTGTTCCACTTGCGCAGGCGACATTGGTTTGTGCATTAGATATCACGAATATTAAACGAGATCTGCACCCTGGTGATATGGCAGTGAAGAAGACGTTTTCTATTCATTCATTCGTTTTGCACGACAGCGACTGTGTGCGGCGACCGTGTTTGGTTACCCTCGCCATTCTACGGCCTATTACGATTTGCTTTTGAATACCCCCCCACCCCCCACCCGGCCCTACGCGGTAAATGAGACGCCCGAAACCGCGCGCGTGGGGTCACACCACGTAAGCTCCACGAGCAGCGGACTTGTGCAGCCCGGATAGGATGTGGAGATTCGCGTACTCGGTGCAGGATGTAACTGAAAACAAGAGTTAGATTATAATTAATTATATTATCAGTAAAAACAATCAATCACAAATTATAAACTATACTCCTTTTGATTGATTGATGATTGCGGGCGTGTCAACTACTAATAGCATTAGTCCCGTAAGTGTAGTGTATTTTTTCCTCGGGAGATGGTGGTGAAATTCTTTCGATAGCAGGTGAGGTCCGGCGCCAACCTAAAGTCGGCTAGAAGGATTTTCCCCAACCAGGTATTTATACTGCGATTTTCGTAACTCTGCCCCTGGCAGGTATCAGCTGTTGACAGTTTCATTCAATCGGGAGCTTGAAAATCATCATGGTGCCGTCACTGAGGTGACGTTCAAGCTCCCTATTGGATGTAACCGTCAACAGCTGACACCTGCCAGTGGCAGAAATCGCAGTATAGGATCCTAACAGAAAGATTATTGTTGTGATTCACCTTGATTTTTCATAAAAATCTAATGTTTTATTGATATGAAAATGTAGAAAGCAGTGTTTATTTTCTGAATGATAATACGTAGAACATATGAAGAGCTTCGAAGAGAAGAGATATTATACATGAAATTGTAATGAGACTTCGACAATTAATTAATTATAAGTCAGGGTGTTGAATATCGACTCTGTACATCTAGTGACACAGTTCTTCTACAACATAATATTGCTGACACAAATGTACAGGGTCTCGTGAATGAAAGTATCCATTGGGTTAGTTATCACAGGGTTGCACTTTACACATAGCCTGATAGAAAAATGTGAGAATGATATCTTCACATATTAATTGCGTTGATCAAATATTCAAGCCTATTTTAAAACTTCTAAATGCAATTATTTTGTGAATAGAGTCATTTGTAAGATGTAAAATCAAGAGTTGTTACAGTGTGCAAAATCAACAGGCGTAACGAGATAATGCCAGAATGCATGCGCGGATTTCTAATGACGAGATCAACGGAGATATCACTTTTTATCATGTCGTGTCGATTTATGTACCAATATATTCTCTCTGACTTCGTTTACAAGTTACCGTTATAACCTCCGTTTGCAAGTCGTGAAACTAGTTTTAATAAAGAAAATGGAGACACGCACACCTGATTTTATTATTGGTAAACATTATGTTTATAAACTTAATTAATAATATCAATCTCAGAAATATGAGTTATTTACAAACTTTCTACAGTCAACTTACTTTCCCTAACATTAATATTATAATTGATGTACCTGTTGGAGATCAGTTTCAATGATTGTTTTCAAAGTTTTCACATTATTGTTAGAATAAAGTTATCTTACATTCTCCAATTAGATGTACCTGCAAAATACGCATTTTTATTGTTCCTTGCATAATAATTAATAATAATAAGTTTTAATTCAAATTGTGTTGTAACGCAACAATTATTGTTTAAAAACCTACCATTTCGGCGGTTAAAGAATAATTTCAATGTTGCAAAAATAAAAATGTTGTAAAGATTTTTTGTTATAGATATTTTATCTAATGACGTGGTTATACAATGCCATTTCTCATTTCTGGTTTGCCGCCACTCGGAAACGACGAGCCTAGCCCAACGGACGTCAAAACGAAATACCGCCCACCGCCGCCTCGAAGGGCTCTCGGTTTCAAATCGCATAATCCTCAAGAAAAGCGAAGAAAGGCGGACCAGATTTCAAGAGGGGGGAAAAACTTGTTTTCTTCTTCCTCCGCGGAACGCGATGACCGCCGGGATATCCGAGCGCACACCGGCCGCCCGCCCAGAGGTTTCCACTCGAAAGGAACCTATCAATCAGCCCTCGAAGGATTCCGAACATTTGGCCATACGAGAGGAGGAGCGCACCTCGGCGGGCGCGCACGGACCGTCAAGACCCGCGCAGACGGACGGACAGATGGACGTCGTGACAGACGAGGGGGGGTGCGGGTGCCCCGCACGTGCCGGGGCGCGTTGTTCGTTTCCGGAGGGGGAGGAGGGAAGGGGGTCGGGGGGCTGTATATCTGACGAGCGGCGGGCGGTCGTTTGAGGTTTAAAGAGACGTTGTAAACCTCGGGGCTCTGCCCGCCGCCGCCGGGCCCGGTTCGTCCGCTTTGACGGGCGGGGGAGCAGGGGGGCCGGTGCGAGGCTTGCGGGCGGCTATAAACCCCCCCGAGAGCACAATGAGCGAAGGGTCGGCCGCGGCGCAGGCCGTGCCGAGCTGCGCCGCCGCCGCCGGTGTCGCCGCCTCCGGACGCTAGGAGACGCCTTGTGGTACGCCTGGGTGGGGAGGCCGTGGCGGGGCCGGTGGAGAGTGCGGTGGTGGCGGTGGCCAGAGCGGAGACCGCGGTGGTGGTGGTGTCGTCGTAGTGCATGCGTCCTGTCACTGGTGGATCCAGGGCAGGGGTGCGATGGGGTCATGACAAATTTCCTAGAGAAAACTTTTAATTACCTTTTTATTTGAGCAAACATATAATATAATATTTATATGTTAGAATAATGAAATTATTAAAAAAGTAATATTATCAGTTTTCACTATATGCACTACCAAATATACATATCAGTAAACAAATATGTTTATTATTTTTTTTAAAAATCGATGGATATCCTCCCCCTTCCAAAATGATGGACGGGATCCCACCCCTAGTTGTAGCAGGATAGTGATGGTCGATGGAAGCAGAGTCCGTACGCAGGAGAAATATGCGGAGTTCCATGTTAGTTGAGACGTGAAAATAGCGGAAGTCGGTGGCCTGAATTGGGATGTTGGCCTGGGGAGGGGGGGTTGAAGTCGAAAAGTGGAAAAATGGGGACGGAGATTGTTGGTTGTTGGGAAGCGTGAGTCGGCGGTGCAGGGTGGGGCGTTCAAAGGCGAGCGGGGATGTGGCTGCGGCCGAGAAGGAGAGAAGAGGCGGGGAAGAGCGAGAGGGTCGGTTTTTTTGCAGTTGGTGGGGGAGGGGTGGTCGGCGATGGACGTAGGCGTAGTACTGGGGGGGGGGGTCGGATATCGTAGCTCTGGCAGGAGCGGCACCGGAAGCTCACACGAAACGAAAGTACCGAAAGCTGAAGAGGGCGGAGGAGGCACGAGGAATGGCAGAGGTGGGTATGGTGTCGGGAAGAAGATGGGGCATACGATTGGGTAGATTAAGTTACATTAAGTGGTTAGTTAATAAGACAAAGCCCCCCCCCCCTCTAGCTGCGTGATTCGTAAGGTGGTAGCTTAATGTATCCGAATTATAAAAAATAAATTCCCTACTTCGTAGGAATATTCTGAAGGAGAAATAGGACGTAATAAAGGAGGTTTTGACTATGTTCGTATGGATAGTGAGAACTAGGGAAATCAAAGATGCCCTAGAGTGTAGTTCGATGAAGATGCAATGCAGCACGATTCGAAAATGGATGTGACGACAGTTAATTGAATTTATGATCTTTTGTTGTTATTTACGATATTTGGAATCAAAACCTAACACGTCTTTCAAACATTTTTATCTATAAATCGAGAATATACAAATAAAACATAAATGGTATACCTTTTCAGAATGATAAAAATTATTATCTCTTGTTAGCGAAGCTATTTAAATTTTTATTTTTATTTTCATAAAAACAAAAGGCTGGAATTGAATATAAGTGAATTACAAGACCTTTCCTTTGACTATTGCGAATTACTTTTTGATGCCTAAGAATATTTTTTTAAATAAAATACAGCAAACGAAATAATAACGCGAAATACTCAAATCTCCGACAGCTGCACGCTGATTATCTACGCCGAGGAGATGAAAGTACACTTCAATTGTTGGTTCATATACCGTTAGACTTCTTTGAAGGAGGAAAGTTATGAAAGCGGGCCACTTGTTACAATTTTCCCGAGTTCTTTAGTCCATCTCTCAGCCATTCAGGAAGAATTTACTAAGAAAGCGTTAAATTTTTGAGAGTCATTTTCTCTTTTGCAATGTCCTTTATCTTCCTTTTTAGTAAACCACAGAAAAGTGCCTTGACCAGCAATAAATCATGTTGCTTCTGGAAAAGTGGTCAAACAAGCAATGCTAGTTTTGCAAGTCGACGTGTTTTTTTTACGTTATATTATTGACTGTAGTAGTGTATAAAAATACGCGAGTTGCTGAAAACAACATCAAAACAAGCAGAATAAATCATAGAAATACATTTGAAATGCACAAAATTTCGTTTTGAATACATTTAACGGTTAATTCTTAATACATTCTTAAACATATTTTTATATATTACATACTACAAAGCATATACATGAGATATTTTTATATTTAAACTAATCATAATAAATCAATTTATTACGTATTTTAAGCAATAAATATATCTCATTGATCTAAATCTGAAACCAGAAATGTATAACAATTATATGAATAGTATGTATCCTGTTAGGTTTTAAGTTGCGTAAATATAGGTTTTTCTAATACAACATGAAATATAATTTTTCCTTTCAAATAATATTGAACAATCCTTTTTTTATTTTTTGAACGTTAATAAGAACTTAAAATACATGTTGTATTCTTGTTATGTTATTATGTTGTATTGTGAGGAATAACGAGCTACGTTACAACAAATCCTGCAATGTTTGCTACACACAAAAAATAAGATATTTTTTATTATTTACGGCAAGTTTTCACAAACTTTAATAACGAAAATGTTAGCGGAATTCTACAAAACACTTTGTGAAAGCAAACACAACGTGGGATCATCTCGATAAAACCACGCGATTTTTCCAAGAACCCCCACGTCTTTGTTTTTGAAACCGCTCTGAGTCTTTTGTTTCGCCTTCCTGGGAAGGACCGTTTGCTGGAAGTTTGCGCTATCTCGCATCGAGTGTGTATGTGTGTGTGTGTGTGTGTGTGTGTGTGTCTGTCAGAAGTGTCCTCGCGATCTCTGCACGTGTTCTTTGAGGTGCACCAGAGATTTTCCGGGAGAATCCCACCCGGATCGTGGGGCCGTCCCATTGAATCCTCGGACCGTCATCTTGCTATTGTTTCTTCAGCGCGCTTCTCCCCTCCCCTCCCCCGTTTCCGACACCTTTTTATTTTCTTCTTTCCAACAAGTTTTGATCGTGTGACCTGCTCCGGCACCCAATTCCATCTATATTTACTGTCCTTATCGTACTCATCGATGAATTAAATTATTAAATTATTAAATTATATTAAGTAAATAAATAAGTACTGTTCATTTTTATGGTTTAATTACCTACGAGTGGTAAATAAAATCTTATTTTACTCACAATTTCGAGTAAAATGATCAATAAAGAAAGTACGTATGAAAACAGATACTTTCTCAGATAAGTCTCTTATTGTGGTACTTTTGCTGTTGTACGAGTGAAGGACTCCTCTGCATATTTCTGATTCATTCACAAAATATTGTCATAAAATAATTGAAAATTCTGGTAAATGAATTATTCTTAGAAAGTTATTTCTAATACTAAATAATTATTTTCGCAACTAGGAACGTCGAATTATTATTATTTTTATTTATTTTAGGTATCTTTCCAACTACATGACTTTGTAGACAATTATCGTGATAGCCTCTTGATTAAACAAGACAAATAAATCTACGAAATAAAAAGGTGCATTTCCAATTAGAAAATTAAGAACAAACTTTATTAGTGACAAATAAGATAAATATACATGTATTCTGTCTGTATTATTGGTCACGTGCCTTCAAAATCCACTTCCTCTTCTATTGGACACCTTAGAGATCATCGAACGATCTCATTAATTTTATTTGTTTCCATTAATCCACATAATCATTATCCTCCAACTACGAGAATTGAAGTAACAACAGTCTTCACGCGACCAACGAAGCACAATTTACGATTCGAAAGCGACAGGCAACCGGCCTAGACTCCTCACCATGACCAAAAGCTTTCCACCACGTGAACTATAGCTTATTGCTCTGCGGGCCACAAATATCCCTCATCCCTCGCGGAACACAGAAGAAGTTTAAAGCCCGCTGGCATCTCTTCCTCCCCCGCTTCCTCCCCCAGTTCTGCCCACCCCCGCCGTGAACATCATCCCTCACCCCGAACGTCCGGCAGCCAGCAACTTTCTAACCGACACGCACAGTGGCCGCATCAACGGAAGCATGGGGCAAAATTGGGTGAAGATGCGTCTTTGTAGTGCTTTTGTCTTGAAATGTTAAACAAAACTCAAGAACGCCGTATTTATTATTATTACTTTTAATCATCGTAACAGTATTAGACCAGCATTATAAGAAATCAAACAGTAACTTCGCTGTTATAAATTTGTAACGCCTACCATGCCCAGATCAGGAGAATATTTCTGTCATAAGGTCTGACACGTCTGTAATTACTAACATTTTTATTGGTTAACATGGCAATAACTATTAACTATTGTTGCAGAAAGTACATATTGAGTCGTATAGATTCCTTGCACTGGAACATCATTACAGTTTTCTTCGGTGAGACATCAAATCCTAAAGGCCGCGTGAGGAGACTTGAATGTAAATTATTGAATGTGGATACATCCGTTAGCTTTAAACGGGCAACAAAATTGTTAATTGTTTATCTAGAAATCAAAATAGATGTTTCTCAGTTACTCCACTGAAAATACGATGTACTTATGGAGCTGGGGGTTACATTGGTAAAAATAATTAGTTAATCGTTATAATTCGTTGGTTAATATTATTGTAAGAAATGTTGAACTCGTATTACGGACGGTATAAATAGTATAAAGAAATTATAATGCATAACATACCGTACTTTATCCTTCATACTTATTTTGCGGATTTGAAGAATTCGATATTACAACAACGAAAACTACGGATGACCGCTCCAGGAAAAGTGTTAAAATTTGAGACTAGTAACATGCATGTTTGAACGGTGCCATTTGCTCATTATAATGGTATCTGCTAATCTACATTTAGCTAGTATATTTATGACTAAACGCTTCCCTGTAGCTACTTAACTCAAAAAGAAACTAGCATAGAGCTGTCGGACACAAAATAAATTACTAATAAATTCCCAACGACACAAGGGTACTGTGGTTGGGAGTAAAAAACGCCATAGCGTGCTGCAGAGAAAAGCTTTTTTAGTAACAGCCATAAGGACTAGCACTAATCTTTTTTACTACTAATATACACATTTCTTTCTTGCACTCAACGGTAATCGAATCTGAGAGCACCTAATTAAATCCATGAGTACGGAATCGTATTCCCCCCTTCCAGTGCCGACATGACGCCCGACACTGGCGACGTCACTGAGAGCGGCCACAATCCCTCTGAAACCCCTCTCCTGTATTGTGTATATATTATGTGTGTTATATGTATATAATGTATATGTATATTTGATGAGCTCGCCGCCCAGGAAGCAGCCGCCGCAACGTATCAACACCGCCGCGCTGAGGGTGGAAGACGGAAGCTTCCGGCAGGAGAGGTTAAGTGCCAACGGACTCCGGAGCACGTCGGTCTCCCATCCATCTCCCGATCAATCCTCCACTCGGCGAGCAATCGGCCGCCTGGCAGTCCGGACTCCGGTGCGCCAGTGGCGACGAGCCCGCAATGTGATGGCGATCGGTTGCGGGCTCCGGCGGCCCGACCACGAACCTGAAGGCGGTCGCCTCACGACGCGAGACGACCTACGGCTTTCGACTGCAAATTATCACGTCAGATCAGTCAAGAAGCACGCGAAGCGATAGGAGACGCCACTGGTAAGTTTGGCACAATCGTCGTGGTTTTACTACCAGAAATTGGCCGAGTTTTGGCTAACCTAGGTGTCCAACTGCTCCCCAATTGCGTATCGTGAAGCCGAAACTTACTCTTGTAGTCTTCAAAAAATCTTCTTCAATTTGTCACCACCCCCCTCCCCCACAAGGGAAAAAAAGTTTGGGGGGGAAGGGCCCCCCCCCCCCCCCGGGTAACTCAAACATCCCCCCGCGGTTTTGTACAGTCAAACAGGTTCCGCGCGGTATCACCTTGCCTGAGAAGGGTGCGCGAGGAGCTTGAAGGGCCGCAGGCTCCACCCGTTGGGCTCATCTCAACATGTCGCGAACTCTCCGAAACCGGCCGGAACCTTCGGAGAAGCAGTGATGCCGACAGGTGGTGACGTCCACCGAAACTCGCCTCGTGCGAACGGGGCTTTTCGCGTCACCTTCGCGCGGGCGAGTCCGCGCAAGCTTTCGGCAATTCAAGGCCATTTGCTCCTGCGACCGTAAGAAGTTGTCCTGGGAGCAGTGGGAAGCGCCCGCTTCTCTGCGAGAGTGCTGCAGATGGGGAACATACTGCGCAAGAACTGCGAATTATCCCGTGAGATGCCAAGATCGCACGGGCAGAGGGCCACCCGGCAGAGAAGCCTGGCACGAAGGACTGCCCCATACGCCGGTACCTTGGCACGCGAAATTGCTGCGCAATTGCGGCGGGCCTAGCAACAGGCCATCCTATACAAAATGCGGAAGATGCACGCCGTTGCACGCGTCATCGTAGCATTTGGGAAAAGGACTCTGTCCGAGAGCTCCAAGGCCTCGACGCCCCTTCGCGAGGCTCCTCGCAGAGGAGTACGGGCGAGGCGACCTGGTCAGAGGTAGGGGCCCAGCCCCCTCAGGCCCCCGCTGCGTCGCCGCAAACTAACGCGGCGCAAGAAGACGCGGTCTCGCGCTCTCGGCGATCAATTGGGTGTGTTTCTTCTCCGGAAGACCCAGATCGGGGAATGATGCCACTTACTTACCTTGCTTCTGCCGCAATACAATGGCGGCTAGATTAATCTAAATCTCTTCCGTCTCATTGCGAAGCACCGGCTGCGGGACATGCACCTGGAATGTCAAAGTGCGTGCGAAAAGACGCCAGTTTGATACAGAACTTTGCTATCGGAGCGACAGCTCGACATACTGGAGCTGCAGAACGTGGTTTCGTAGAGCATCCACTGCCGTATTCACGGATACGCAGTTGTATCGCCGAGACGCGCGAGTCAAGCGGGGGGGCCGGTTTGCGCTCCTGGTCCTGACGCGGACATCCCCAGCTTCGAAGTAACGACCCACCTGATACCTGCGTTCTCTTTTAATGTATGGTATTGTTTGTGGTGCGAGTTTGGACGGCTTTGGCGGCCGACTGACAATCGCGTCTGTCCTACTGCCGTCTATATATTCTAGTCACTAGACCAGCCTGTACGATGCGATACTCGCGCTTAAGATACTAAAGTCTCATTCTAGGGAGATCTTAATACAAGGAACAGACAGTGGGGGCTTGCCTTCGGTGCAAACCGAAAACGTTGAGCACCTTTATGCAACCTAACTAGGCGAACGAGACGTGCGTATATTCGTTATGTCTGTCTCGTATATATGTATATCATCTGTATTATATATTCTCCGTCGACTGGAATCCGGGAATTATCGCCTTTGCGATCGGCGAAAGGAATTGACTGCGGAGCCCCCGCTTCCGATTCCGCTATCTGGTTTTCCGATCACAGGCGGTAACATTCGAGGGTGGTTTCGTCTTTCGCCGCAGCACGCCGAAAATCAAATTAAAATCTCACAGCAGCCACTGGGCCGGTTTCACCGCTCTATAAGCACCGGGTGCTTGAAGCGAAAAACCGCTAAAATCAGGGATGGAAATCGATAGCGGGTGATCACATATTTCGCGGATTCGAAATCTACAAATCAAATACCAAAATTACACGCGAACCGGAGTCACGTCCTGAGCTTACAATTTAAGCAGAGAAGACGCTGTCGGTATGCTTCGTCAGTATATTTAAAGCTACACAGCCGCTACGGCGACCCGGGACGGGAGCGCGGGCGCGAGCTCTCAGGAGAGAATTCCGGTAAATCCTACAAGACAGAGAACCGCAAAATGGTCGCGCACGATGAAGATTGCAAATCTTCTGAAAGAAACCTTTGGGATTATTAAAGGCGCTGGGCCGCAAGCGGGAGTAAAACCGCCCGTCCGCATCATCTCCGACACCATGCAGCGGCCGGTCAAACGCTATGCAGCCGGAATACGCGTGGGAGGACGCCGCGAAAGCGAACTCTTCGCGGAGACGCTTGAACGGCAGTTCCGCCTCATTTCGAGTCCGGCGACTTCGGGGACCAGAGCACCTGTTGCACGCTAATTCTGCGTATCTATCTTTGACCGCTTCAGTGTCCGGAGCACCTTGCTGCGCGACGTGTGACGGAAGGGAGCTCGCGAAACGCTGCGCAAACTCAATACGGCGCAAAGGCATGCGGGCCGAGGGGAATAACAGCCGCCAGGTCCCGCGCGTCGGCGCGACGGGGTGGAGTTCCTGCGAGAATGTTAAATGCGTTGCTAGCGCTAGAATACTTCCCAGAGCGTGGGAAATCGCGACAGTTCATGATACAAAGCCTAACAGGACCAACTTCTGGCGAGGCGGTTATCAAAACATTAGTCTCTCTCTCGCTTCTTGCGAAAGCTTTCGAGGCGCCTGACCTGGAGCGCTCTTGCACAGGAATAGGCGGCTTAAGCTTCTTAGAGATGAGCACAATTCGGGGGATTTTCTTGATTATGTCTCAGTTCCGCGCAAACAACTGACGCGGCTATGTACCGAAGATCGTCTCTCTCGAAAGAACGGCAGAACTTGCAGTGGTTTTCCAAGACATGGCGGTCGGCATTTCGATTTCTGTAATGGCACGAGGGCGCTCGGCGTGTCTTGCGACATTGGAAATCAGCGACTGCTACGGTCAAGACTAAAATCGGCTCTTATGTTTGACAGTATATATTGTATATATTGTGTGTTTGTATTTGTGTGTATCTTATCTGTTCTCGAGAGGCCGAGCGCAGCCGCGTGCTCAGGGAAGCGTGCTTCACGCCAGACAAATTATTCTGGCCTGTACGTCAACGGACGCGCGCTTCCTGTTTTGATAAAAATACCGGCATTCAACTTGGGCGGGCTCCTAATGTTCGCGTGGATTTGCTTACTATGCGCAATCGGCGGACAAAAGGAAATCGGTGAGTATATCTGAATGATTGTCCTCGCCGAGCTTCCAAATTGCTAAGCCATAAAAAGCTTGCCTCAATTCCTGACAAGTGCGTAGCGTCACTTCAACTTCGACAGAGGCCGGACCCCGAAAGTCGTGAGCTGTAGGTCATTGCTATATTGTGGCTATATTATACTGTGAAGTATCGTGGGTGAAGCTTGACAGCGGCCTCCGGGCACGCCCACGCAGGTACGTTAGCCAAAAAATTAACTGCCCGAACCACTCCTCCTACGCCCACTCTCGAGCCCCGAACTTATCCTGCCCTCAAACGCCGCCTATTCGCCGCCTTGCGTGCGGTCCATTTGGACGTCTGCCTGGCGAGGTATTCGCGGCGGCACCTCCTTCCACCTCCGCACCGATCGCAGGGCGGAAAAACGCAGCTGCGCGCTCAGCGGCGTACCCCACCTCCCTCCTCCCCTTCATAGACTACCTCAGAACACTAGACGTGTTCGGAGTTCTGGGTGTACAAAAACCAATTTTGCCGGAGCTCCAAAGGCGGGTCAGTGACGGCGCCAAAGGGCTCTGGTCCGAAGGCGCCGCGCATCCTGCGTGACACGGCCGTGAGGCGAACAGTCGCCGCGGCATCGGTCCCACTCCGAAGGTCCGAAGCGCGGTCGCCTTCTGTCTTTCCGCGCGCTGCTTCTCACTGAAGCCGCTGCTGTCCTGGCGAACGTAGCGGAGGCAGCTGAGCGCGAGGGGAAAGACTCGCCATCGGCGAGGACGCGCGGGGAAACGCGACGAACTTATATTTTATTTTCTTTCTGTGTTCTCTCTATCTTGCCCTCTATATGTCTGTATGCTGTCTATCGTGACACATTTCGAGTCAAGTCAGTCAGGCAGTGGCGAACCAGTGTCGGAAGAGGTAAGCGCGAAAAACTGAACTGGGATTGTTATATGTATATGGTTTGTATATACATGAACTAGTCTATGATGTGATGAATGTAGAAAAAAAAATATATTAGCCCAAATACATAAAACATTTACGTAGGAATATATATAATAGATTACAAAATGATTTAGTGTAATTAGATGCCAAAGTGGCATAGATAATTAGGGTCTACCGGGATTGTAGTTTAGTTAGTAGTAAAAGCCCAGCTGTAGCTGTCTAAGCGCCAAGGCAGCAGCTATGAAAAAATCAATTGAAATAAATTCCCCTTGCGCCACAGGGATACGTGGAAGGGGACAAAGGAAAAAACAAAAAAAAATATTATATATATAAAAAAAAAAAAAAAAGGATATCGTATTTCTGGCGGAACCCAATTCGAGAGCACGGAATAGTCTCCGAGAGCACGGAATCGATTCCAAGAGCACGAATCGAATTGAGAACATGGAATAGAATCAATAAGTACAGAATCTCATCCGGGATCACAGAACCGAATTCTTGAGCATAATATAATATAAGTCCCTTCCATGCTTGTTTTTTCTCGTTATTAAGTGTATAAAAATTTAAACTATAAAATATGTACCGTAACTATAAACTAAACTCTATATCTATAAAATATATAAATATAAACTATAAAATAATATAAACAGTAAAGAAAATAATCTTGTTGTGTTGGCGATCTTGCTCATCATTTGGCCCACTGCGTCACACAATTCAATCGCCGCTCGCTCTCTTTTGTCCTCGACCTCCGTCTGCAGCGGGTGGCTCTCGGCGCAATATCGTCTTAAAGGCGGTTTTGAATGGCCGGGGCTGAGGGGGGCGCGCCTGCCCTCCCCCTCCCTCCTCCCCCCATCATTTTGCGGTTGAAAACGGCCTGCCGCCCCCTCTTTTGAGTTGAAGATGTGGCAACTATTTGCATGTTCTTGAACGGCCTTTGATGTTGAAATGTGGAAGTCGAAAATAAATACGGCTTTCGGTTGTCGAGTGGCATGAATTTTGGATGTTGGTTTTAAGGAGGCGATGTTTGTGTCGGTACGTTGTGTGTGATGCATCGGAGGAAGAATGGATTGAGTGGTGTACAGGATACTTTAGGTCCATTTTGAACTTGTTTAGAACTTATTTTGTAGAAAATTAAGGTTCAACTTGTGAGAAAATTATTGAACTTTGGAAGAGGTCAGCGAAATCCAGAAATTACAATTTAATTGAAATGTAACTACCGGCTGGAATGAGTGCCAACATTCCCATTTAAAACGTAGACTTTCGCGGCCGGAGTCAGTATCTACTTGGCGAAAAACACTGCGTCCTACGTACAGATGCCAAGGCTTCTGCACTACACTCGTTCGGGGGCTTAGAGATTGTACCTGCTGCGACGGTGCCACGCTGAGGGAGATATCTGAAGGGCAAACACTTGCAAGCGGACATATTTCTATTCTTTCTTTATTATAAGTGTGTTTTTACGTTTCAAAAGCGGTTGTAAATAGCATTTTTGTCGCCAAACAATTCAGGACCCGGGAACTTATTAGTTACGGTGAAGGCGTTGTGGTCAACATGAACATTTTATTTGGAAGATATTATGTTTGTTTAAAGCTGAAAAAATTAGGCTTTTTTAAACTTAATATAGTCTGAAAAACGTTTTACTCTTATTAAATGATGGCAGTACAAGAATACTTTTAAAAGTATGACTGTTGAAAGCATTGGTACTTCCATAGCAAGCTAGTGAAAAGGAACTTCCGTGCTCCAGATCCTTCTGGAGTCGCGTGTGCCGAGAAGCCCGTCTTCCTCGGAGGTTCCCTGCGTTCGGGAGGCGCCGCGCGTCGCGTCTCGTAGGTGGCGCGTCGCCGCCCGCTCTGTTTAGGTTTCCGGGCACACCGCAGAGGGCGTGCCGCCCCGCCCCCCACCCCATCCGACTCCTTGCCACCGCGCGCGCACTCAATATTCCCCCGAAGCTCCGCTCCGCACCGCACCGCACCGCGCCTCGCCTCGCGAGAGGAAGGAAGTGCACTCTTTCGTCGCTCGCGATGCGCCTCGACGCCGCCCCTGGGACGGATGCGGCAGCGACGGCGATGTTTTCAAAACATCCATGTCCTTATAAAGTCATCGATGTGTTTGACGACGTCCTTGATGCGACATTGACGTTGATGTTTTAAAACATCAATGTTCGTACAAAGCCATCGATGTGTTTAACGGCGACGTTCATGCAAAATCGATGTTGATGAATTCAAAACATCCATGTCCTTATAAAGTCATCGATGTGATTAACGTCGGCGTTAATGCGACACTGACGTTGATGTTTTAAAACATCAATGTTATTATATAGCCATCGATGTGTTAAACGTCCGCGTTGATGCGAGAGCAATGTCGATATTTTCAAAACATTGATGTTGTTATAAAGTCATTGATGTGTTTAATGACGTCGTTGATGCAACACTGAGGTCAATGTTTTCAAACATCGATTTGTTTTTAATAAAATCATCCATGTATTTATCATCGATATTCATGCAATACCGACGTAAACAAGGCCATCATTACAAATTTCTCTTATGATTTTCAGACAACTATAAATTGAGTATTCTTCAGGCTAATGCGACCGGTGAAAATTAAATAAAATCCATTTTTGAAGCGTTCACTACAACTGACGTTCGAAAATACGGCGCAGCTGCACTGCAGTTAAAAGAGATTCATTATATTTATATTATTTTCAATTTTTCACAAATATTAAGAATTTTAGCAAATAGAAAATGGCTCAAAAGTTCTATTATTATGGATGCTAATGACGTGAAACAACAAAAGATGATCAAATTTGTAATTTATTAATGTATGTTTTCAAGATTTATATTAATTGTCATTTTCGTTTGTATTTTTTAACAAATTTGAAATTGATCTTTATCACAGCCGGTGGGTATTCGACTTTATAGCGCCAGTGCACTCTTTTTTTATCAGTGGATCCTTCACAATTTATCAACCCCAATGGTGTCATTATTAACCCTATTGCTATATTATACAAACCGCGTAAAAATATCCTGCCGATACACATCTTGTCGATTGTACCCAATTTGTTTAACCATTGGTTGCCGCGGCTTGAACTCAATGAAGTGTCGCCGAGAATATTGGGTAGACTGTTAGTGCACAATTTTGTATTTCGCAAAGTATTCCCCTAAGCATTTTGAAGAAGCCTCGACGGTAGGATCGGTTTTTATGTAAAATAACTACCTGACTGCTCAGGAGTTCAATATGTTTTCTCAGTACCTATGTGGTCACAAGTTCATCCGTGATCTTGCTTGCCCATCGAACCTCTCGTCTCACCCTTTACTATTGCCTTTAGAGCTATCAAACCTACACCTCTGTCCCTCGACTTTTGTTATCCACTTCAGTCAACGTATTTTATTGAAATAATTCTACACTGAGATAAAAATTTGTTATTTTGTTTTCGACTAACCTGGTCGACGTACATTATCATTCTCTGGTTCATTCTGTTGGTGCTCGTTACCCTTCATCTTAATGCATTTCTATATTTTCAATTTATACTATCGGTTAGATTTATCCCAATATTATCATTCCAACTTTACCATTATTACAATTGGTACAATTATCTCAACAAACATTTTAGAGACTAATATATTACAATCGCCAATTTAGTCTCATCTCATGACAATAATTCTCATTGTCTTGTTTTAATTCTACATTCATCTGGTCAATCTTCATTACCAGATTTCACCATTACTCTAACTCGTTATGCCCAGTGTTTGCCTCATCCAACGTGGTTATATGCGAATTATTCATAAAATTTTGGACCCCTTTACTTGGGCATATTCATGCCTAATTGGTAAAACAGATCTCGTTTTATCAGTTGTTATACGAAATTCGTGTTTAACCGTTTAAATAGTCGTTCATAAATGAATTAGAGTACATTCTGTAATCTCAATTTTTGTTAAAGAATATGTTATTTCATTCAGTCACGTGGAAACCCTCTGGAATGTCAACTCACGTATCATCGTGTCTTAAGCAAACACATCCCACACATTTGCTTCATTTTCAGTTCAAAAACTTAACCAGCACTTAATTTTGTATTATGAAAGAATATTTATCTGAATATTTTTTTCTCCAACTCCACATCTATACAACTCCTCTTTCACAATTTCAGTTACAAACATTTCCACATCCACTGCAAGCGGCACTTCCACATCCCATCGCTCATGGTTGCCGATTTCTTTCACTCATCCCTTCCAACTTCTCTTTTCTCAGGGCCCTCCTACGTGTCACATCTTCCCACACCACTTCCGCCTCCCCTCCCCCCGCCAGCCTCCGCCACCACCACCTCTCGCGCCGGCAAGATGACGAAGAAGAAGTTCTCTTTGTNNGAGGGTGGGGGAGGGGAGGGGAGGGGAGCGAATGCGGTGAGGGCGGAGGGAAGGCTGCTGCAACAAGTGGCGCTCATTATAGGCCTCTGCTCGGCTTCTTCCTCCTTTCTTTGAAGACGTCGCCGAGGTGGCGCCGCCCTGTTCGGGGTGCGGAAGGTGAGGGGTGACGGCGAAGCAGGGGTGACGTCACGGACGACGGGTAGGGGCGTCGGCGCTTGTCAAAATATGAAAATTTCTGGAGTTGTAGCGAATAATTGAATTGTGTCGGAGTTGTATATATTAGTCGCTAGATAAGGGAGAAAATATTAGTTTGAAATATATGGTTGAATATCAAATGAATTGGATAGGACTGGTGCATTCAATAACATTTGATTGCTTCAACAAATATAAATTCCTAGGAAACTCAATATCTTTTTTTGATAACTAGGGTTCACAAGAATGTGAACTAAGGAGTATTAAACCGTTTGTTTGTACAAACTTTCTTATCATTCAATGGGATTCTTTGCGTGTGAACGTGGAAGTGTCAGACCGTTTTTTAAAAACAACTTTTTTCTTTTCATTCAATGAGATTCTTTGCGGATGTTTCCTCTCTTCAAAGATGTGGGAAGGAGCATATTTTGAGGGTGTCGTCACGGCCAGGTAGACGAGTAGTGTTGTTGGTGCTTGTCACAATATGGTAAATTCTGGAATTGTAACAAATAATTCATTGGATTGTCACGAAGTTGTATATAATAGTTGCTCTAATTAGGTAGTACATTTTTGTTCGTCGTTTAAAAATATTTGATAGATCATCAAATGAATATAATATATTTGTTCCGTTCAATAATTGGGTTGCTTCATCAAGTATACATATATGGAAAGTGATTTTTTGATTGAGTTTTTGAGACTGGTTGATGACTAAGAAGCCCTACGGTTCTCTAACAATATGAACTAAGGAGAATCAAAACTTTCGTTTTTACCCATATTTCTCATCATTCAATTGGATTCTTTGCGGCTTCTTCCTCTCTTTGAAGACTTATTTCACTTAAGGTGCCGCCACCGCTCTCTTTTTAAGAGTGCGGAAGGAGAGGGATGGCTGCGGAGACAGGAGTGACGTCACATATGTATACGAGTGGTAGAGTTGGCGCTCGTGTTAAGATACGAGAATAATAGTATATTTCACCGCGTTGTACTGTATCATTTGAAAATATTGTAGAACAATAAATGAAAAGGACGAACGTACTGCAGTCAAAAATATTTGGTTGCCTCTTCAACTAAATATAAATTACTTGGAAGAGAATCTTTTAGTACTAGAGAGTCCTAACGATTCATCGACATTAAAATTTAATTAATTTAATACTAATACGGAATATTGAACTATTTGATTTTATAAACTCGCATTTATTATCATTAAATAATATTATTTGGAAGTTTGTTCTTCTTCATATAAGATCATTGAGGTGACACCTGAAATGTTTGGGGTACAACGGTGATGTGGACTGTGAAGGAGAAAGTGCTGGCGTCAACCGGATACGAGTAGGCCTGTTAAATCTTGTCAAAACATGAGACTTAGTGGAGTTGTAACGAAATAAATAATAATAGATAGACAGTAAACAATAATAGACACTTTTTGTTTATGATTTAAAGACGTATAGCTTCTAGGATGGCTCATGGGCAACGTTCTAGTTTCCCGTGGTGTGGCCCTGGGTTCGATTCCCGGTCGAGGCAAAACTAGAGACGTTGGGTTCCTTGAAAATCTGACTCTGAGTTTCTGTAGCTATTTGCCCAAGGAGAGCTCGGGCAGGCGGAGTTTGCTGGTTGCGGTGAAGGGAACACGTCATGTCCACCACATGTCTCTCTCACGCCTCTTTCACAATGCAAACGTAAACGTAACATAATTTCGTAAAATTAGCCGCAAAATGTACACGTAAAAACAGGCATTTACTATGAGGAACGTAAATTGAATCGTAAGTTTCACCTGATTTCAATGTATTCGAGCTTGATCGATTCGTTTCTAGCATGGTGAAAAGACCTTTTCTACTTGGTTTCTAGCTTTTTCTTCGATTTTCCCATAGATTTGTCTTTACATGTAAGTGCGAGTAGCTGTTGTATTAGTGCTCGCATTTATTTTATAAATATTTCATTTTATAAATAAGAATTTTCTTGTAGCAAATTCACGAGTAAGTCGTTGAACGTAAGTATTTTATTCACTTAAAGATACAATAACAGGAAAAATGGCCCAATCTCTTAACGCACCGAAATCGTCCGCAAACTAGTTCAATACATAACAGAAATGAAATGAAATAATCACAAACTACCTGAACACAACTCACCAAGTTGGTTTCTTTAATGCTGCTCTCTGTTTGGTCTTCCGACATAAACTTAACGTAAAAGCTTGATACTTGTGAACTCTTTAAGTTTACGAATTTACGTCTACGGTTACATCAAGGCATTATGAGTGGTCTCGCTTAATAACTCATTTCTAGGTTTTGCGGCTACATAATGTTTACGTTTGAGTTTGTATTGTGAAAGAGGCCTTACCTTCCCAAGCGTGGGAATTAAACTTTTCCTTTTGTAACACGTCAGATATTCCATCTGTACGAAATTTCTTCTCAAATGCGCGAGTGCAACTACTTCAGCCAACATACGTTGGTTCAGCTCAACGAGCCAGTTCATAATTTGACGCAGCTCATCGATAGATAAAGGAAAGTCGAAGAACGTTAGATAAGGAGATATAGGTGGCCAAGCTATTGGTCACACCTTTTCCAATCCAAACAGAAACAGTGTTAGATAGATACGCAGTGACCTTTCGGCGGTAATGTGGAGGGGCTCCATCTTGCTGGAAAATAATTTCACCGGCGTCTTCTTGAAGTTCTGACATCAGATAGTTCTACAACCTATCTAGGTATATAATTCCCGTTAAAGTCTGCTCATTAAAAAAATGGTTCACAAACTTTGACCGAACTCAATGCACATAAGGCGTTCAGTTGCGGTGAATCGCATGTATGATCCAAGATCTCCTGCGGTTCCTGGGTGGCAAATATCCGCACATTGTGGTGATTAATGGTACCACTAATGTGGAACGTGGCCTCATCACTGAACACATTTTTTTTCGAAAAAATTAGTGGTTCAACACTTAGCACGTGCCGCACCACTAAACGTCTCCATTGGGACTGTTATGTCACTGTTCCCGCGAAAGGAGTAACTGGAAATACATCTGGCACCTTAGGATTAAAACTTGAAAATACGGCAAGAGTTTTGAAGAGCTCTCGATCAAATATCAGTCAATGGTTTCGAAATTATATTACGTTACTTTTAGGTAACTAATTTAGAATTCTCCTGTGTATACCAGTGTATACCAGTGTATACCTATGTAACAACTTATGTTTGGTTAATTATTTTCATATTTTAAAATTAAATTTTTATAATTTGCAACACGTTTTGATATCTTTGAAACATGTTGCAAATTAGAATGAAGAATCTTTTTTAAAATACTCCGAACCTACAATTTATCCTACACGATTTATTTATTGACTTTTATTATTTTTTTGGTATTGGGTATGGTTTAAAAGCAAAGCCAATCGCAGAACCAGATCGCAGTTCTCTTCAAATATCAAAAATACAACCGACAAATTCTTGGAATCATCGCTCAGATTACAGCATGAGTGATGTCTGGGAAACGTGTTGTGCAGGGTGCGTGAACGCAAAATTGATTGGTTATTATTGGACCCCGAACCACAATATGCTCAATTATGTTCGGTTCATGTTATAATTAGAGCGCGTACACACTCAGTTGTTAACAAACTGAAACTAAAACTAGTAATATCAATGCATTTTTTTGGCAGAAACAATGACCTGACATGATAGTATACTTTGTATCTTACCCTTGCTCAAGCCTTACCCCAGCTCTCTTTAGTGTACAAATGCTAAAAACACGCAGAAGGCAATGGCAGTTTATATAAATTTTTTGAGCCCCGGCTCCACAATTTGAATTTTTTGTGCCGTTTGCTGTCAGTGAAATTACATTTTCTGCGTAGGTTGAAAATCATATTTTTATCAACATAGATCTGTAGTGGCTCAGAAAAACTAACGCCATTTCAAAAAAATAAAAAGGGTCCATTTTTTAACAAAAAATACAATACGAAATCTTTTCATAAAGTTTGTGGTACAATGTTACGGTTAAACACCCATTTCGTTCCATTAACACGCCACCTCTTCTTTGATGTGCTATTCTTTTTGATTTTCTACTTAACTAATAATTTTGAATCTTGGTTAGTCAACTATTACAAGGAAAATTTGTTATAATTAAAAGTCAACAACATTAATACGAACAATTATAAATTTCTTCAGAGTTCATTTTTTTTTTAATTATTGACTTTAAAATTTTTCCATTGGCATAAAAATACTAGGGGATTGTCTAAAAAGATGACTATGTGTATCTCGGTCGTAAAGGTTTTTGAACCAGGATTTTTACCATTTTATTATTAGTTTGTTGAATGTTTGTTTAGTGCAATTGCACCCTCCCAGCGAAAAATATTCGTCTCATTCTTGCACGCAAGTCTGCGAAGTGCTATGGAAATCGTTCAGAATTCCGTCATTAAGCAGCAACAAATGTCTATGAATAGTTTTCTGATATTTCGTAGAATAAGAAATGTCTGAAATACAATAATCAAAATCATTAACTTCCTTATTGTCTGGTAATGATATAATTAAACCACTTTTGATATATGATAGTAAACTTATAAATAGGGAAGACACTTAAAGAAAATATAGAAGAACAAGAAAAAAATTATGAGAGGGACGAGGAAAGGTAGAAGAAAGGATCAGAAGAGAACGAAAAAGAAGAGTAATATATCATCATAGGAATCCTTTTCTTTTGTTTCACTGACACTTTTACCCAGCACTTTATCCAACTATATCACACATTTGCATTTCATTTGTGATTTATTCCTAGTTTGTTGTATATGTATATGTGCGTGTATTCGGTGGTATTCAACCCGAGCAGCGAAAATGCCAGGTCTCGTTCTGAGGTTCAAATTGTTCACCATATACATCATATACGTACGTAAATCATTGTTAACGTCATAATTACCTGGTAATGTTATAAACCAGCTTTGATACAATACATATTATTAACTTATAATCAGGAAAGACTCGAAAGGAAAATTAAGAAGAAGAAAAATAACGAAACGGATGAAGATAAGGAGAAAGAGAAGGAAAAGAAAATTAAAAAGAATAGTAATATCTCTTCATAACAATGGTTTTATATTTCAGTGGAATATTTACCCAGCACTTTCTTCAACAACATCAAACGTTTGTATTTCGTTCGTGATTTATTCCCGGTTTCTTGTGCGTGGGATCCAACCCCAGTGGCGAGAATGCCTGGTCTCGTTCTGACAGGAAATTTTCCCCGAGGGAAAACACGCGGCGAGAGCGAGGGCGATGGCGAGGGGAGGGGGCGGGGCGCACCCAGGCTGAAGCGGCGGCGCGAGGGAGGCTTTGAAGGGGACGGAAGGACGAAGGCGAGGGGAGCGAAGCGCAAAGACGCGCGCTGGAGGAGGAGGAGGAGGAGGAGGAGGAGGAGAAGGAGAAGTAGTTCTCTAAACCTTCGCGAGCATCGGCATGCGCTGGCGCTGCCTTTGATTGGAAAGGGTTGTGACCGGGTGACATCGGTGATGTGGATGACGAACTTCGGGATGTAAATGAGGCAAACAAGTCAATAATAATAATAATGATAAATATATTTTTATTATTAAATTTTTTAGTATTGTTATTATTAATATTATTTATTTATTTATTTATTTATTTATTTATTTATTTATTTATTTATTTATTTATTTATTATTTTTGTGTATAGTCCAACTCGCACCACACGTGCATCCTGCTTCAGCAGGTTGAAGTTCCTTTCTGGGGGGGGGGGATGAGCGTTTTACCTTAATCCCCGGCACAAATTTCCTTTTTTAACATACAACTACATACTAAATACATTTTGTTTACGATGCAAAGAGCGCCTAGCACAACACGTCACTGATACGTCATTTTATTTTACTATCATTCACACCTGGAGATGTGGCTCAGGCCATTGATTGATGTCACTGCGGTGTCTCTGACCGGGATGTCGTAGAGTTCTGCTCCTGACGGTCACAGGATTATAGCGCCGGATCTCAACACCCACTGTGGAAAGATCACCGCGACTTCCAGAGGAAAATTCGCTACACATACGGGACTAATGACATCCGTTGACGAACCTGGAATCATTAATCGATCAATCAATCAAAAACCAATAGTACACCGATCATCCACAAATTGAACAAATTACGAATAAATCGTAATAAAAATATATTGATGTTCCTTCTCGGTATGTTTTTGCGCAGAGGCAAAAGAGCATTCCTACATAGGCTCCACACGGCAACCTAAAAAGCAGTGAGCGCCGTCATTTATTATTCGATAATTGTCCTGAAATGACCTGTACCAGTTCTCCTACACTTGATCGTCATATCCTGTCATAGGTTATTAAAAAAATAGAGGAAGGAAGAGAAGGGGCAAAAGGAGGAAAAAGAGAAATAGTGAGGTAAGAAATGAAAGAAGCAGAGGAAGAAAAGAGGAGGACGAAGAAACGTAGTGGGAAGATACGAAATAGGAGAAGTAGGATGTGATTAAACAGAGAAAGAGAAGAAGAAGAAGAAGAAGAAGAAGAAGAAGAAGAAGAAGAAGAAGAAGAAGAAGAATAGGACGTGCGGACAAAAGGAAAAGAAGAGACAGAAAGTAGAAAGACAAAATAATGCAAAGACGAGGACAATATGAAGAAATGAAAGTACAAAAAGAAGAGAAGATTCAGTAGGATTAAACGTCCTTAAACCATGTCTTATTACTTCCCAAACATACTACTACATATTAAAGATATTAAAAGTTTACAACCGAAAGAGAATGTAACACAAAGCTTTAATCATATTTCATCCCATTTTCCAATCATTCACCAAGTATCCATGTATTCAACAAATTACGAATAAATCGTTAATAAAAGCAAATCGCGGCTCCTTGTCGGTACATTTTTGCGCTTTGGCGAAAGGGCGTTCCCACGTGGGCTGCTCACGGCCTCCTGAAAAGAAGCGAGCGCCGGCTCCCGCCCCCCATTTCCCGCAGAAGCGTCTTTTTATTCGCGGGACGCGCCGGATGCGGGAGGCTGCGCGGTTTTAAAGTGCCCCGCCCCCCTCTCTGCGACCCCCCCTCCCCCGGCTTCCTGCTTCGCCCGTGTTTTCTGTCACCCTTCAGTGCTTCGCGCACGCCACCCTCGTATTCGAGATCGACTGATGGACGGGAAGGAGTTTGCCGGTGACGCGCGTTTACTTTCGCTTTCCTTTTGCGCCGAAGGGCGTAGTCCTTGTTTTGTCGCGTGTCAATCAAAGCCATAGACTGTTTTAATATTTAAACGCATAACCAATGTTTAATACTTTTCATCGGTCATTAGTGTTCACACGATCGGGAAGCTCTTGCAAATAGGACAGCAGGGGAAGTAACCTTTCGTGAACGTGCAGTACACTCACGGAACTAATGAACATAGTATTTGGCGCACCTGGAAATATTAAGTAATAGATCACTTAACTAAATAATTTGTTTTGAGTGTGTATTTTAACACCCATGTTCCAATAGCTGGCGATGGATTCCTTCGCGTGCCTTGCGGCCACATGATTTCCGGGTATAATATCGTTTATGATGTACTATGTATTGTAATGCTGTCAAATCGTTTCCATTCTCCAAACCACAGAAAAGACGAGATATTTTTGCTCGCGTACAGTACTGAGGGTGAAAACCCTTGAAGACAAACTTCTTAAAAAAATTATAACAATAAGCTGAGAAACACAAAAACAAGTCATACTGACAAACCAACGTATCAAACTGCTATTATTTGAGACTGGAAATTCATTTGTGGGTGAGAAGTTTTCTTTACCGGCGATGAAAAAAAGTATTTTTTTAATTCAAAATTTAAATGAATATTACTGAAAATATTTGTATTATAAACAGTTTTATTTGAATGTGATTATACCTGCAGCAATTATAATCAGCTTCCCATTTTAGTTTATCGATTGTTTAGCATTAACGAAAGTTTGAATAAATCGGCAATGGATGCATTCTCATACCCATTTTGTAACGAACTTTCTTGAGTATTTCTTTAAGAACAATCTACTCGTTAAGTTTTATGTTTTGAGTGTTGGTGCACCCTCTCGAAACAATGAAGCTCTTCAGTCTCTTCTCGCTTCGAAGTCATTCCTTTTCGCGTTGCATACCACCGTGTCAATCATGTCCGTCGACACAACCGATTCCCGCGATTACCTCGTGTCGCGTCCGCGAACTGCATTCGCCTCCACCGGTGTGGCCGCCACCACAGCCGTGTCCTCATTAGCGCCATCTCACCCTAATTAGGCTCCCGCCTCCCCTCTCCTCGTTAGCCCCACCGCTCACCGCGTCTTCGGATGCACAGCGGTGCTCGCACGGTCCAATCAGCGGCGGCAAGCCGTGTTGTCCTTTCGCCGCTGCAGTGCTCTGCAGTTGATTTTGTTTGTCTGTTGCGATGCGTCATAAGAGACCCAAATGTACGAAGCGTAGGGTGATTTGCGTTATGCGAGGTAAACGTGTTTTTCTGAAGGGTGCTGGTTGATTAATTATTAACGTTGCAATGTAGAATGTTGTACATTGTACAATGCGATTGTACAATGATTTCAGAGTTTTTTTTAGACGGAAGATGAAAAATGTAAAAATTTCTCAGTAGAAAAATTTCTGAGTACAGTTGTAATTATTTTGTATTTAAAGTTATGTGAATTTTAGTCGAAAATGGCCAGAATTTTAACGATATAATGAGTGGCATGGAAAGGGGTTGTCCTTGCGTCGCTGCAGTCCTCTGCAGTTGATTTTGTTTGTCTGTTGCAATGCGTCATAAGAGACCCAAATGTACGAAGGTTAGGGTGGTTTGCGTTATGCGAGGTAAACTTGTTTTTCTGAAGTGTGCTGTTTGATTGATTATTAACGTATCAAGAACGAGTTGATTGTACAATGGTTTCAGAGAGTTTTTATCAGTCGGAAGATGACAAATGTAAATATTTCCCAGTAGAAAAATTTCTGAGTACAGTTGTAATTATTTTGTATTTTAAGTTATGTGAATTTTAGTTGAAAAGGGCCAGAATTTTAACGATGTTATTAGCGGCATGGAAAGGGGTTGTCCTTTCGCCGCTGCAGTGCTCTGCAGTTGATTTTGTTTGTCTGTTGCGATGCGTCATAAGAGACCCAAATGTACGAAGCTTAGGGTGGTTTGCGTTATGCGAGGTAAACGTGTTTTTCTGAAGGGTGCTGGTTGATTAATTATTAACGTAGCAATGTACAATGTTGTACATTGTACAATGCGATTGTACAATAATTTCAGAGAGTTTTTATCAGTCGGAAGATGACAAATTTAAAAATTTCTCAGTAGTAGAAAAATTTCTGAGTACAGTTGTAATTATTTTGTATTTTAAATTACGTGAATTTTAAATTGTAGAAATGGGCGAGAATTTTAGTGATCTAATTAGCGGCATGAAAAGGTATTGTCCTTGTGTCATTGCAGTGCCCTGCAGTTGATTTTGTTTGTCTGTTGTGTTGGCTCATAAGAGAAAGAAATGTCCGAAGCTTGGTCATTTGCGTTGTGTGTGGTAAACTTGTTTTTCTCTACAGTACTGGTTGATTATTAATCTCGCATGTACGTGTTGATCGTACTCTGGTTTCAGAGAGCTTATTTTGTTTTGTCGGAAGAAGATAAATATCAAAATTCTTCGGGAGAGTAAGTTTCTGAGTACAGTTGTAATTATTTCGTATTTTAAATTATGTGATTTATCGGAAGTGGGTCAGTATTTTAGTTATCTAATTATTGGCTTGAAGATATGTCTTTGCTTTGATTCAGTGTCATGCAGTTGATTTTGTGTGTTGCGTTGGTTCATAAAAGACTGGAATGCGTGAGTGACATGCAGTTGGTGTCGTAAGATTAAACATGCTCGTTGATTGATTCTTATTATTGGTCATACAGTTTCAGAGACTTTTTAATTTTTCCGTGGGAAGAAAAATAATCTTTTTTCTGTAGAAGAGATTGTTAGTACGTATGTAACTGTAATGTATTATACATTATGTGATTCATGGGAAGTGGCCAGAAATGGAGGATTCCAATCAGCGGCGTGAACGGTGTGTCCTTGCGTCTTTGCAGTGCCCTGCACTTTATTTTGTTTGTTGCATTGGCTCATTAGAGAACAAAATTTGACAAGCTTAGAGTAACACACACTCTGTGTGATAAAATTATTTTTCCTCAAGTGTTCTGGTTGATGGCTTGTTATTCTTGAGTGAATGAGCTGACCTTACAATTGTTTGACAGGATATTTTTGACAGGAGAAGAAAAAAAAGTTAAACTTTTTCTGTATAAATATTTCTTAGTACTGTAGTAACTGTAATGTACTTTAAACTATGTAGTTCACTGGGCAGAATTTTAGTAAACCAGTAAGCGGCTTGAAGCGGTGTTGTCTTTCTTCCTTCCAGTGCCGCGCAGACAATTATGTTTGTCTGTTGCGTAGGCTCGTTAGGGAACGGAATGCTCAAAGCTTAAAGAGCGATATTCTTTCCATGTGGTAAGATTATTTTTGAATTAAAAGGTTTCCAATTAATAATTATTAGAGATAATGAAATATCACGTCATGGGAGCAGTATTATTCCATGTTAAAATAGTATTTTTCCATTAAAATAAGTTTTGTGCATCCATGTGTGTAATACTCGATCTGTCACCATCAAAATGATGTTATGGTGTATTCTCATACAGTTCCAAACTTTCCTGGTAGGATGTTTGACACTGGATACGTAGTTAGGTGGAGTTCAGCCGTTTTCTGGAGGATAATTCGGCCGCCTGAACTGATCGGTAGTTTCCGTGGTGGCTCCAAATCAACAACAGGTGAATGCCGGAGAAATACCCTAGTAAACGGGCAAAGACTACGTGTGATATACCGTTCCTCTTCCTTACACTATCATCTCCCCGTACATACAGAAACTTACCTTTATATGCACCACACATGTGAGGACACTAATCGGAGCTTTGATGCTTGTCTTGGCTGGGGCAGAGCCTCGCTGGTTGATCCCGCAAACCAACAAGTGGATCAGTTCCAATTCTCAGGTTCCTGACGGGCGGAAGGAAGACCACCACCCCTCGGTACACGAACTACATAACACGACCTACACTCAAGAGTCTAATGACCATAGCAGTGGTCACGCTCGGACACACAAACCAATCAATCAGCCAATCAACACCAAAGCGTTGACGTGAAACGGACTTCCGCATCCTGCTTCCCGCGCCCTTGGTCGACGGGCGTTTTGGGGAAGGGCGTCCAGAGTACCTGTTGATCGCCCCCCCTCTTCCCTCGGGCGCCGCGACGCCCGGCCGCTTCTTTCATCCCCAAGACGGCACGGGCCGGCCGCGCCGCGCCGCGCCCCGCCCCTCCCCCTTCGCCCGAGACGCTCGCCTACGCCGCCGGAAGGCGTGGGAGGGGGGGGGAGGTGGTGAAGGAAAGCGGAGCGTGGCGTGCAAAGATAACGGTGAAAGTGACGAGAACAAAAAGGAGAATCGTAGGAAGGTCGTGTTGGGAAGTGTCGGAAAGATTGTCGAAGAACGTGTTGAGATGCGTGTCGGAGAACGTGACGAGAAGTCTGGAAGCGGGTCTGGAAGCGGGTCTGGAAGCGGGTCTGGAAGCGGGCCTGGAAGCGGGTCTGGAAGCGGGTCTGGAAGCGGGTCTGGAAGCGGGTCTGGAAGCGGGTCTGGAAGCGGGTCGGGAAGCGGGTCGGGAAGCGGGTCGAGATACGTGTTCCGAACGTGTCGGTGTCGATGATGAAAGGGAGGTGATTGGTTGTTAGAAACAAGGCGATTAAGTTTTGCAATTCACTTCAAATATAGCCTGAAAACGATATCGTGGTGTGAGAACATGTTTAAGAACTTCGAAGCAGAAACATTGCAATAGTTTGCTAGCAGACGAATGTGACATGGAACAGTATTCGGTCATTAGCTAAAAACATTATTTGTTCTACGGTAAAGTGGGAGAGTACGTATGGGGAACGCGATGGGGAGTGCGGCAAATAACGTGCCTGAGATCGAAGCAGAGAACTTGGGCGAAGTGTGTCAGAGTAACGTTCTTACGCGCATCTATTGCGCACCTTTTTTGGCCAAATGCAGTACTCAAAATCCTGGTGCGCATTAAGGCGGCTCCACACAGTCGGTGATCACCGATCAGCGAGCTAGTGCTCGCCTAATCCCAAACAGCTGATGTGATAGGGGAATGTTCGCTCCCTTTCATGCGTCCTAAAGACCGTCACGCGGTGGATAGGGCGAGAACCGAATGTTCGTTGCTCGGCAGATAGTGAGCAACCTATCCACACTACTCGTGATTCAGTGAACGGTTGCCCACTATTCGCCGAATAACGAATGTCTGGAGCCGCCTTTAGATTCGAGTGAACATCCGTTTCTTCAGTAACTTTATTTTTTTCCGTTTATTACATCACAATGGATTAGTGAAGTTTACAAATTAAACTTGGTTTAATTTAACTTTGGTATCTAATTAATTAATTTTAGTTACGATATGAAGAACACACCGAGAAGATCGTCTTATGATCCATTACTTAAATTTCAATAAAATACTTTAACTACATCAATGATGCCCCTTTACTTTGCATACAGACACTTTTTCATGATTTGAAGTCCAAATAAGGAGCGAACATGAGATTGGATGGCGCATTTTTTCTCGTATTTAAGGTTTACGGACGTACGAGTTTCCAAACGGCTGGTTGCAGGAGCGGCGGCTTCCGACGAGAGATTTCAGTGGAATCTTCCGTGGTGATTTCCGTTGATATTGGAGTAGACGAATTACATAATTCGAGTATCAAAGCCAAATGGAACGTAGAATCGAAACGGGGTGTAAGGCGGGTTGCGTGCCGGAGACTTGGTGTGTACCACGGGAGCGTACTGAACGCAGTCTGCGCATGGTGTGACCGTGGCGGGGCGCGGCGCGGGGCGATGGGCGAGGGGCGAGACGCCGGGCTGCGCGTCGGGGCGTGGCGAGGCGCGGCGAGGCGAGGAGGAGAGCGCCGGCAAGGGCGCGCCGATGCAATTAGAGGCGCAGCAAATCTTGCGGCGAGTCTTCTCCTGTCTTGTTAGCTCCCCGTCCCTCGGGGGCTGTTAAGGCGCTGGCGGCGGCTCCTGCTACTGCTTCTTCTTCTTCTTCCTTTGCCTCCTCGACGGCCGAGTAGGGTTCGACAGGTGCGGTTTGGCTGATGTGCGTGGTTGAGCTTGGTGTGTGGGAGGAGATGCAAGGAGGAAAGAAGGGGCGCAGCGGGCGGGATAGGGAGGGGTCCGGAGGGTGGGTCGTGGGGGCGGGACGGAGCATGCCGGAGCGGGTTGGGACGTGGCGAAACAGGCTGGAGCATGGCAGGGCGGAACGTGACTGGGCTGAACGTGTCTAGGCGGATCGTGTCTAGACTGAACGTGGAGGGAAGTCACGTGCGGGGTGGGAAAGGGGCGGGGCGGAAAGTGGAAGAATAACTTGGTGAGAAGGAACGTTGAGGGGATGCACGTGGCGGGAAGGAACGTCGCGGAGAAGGAGGTGGCGGGGAGGAACGTGGTGGGAAGGTATATGGCAGGGGAAACAGCAGATGCCGCAGCGATCTTCTTAGTGTTTTTATCACACGCCTGCTATGCTTTACACTTCGGAAACTACTTCGGAGACTTGGTAAATCAGCACGACTATTCAACCCTTACCTCCCTTCTGCTCCTTTCAAAACAGCTTGTCGTCGTCTATTCGTTGCTATACTTAATCATTTTCTCGTTACCTTCCCTTCGTTCTTCCTTATTTAACACTTTTCATTCCTAGCGGCATATATTTTTTTCTCTCCCTAGACATACATTTAGAAAATATGTTTTGAAGGTACTTTCAATTACCTTTTCAGGGTTGGAAGATCTTATTTTTCGTAGAATTAGCTCTAGAATTCTAGTGAGTTTCTGAGTATATCCAGAAACTACGTTCCAAAATATTCCTACATGGTTAGAAATACTACTTGTCGATCTGATTTACCATAATTTACATTACAACTTGTGATATTTCTCTACATCATTCCAGAACAATTCGCTCCGTTTTCAGAGCACCTCAGAGCATCACTTTTTCACAATCACCTCACCTCTATAGCTCAGGTTCTCCTACTCCTTAACTGCTTGTAGTCTTTGTCCTACTTCTCTTCCTTTCCCTCCCCCGCTGCCGCCATCATTACCACCTCTTCTTCCTACATATCTTCTTCACTTCCTCCGTCATCTTAATCCCATTCTCTTCTTCCATTTGTACACTCTCCACTTCCTCCCCCACCTTTTTTTCACCTTCACTTCCGCTTTCTCTCATCCTCTCTTCTTTCTCTACATGTTTTGCATTCCCTAGTCTTTCCCTTTCTCTTGCATCCGTTGTTCTCTTTCGCCTTCTTCATCCCTACCTCTTCCTACTTGTCCTTTGACTCATTCTTCACTGTTTTCCCCCACGTCGTACTTCTCATCCTACACCTCCTCCATCTCCTTCTCCACTTTCTCCTTCATCTCCTTCCCCACTTCTTTTTCTGTCTCCTCCCCTCTCTCCTCCATCTTCTCCCCAACTCGTCCTCCTCCTCCTTTTCTTACCCTACCCCTTCCTCCATCTCCACCCATACCTCTTCCTTCATCTCCTTTACCACCTTCTCCTCCACCTCCTCTATCTTCCTCGTCCCCTCCCCTACCTACACCTCCTTAACTGGCGTCTTCAGTCGGAAGCAGTCGCTTTCTTTTCGCTTAATTTAATCCAATTTGCTTCCTTGCTTCCCTCGCCGGCGTGGCGACCGCAGAATCTTAAGTGCTTTTTCCCGCCGAGGGGAGGCCAACCTGCTCCGTGGAGCGGGGGCGGCGGCCCGGAGATTTATAAGTTGCCGGGCCGCCCCCGCCCGCCGTCGTAGCCTCCGGACCGACGAAGCAGGTGTGAGCAGCGCTTTCTGGGGGCGGAAGTGATGGTGGCGTACTGCCGGATCGTCCGTGTTTATAAAAGGGTTCTCGTTTATCTCCAGCTTGTAAAATGGGTTTTCTTTAAGTTCCGTGTTCGGTCGCGTTTTAATTGGTGGACACTGGTAAAACTATGTCCTGTAATAGTTAATGATCCGTTTGAGTAGAGTGGCAGCTGAAGCCTGGATGTGTGGAGTTGAAGGGGGTGCTCAAGAGATGTTGTGGTGCTTCTAATGCATGAATATCGATTCTTTTGCTGCGATTTTTACGGTATTGGTACCGGGTATGATGAATTCAAAATGTGGTTTTGATATACTTAGAAATAAGATGGTTGCGAAGAAAAATTATTAAATATCAATCGTTCCATTAATGCTAAAACGCCACGTGCGTTCTTTCCTCCTTTACTTTAGGATCAACTTTCTTACTGAATTAAAATATTAGTTGTTTGCATATTTACCATTCAGTAACCGTACACTTGCAGCTGTCACTGAATTAACCATAATTGTCTTAACCTGTCGCTGTGACTGACATGTTGACTGATACTTAGTTGAAGAGAATAATATCATCGTTATTATTAACCTATTTATTAATTTCTCCATCTCCAAAGCGAAGATTTAGATAGAAGATAACAGGATGAGTCTCATGACTAAATTCAGCAACCATTTGAGGAAGTATCTCTATCCTAATTTGGAGTAGAAGTTACATAATATGACAAAATTTCACTTGCTACATCATCCTGTTCGGTGCAGACAGCCATTGTTCTTTCAGTAATCAATTGTCTGGTTTTCTCTTCTTTTGTCATATTTGCTGTTTTCGACATGTTCTCGTTTTTTAAAGCTTTAAACAAACAGATTCCTAGCGTTCAAAGCAACTGCAAACTTAATTTGAGGAAGAAATGTGTACTTAACGTGGAGAACGCCTTCTGAATGCTTGTTTGCAAACGAGATTGGTGGATTTCGTGCGGTCAGTCTGTGTACTCAGTTTGTGAAGTGGAGGCGAATAAATGCCTTTATATCCATTTTTATGTGTACTGAGCTGCCGACCACACACTAACGATTTTTCTGTAACTATTTAATTACGTGATTGTCAGAGAGAGAAAAGGAAGAGGTGTATTTTGAGGAGTCAATACGTTGAGTGTTTTTTTATGCATTCATCAACGGTAATGTAAATTATTTTTAAGTATGATCTTCTGGATCAGTTATCCAAATATTATTTCAGCTATTATTTTTTTTTACTTTGCATTATTTACGTTTCGTCAATTACAAGTTGACCCCATCATAGCTTTAGATTATAGTCTATTAGATGAGCATATCATGTACGTGATAAAAATTACCATAAAATTACAATCACATCTGTACGTGATAAAAATTTCAATGTAATTACAATGTTCAAAATTACCACCACTTTGACTTCACAATATATGAAATGTCAACTCAAGAATTGAAGAAACGTCAGTAATGTAAATTGAACATATTTAATAGCTGATGCAATATTTCAGTAATTGATCGACAATGTCACAAAAATTTAAAAAAAACTCTGATTGTATAAAATTCAACATGATAATAAAATAGGTCATGTTTTGAAAATACATAAGGGAGATATGTGGTGCATGAAATATCATGCAACCTTCGGCACACATTCTGCTTACGGGCTGTTTTCCAATAAAGCAAGTTAGTGTTAGTAAGTTAATGAAGTCACTTATTTGTTACCTTTTCATCTTAATTTGAACAATTCGTGCCGGTAGAATAGCAATTTTAAGCGTGTTCAAAGAAGCAATTACCACAACTACTTTACATCTAATTTTATAAAGTTCTTGCTGAGAGAAAGATAGAGATAAAGGTAACGGCAGGTAATCGTCAAGATATACTTGATCATTTACCCTCAGTATTACGTGTACGATATTTGGTATTTCTGGAATTATCGTGGGCTCGTCGTTTTCCCATCGCTCAACGGTCATTCAACCACTTCTTGGCAAGTTTAAAAAAGAATCTTGTTTTATGAACGATACAGTCAGCGTAAGACATCGGCAGCTTTCTTCAACAAATCAGATTTGCGTACTCTACGAACATTCTTCTCTCCCGAAAGGTGCACCAAAGCGTTAGGTATTACCAGTATCGTCGGCTAAATGTCACAACGCGAAACAAAGCGCAATTTTCCCGGCGTGCCACGTCGTGCGCCGGCCGGTCGATGGCCCCCGCGTCCGCACATCGCCTCTTGGCGCTGTCGTGCTCTTCCCGACGTCGATGGGGGGCGGGGCGGGGCGGGACGGGGCGAGTCTCGCACATGCGGGCGGC
>BOPP01000007.1:13789103-13808164 GCA_017312745.1 Gryllus bimaculatus
TTGGGTTGTTTTGATGAAAATAGAAACGAGGAGGCGGTGGCAGCGGCTTTCGGGGAAGGGTGGGCGAAGAGGGGAAGGGGAAGGGGGCGGGGCGTTGCGGCTGACACGACGCGGCTGACACACGGGGCGCTGGTGGCAGTCACGCGAGCTGCACGCTCTGCCTGCCGTGACCGCCGCCTCCGCCCGCGCTCTCTCGGCGCGGTAGGCGCGCTCTGGCCTGGGTGGCCGTTCCAGCCGCCTCCCCCAGCGCCCTCTGCTACTGACTTCTCGTCAGGCGCTGGCTGAGGTCGCTCAGGGCAGCAATAATTGCTCTCAGGTGATATACGTAGGTCGGTCAGGAAATTATGCCACCGGTTTTTTACTTTTCTCGTTACGGAGTACAGAGATCGTTACGTAATGCGAGAAAAACGGTGAATTTTTGGCAGAAAATCTCTTAATACACGACCCTGGTAACGAAGAGGGTAATAAATAGGGTTACTAAATTTAGGGGAAAATCCTCTTAACAATTGATGTAACCAGAAACAATGTTTTGTGGACCTTTATACCAAAAAATCGAACGATCGCAAAACGTCTGCCAGTTTGTAAACAGTGCCAGCGGCTAAACTGTATTGCTGATTTTCTCCAAAATTGATAATTCCCAACCGATCTTGCTGATGTTGTTGCTTCTTGAATTTTAAACTCACATTTCTATAAAAATGGCTTCATCGTTTTTTATTACATTTTGTTGATGGATAGTGTGAAAGATATTTAGGAGAATGGTGCAGGACTCAAGTTTGTTGAAAACCCGATTGGGCGACAATTGCAAAGGTTCTTTCTACAACTTCAGTTATGAAGAAAGATTTTTTTCTCCTAATGAAATATGTTCATTAAAGATAGATTTTAAAACGAAGTCATGTACAACTTTTCGAAAATTTGAGTTCTTTTCGCGTAATTTGCGTGAAAATACTGTCGAGAATGTACGTGCTTCTTTTGAATTGAATTGAATTTGCCTTATTTTACGTGGCCAGACTCGGGCCATCAGGCCCGCTCTTCCGTCTGACCACGCAAATTTCGCTACGCTCCTTTCACCAACTAGCAGAGAAAGGAGGTATTTCTTGGGCGAGAAACAGGCGATTTGAGTTTAGCTCAGAGGCGTCATTTAGGCTTGAGGTTCTTTTACATGCATCTTTTAACACAACTAGTTTCACATATATAAAATTTGTTTAGGTACTCGCCTACCTCAGTTTTAATTTTTTTATTTGTGGCATGAATCTAAATTTACACATGCTTGCACTTAGAATCAGGTATTAGAAAAGTAAAAAATATATTTACAAAAATTATTTTAATAATTTCATCCGATACCTTTCGAAAATAGCGTAGCATGTGTAACATCATAACTAATGGACAAGCCGTAACTCATGGACAGCATGGGTGGCCATTCCAAACTTTTTCCCAGCGTGCTCTGCTGTCTTGCTGTCAAGGTATCCCCTGAGATTGCTCGTGGCTGCGATTGTTGCCTCTGTAGCGGCACTGTACTGACTCATGTACTCGTTCAATACGTCCGGCTGTGGTAGATCAGTTGCAGCCCGGTTACATCTGCAGTAGGGGTTCTCGAACTTACCAGTCCGCGTCTCCCTACCCCACACCTTGGTGTACCATAAGATTACGCCTTTAAGAGTATATTATACATGTACTATGTAATATGTAGTACATTATGATAAGTTTTGTATTGTCCTGCAATTGCTTTTAAAAAACAAGTAATGGAATTTCTTATATATTTACAGTTTTAAGACCTCAAAAACTCAACATCAAAATGAAATGATTTCTTTTATTGATTTTAACCGAACAGATTCATATCTTTAATTCAGTAATTTTAAAAATAACATAATTTTAATTTTTTTTACTGCTTTACCAATAACAACAATGATTTTTCAAAATTTCTCGTGGCCCTCTTCTACAACCTTTGTGACCACCTGGAGAGTTACTCCCTCGCATTTTAAGAACATCTGATCTGCAGTAACGTTGACCGTTGACCAGGGGATTCTAGGGCTCGAATTTCAGCGGTGGTGGATTTGTGACACCAGCGAGAAAGCTAGTTCGGGTTCAGCTGCTTTTTCGAGGAGAATTCTATCGGCCGGTTGCTCTGATCGGTAGATTTCCCTGGTTTCTTCCAACAATACCAGGCAAATGGCGGATCAGTTCTTTATCAAAAGGACCACGCGCGATCTTTCCTTCCTTGTTTTTATCCTCGCCGTCCTCTTACGGAGTTACAAGCACTAATATCTCACAAATAAGGCGCTCAAATTTTGTTGATATGTACCACAAGATTGATTCGTTCTGTGAGAAATCTATATAAATTCGATGGATGTTAAATCGTAAAATCGATTCTGCCTATATTTTTTATATTACGTAATATATTTTTGTAATGAATACTATTTGTAACATTTCATTTAATTAATTTCTAAATTACTATTTAGTAATTTGCTGTCTTGAGAGTCACAACATGGGAAATACCATACAAATATTGCCTAATGTCAAATGTACGAACTCTTCAGATTTTGAATAAAAGGTTTAACAAATATTATTTACACTTTTTTGATGGGTTTTTACAAATAATGGCATTTTACATCTAAGATAGTGTGTTTCAGTTATCGTAAATCTAATATATTTTATTTTAAATGTTCCATTAACTAATTGATGCAACTAAGAATCAGAAATCCAAATGTTTGTGCCATGATTATGGAAGAAGATTTAAGAAATATAACACTTTCTTCTGAACGTATTGATGTAATACTTCGACATTCTGTTCAGTAGTGATGGAAGAAATCCTGATTTTATTCCTTCTAGTTATGTAATTCAGATATCAATAATACATAATTTTTTTAAAAATATTAATTTCCATTTAATTTTTCTTTGATATTCATATGTATTTATTCTATGCAAACTATTAGAAATCTGAGGGGAGAAGGTTGGAAGTTTGAGTTGATGGGTCTGTAAAGGGATGACTTATACGGGATGAATAAAGCTGAAAGAAATCACAGAGATTACACTTCGAATAGCTTTTATTGAAATGTATGACTTAGCACGAGGTTTGTACTTCTGAGCCAAGCGCGGCCAGTCGCTCACGCACGCGCGCACGCACGTACTCTTTCACGCACACACGCACAGACACGCTCTCGCTCGCGCACGCACAGCGGACACGTGGTACAAAAATAGCGGCGGGGTCTGGGGGCGAGGGCAGAACAGCCAGGAGAAGGCTTTCGGTGAGCATTGCCCTGGATACACGACGTTCGAAAGGAAATGAGATTTTCTTTTTTGACCTGAAATGATGAACGTGTTTCGCATTGAAAGACAAGGGGCGTACAGATCAAAAAGTAGAACCTGCGAGATAAAATGGATTGCACTTTGTTTTTTTTTAGTATTCGTTATTTAATGAGGTATTGCTTTGGTAAACGCACAGAAAGTTTAAAATGTATATGCAAAGTTTGCTTCAAATTGAATTGAAATGCATTGTGAAGGGAGTTTAATTTGATCTGTTGCACTACATACAATTTATTATGATCTATCCGACTTCGGGATATCTCAGTACACTGGATTGGGGTATTTAAACAATCAAGTATGCGAATTTGAATTTTCTGGAAATACGCGATTATGCTCATGATTATATAATCATGAAAATTCGAGGGTTTAGTGCTAAAAGTAAGAAATTGTGTAGTGATGAAGTTTTTAAACGTACTTTGTTGTATTTCTTGGGTTTAGAAAATCCCTAAATTAATACTTTTTGAAAATTAGTTAAAATTGAAGATAAAATAGTTAGTACGTATACTTGGGTAAAATGTTGATTATATCGAAGGGAAGAAAACAATCCACATTTTGCAATGACTTTGCTCTATACACTGACATGGGGGGTTCATTTTTTCTCATTTTAAAGGCAAAAATCTCATTTTATCATGAACGTTGTGTACCACTCTCTACGTTTACCATGATTGTTACACACAAACGTATCTTATCAAGAACACTGCTTTATAGCTAAGACAATGGATTTTGGTTTCAAAATGATTTTGAAATTTTTTTAACAAGAACTTTTTGTTGTCAGTAATTCACTTTCTCTTGAAACATTTAAAGTAGCATCAATAAATAACACGCTACATAAACTAGAAAGCACAAAAAGACATAGAAAATGCTGTTTACCTTTTCATTATGTAAAAATAATGATTTTTTGCAACGGATTTCATGTATTTTGATTAAATGCTTATTGAATTTTGTTATAGCACATGAAATTTTTTATTGTAAAAATAGGAATGAACATAATGCAATAACACCTTAAAAATGGAGTAAGATTTGATAAAATGGTAAACTGTATTTACAAAATCAAAATATTATCTTCCACAATTTTCTGTTTTCTGACACTCAAGGAAATAAATGTTACTATTACTTCGTGTTTGTGAATTATGATTAACAATTTTCCTTCATGTACTGATTTCTAAGAGGACTTTCGAAATGTTACAAATATTTATATATCTTTAATGAATAAAATCATTTTTCTCAAACATCCTTGCAAATACTAGTCTTGCATTTTGACATTTTCTTAATAGTAGCCAATTTTTAAGTTGAAGACTAATTATTAAACAGTAACTACATTACCTTTCAGTATGATACGGGGAGGGGGGCGGTCATTCATCAGAATTGCCAGAGCCATTCATTTTTAAACATCGGTCTCGAGTAACCCTTCTAAAACGGTTCTACTACCACACAAAAAGAACCGTGCGACAAAAAGAACCGTGCGACAAAAAAATTACCCAGACACTTATTACAACAGTTACAAACCCGCAAACTTTAGACCTCCGTTAAATCTTTTGTATTCTCATAAATTTCGTCAAAAAAGAATCGTTTATGCAGCTACTATTGTGGCGTCTTTTGACCTGGTTAAACGCGACCGAGAAAAGCACGCCGGTAAAAGAAAAGAAGCAGCTTGAATGTGGCTTGTACATGTGTACCACTCTTTGACATCGGAGAGTGAAGAAGGGTGGAGCTGCCTTGTTTGGGCCGAACCCTCGTATTTACTTCCGCTTGGCTGGAGATGGGACCGGCTTCTGCTTCGGAGGCAACGGTCGGGTTTACCGGTTCTTTTTCGGCGCTATACGGTTAACTGGCTTTGAAGCAATTAAGTTTAGAGGTTGCTTTTCGGTCGTCTGCCGTTGGAATGAGTCTAAGATGTATAAATATTTTCAATGATACTATCTCTCTACCCATAGGCAAGCCCAGTATTTTGTAGCATGGGTGCTCATATTTTAAGAAGTTGATTCAATATCATACAGAAAATATATAAAATCAACTCCAGTAAATGAATAACTAATCAATGACCGTAATTGTATATCATTTTAAGTAATTAAAAGGACTCAATAATTTTATTTAAATAGAATAACAGTGGAGAATGAAATTATCAATTTGGATTATTTTCATTACTCGCTATTTGATTTTCATTTGACCTCTTAATTTTACTTAAGAATTCTAGTGCAGCTTTGGCTTTACGTCATTAATTTTTAATGGTCTTATGGGAAATTATATTTGTACTCTTTGTTCTATCGATCCGCAAAAAAATAAAAGATACTTTTATTTGGAGAGGGTGATATGTTTCGTTGCAATGCAATAATATTTTAATTTTCATTGTTTCAAGTGGCAACTTCTTTCATTTAATTGAAGGTCTTTCTTTTAATATTTGTCAATTCAAATTGAAAAGATGATTGAGCAAAATAATAAATATATTTTAAATATATTTTCTGAACAAATTATTAAATGATAAATTTTGTCCATTTCATACGATTTTTTTCTGGTACCATTTGGGCTCATGAATTATGGAAACGATAAATTATGCCTTTGATCATAATATATGACTCACTCTCAGAGCGAATCTCTCAGAGTGACGTCACTGAGGTAGTGATCTTTAATCAATAATATTTCCTTGAGTGTCACATAATTGTTTATTCACTGAATAGCCTTCTCCTGTACCAGACACATAATGCCTAGACCGAAATCTATGAGATCGTATATACATTACAAGTAAATAATCACTCTTTTTTCATTAATAGAACATGGAAGGAAGTAGAGCAAATACGGGGATTCACAATTGTGCTTAAATTTACAAAATATGTACAACGCAGCGCCAACAGTGCCGCTGATTGTCTGCTACGAGTAAACAAAAGAAACTCGGAACAGTCAGAAGTCGAAAGAGGTTTAGTTCGTACAGTCAAATTAAAAACAAGTCAACATATTTTCTACCAATAAATTATTACATCACATAAGTCATCACTTTTGTCTAGAACATAAAATTAACACAATATATTTTTTTATAAAAATAAGTATAATTAGTGAGTTGTATCACAGTTGAAATACGTGTTGGTAGATCACTCATAGTCGAGAGAGAATTGAGAAGTCTCTTCCTTACACTGGAATAATTATGTTCGTTTCTTAAATTACAAACACGTAGTGAAATTTGAAAATAGAAGTTCGTCTTATTTTTAAGAGTCTTTTGCTCGAATACTGATAATTAATTGTCTTTTCCATCCAATTTTCGTTTTGGACGTCAACATACTCGCACTCTCGCCTTCTCATCTGTTCACTTCCAAAAAATCACAAAATGGACACATTGTCGTTACCATTTTTTGCAAGGTACATATGCTTTTAGTGTTCCAAATACTCAGACGTAAATAGTCCTCCAAAATGCCAAAAGTTGCTATTACGAGGAAGCAATCAACAGGCACTTCCAGATAAGTTATTTCTCTCACTGACTTGTAAATATATTTCTGTTTCGATGCACTTCACTCTTGTGAATACACTCCTTCTTTGTCCTAACTTCTACGGCTGCTAAACTTTGTTCATTAAGTCTTCTGAAGCAGTCATAGAAGATTCATACCACTCATAACTTATTTATTTCTGGAGTATACGTTTGGAGGAACATCTCGAATACGTGCTCATTTCTCTAAATATCATAATTAACTCTATTACTGAAAACTGAAATTCTCAAAAGTGTTCAGAGTTATATATTTTATTAATTAAAAATTTTACTGGTCCTTGTACCGTAAGCAATGTCATCATTGAGTACCTAATACCTTCTAATATATCACGATATATTTTCTTCCAGTTGTGTTTACTGCCCGAGCCACGCCACGTCGAAAATTAGCACGCCAAAAGTTCGGTAATCTTCACAGTCATATTCAATTTTGAAAGTGGCGTGGATCTGACCGTAAATGCAATTACGTAAAAGCCTGGCACTTTACGCCATCATTGCTACTTGTACAATAATCCTCGAAAATATTTAATTAAAGCATATATTCTGAATAAATAGTAATACTTTTGATACATCTTTGGCGTAACATTTTTGAGAATTTCAGTGCTCAGCTGTCGAGATTCTCAAAAGATGGTGGAGGAACGATCATCTACGATTCACAGACGAGGGCACGGCGTCGAAGTGCGACGTCCAAAGCAGCTGGCTGGAAGGCGAAGGTGCGGTGAGCGCGGCTCAATACGGCCGCCAGACCGTCTTGTGGGACTGCATGCCCGGGATGGGCCGCGTGGCGGTGTTCGAACACGTGGTCGCCAGCACGGTGGCGGCGCCGTTGGCCGCGGGGGCCGGCTGGGCGGTGGTGGTGGAGGTGGTGAGCGCGGCGGGGGCGTGGTGGTGACGCGTGACGGCCTTTGCGCCGGCCTCACCTGCTGGAACGCCGAGCGCACGCCCTCAGCCCGCTCGTCGCTCTCGCTGGCGCCGCTGTCCGACTTGAGGACGCCGCGGGCGAGGGCGTTTGGTGTGCAGGTCGCTGACGCCGGCGGCGGCGGCCACGGGCGGAAGGCGGGCTTCGGCGGCAGGAGGCCTCGTGCGGCGGCGGGGGCGCGGGCGGCGGGTAGCCCGCAGCGAGGCGGCGGCGGCGCGGCCGCGGCCGGCGGCGGCTGGGCAGGTAGGCCGGCGGCGCCGCCCCCGGGGGCAAGGGAGGGCCCGCCCCGGAAGCCCACGGCGGCGCCGGGCGGGGGCGGCGGCGGGGGCGGCGCGGCGTGCGGCAGGTAGAAGTCAGCGCCCGGCAGCGGAGGCAGGCCTGGACCTGGTGGCAGAACAGGTTACGGGTCCATGAAAAAATACATTCGCGAAAATTAGCTTTCTTAGCCTTTCCCCTTTCAACAACATACGTTTTCAGAGTTAATATCTGAATAAAACATACATACACACTTCCAGAATTAAACAAAAGTGTGGTTGTTCAAAATTTCTCACAAATTTTAATCCATATTTAAAATTTAATCACAATGAATATTTTTAAACATTATTTTATAATTTTAAATTAACATTATAATCATTATCACAAAAATGTTGCGCGAAGTTTATTTTTCATCAGTTCCCCTTATCCATCTCGTTTACTTAAATCGCATTTGCGGTAACCTTTTCTCCTCTAAAATCGTACGTTTATTTTTCATAAACGTTACGCTTATTATTTTAGTTTAATCTCAAAAAGAGAAAAGAATATAGAATACAACATTCCTCACATCAATTATGCCTCTTAACGTGAATAGAGTTCCAAAAACAACGTCCGTAATATGCCTACGTGATTATAATTCGATTTATTTATTATTTGGCGATTATCCGCTCGTTTCGGACTGCGATATCGCGCAGTGACAGTGGTTTGTTTGGGCGCCTGGCAGCGACAGTCGGCGTTGCGCAGTGCGCGTCCACTAATCTCCATTGATTGTCCTGGGATTCACGCCACGCCGCGCCGCGCCACGCCACGCCGCGCCACGCCGCGCCACGCCATATCGCGTACGGTCCATGCGGTAGGCATGCCTTCGATCCCCGCGATGAGTTTTGTTTTCCGGTGGATTTAAATTGAAACTTTTGGCGGTCATTGAAGTACGGTTATATAAGGTGTCTTATTGTCTGGTTTGTATTTGTAATTAGCTGTTATATGTCCCGTAAAGTGGAATTGGCCTGGGCGCCGTTAAATCCTGAGTGTCCCAAACGGTCACCCAACCAGGAACCCGCGATGTCTGGAATTTGCTTAACCTACGTGACTTCACGTAGTCAACGAATTGGTCTAGCGACGCCGGTTTTGCGGTAGTGACCTTTCAGTTGAACCATCCCATCACTCGTCTGGATGGCCGAGGGTTAACACAAAAACCCAGGTCAGCATGGTCGGCCCGGGTGTTGAACCCGGGCCTCCCAAATGCGAAGTCAACGCGCTACACTTTGAGCTCCTTCGTTCGGTTGTTGTCTCATATAGTCGTTTAAATTTAAACCAAAAATATTCCCAATTTTTGATTAATTTTGTCTTATATATTCTTGATTGATGTTTCAGAAGTCTGGGTGTACTCCTATTTTTAGGATCTGCACTATCGAATGATGAACGTGTAAATCTGTTCTGCTGCGTACACGATCATAACATGTTCGTTTTGACTGCCTTATCGTCCATACATTTATATACCTACACGCCCGTTTGCGCTCGCTTGACGGCATATTTGAGCGTCTTATATATCTCTCCATCCATGAGTCCGTCTTTATGTACCTTCGTCTATCGATCTGCTAGTTTGTCCGTATCCACACTCGCCAACTATTTTTCCGTCTGAATGCATCCACCCTTTTGTTTGTATGTCAATTCGCGCGCTTACGAATCAGTGTGTGTGTGTGTGTGTGGGGGGGTGAGAGTGTGTGTGCTTGTATGTATGACTCTCTTTAATATCTGTATGTCCGTCCTGTATATACGCGTACGTTTATCTGTCGAACCATTATTTTGTTGTGTTCGTCCGTGTATCCGTTTGCCTCGCCGACAGGCGATCTATTTTTCTGTACGCCACTCCGACTGTTCATCTGAAGGTACATAATACAGCTTTCTATCTAGTTCCACGATATAAAACATTGTTTTAATAAGCATAATTCGATGAAGAAATTTCAATAGTTTTAGTTGTGTTAATTTTCTACGTTACACCAAAATAAGTTGTCCTTTTTAGCGCCGATAAGGCAGCAAAAGAGTATTCACTCTAAAGTTGTTTTCGATTTGTGACTAATGATCAGAGCTTAGCAAAGCCCATTCACAGAGAAAGTCGCGATTCACATGCGTGTATTTCCATCGACGAACAATTTAACTTCGATGTTTTACCAGATGTGCCTGTTTGGCGGTATTTTCCTCCATTACGTTTTGTTTTGTGCTATTCCGCTTGAAAATACACACTTTAGATTAAATGTACGTGTCTCATTTGCATGCAGACCTGTACCATGGGGGTATTTCTTTTAAACAATATGGCATGAAAACGTTTCCTATTATCTGAATGTGAAATGCAAATCTACAGAACTGACAGCAGTGTCGCCAGTATTGTAGATATTTTACAACTTTTATTCATGCAATCATTTCTAAATGGAAAACGTTCTCTAGCATTCTAAAGAAAGAAAAAAAATGAAAGAAAGAAAGAAAGAAAGACTAACCCAACTGCTGAATCAAGAGTGTTCCTTAATGCCATTATCTTCAAACTTAATCATAACGAAATAAATTATTGTTTACATAGTATATTAAAAACGTCCTTTAGAGGTAACGAAATTTTGTTGAATTAATCGAGATTATAGTTTTTTATTATTAAATAGTTCATGGATAATAAAATCCAAGAACACATTAAATAACAATGAAAGATCTGAAAAAAAAAAGAATCGCGGAGCAAAGAATGTACAGCGCTCCCTAGGGCGGTAGGCCGTTCGCGGCACGGCCCTCCCGATCGTTCGGCGCGATTTCATTGTGGTGCTCTCGATTTATTTCGCTCGGGGCGGCGGCCGCCGATCGGACGCACCCGCGAGAGATAATGCGCTGATTTAAGCGCCTTAAATTTCCATCGCGCGCTACACGCGGTTCCGCCCCGCGTCGCATCGCAAGGAGCGTGGAAGAAATTGCCCATTATGCGAAATTCGCCAATTCGGAGCGCCGCCGCTGCTCCCGCACCGCGCCCTCGGCGACGGCAGTGATCCTCCGCACTGTTAGATATAGGATGCTCCAGAAAAGGTAGACAGGCTCGCAATGTAAAGGCGGCTCCTCACATTCGGCATTCGCCACAAAATCACGTTCTTAAGGCGGCTCCACACATTCGGCATTCGCCACAAAATCACGTTCTTAAGGCGGTACCACACATTCGGCATGCGCCACAAAATCACGTTCTTAAGGCTGCTCCACACATTCGGCATTAGCCACAAACTTTGTTCTTAAGGGGGCTCCACACATTCGGCATTCGCCACTAACTTTGTTCTTAAGGCGGCTCCACACATTCGGCATTCGCCACAAAATCACGATCTTAAGGAGGCTCTACACATTCGACATTCGCCGAGCCGCGAGCTACTGTTTCCCCAATCCCGAACAACTGACGTTTTCGGCAAATATTAGCTCCCTTTGATGTGACCTATAGACCGACACGCGGTGGGTAGGGCGAATACCAAATGTTCGGCTCTCAGCGAATCGCAAGCAACCCGTCCTAACTACTCGGGATTCGGCGAGTGGTTGCTCGGGATTCGCCGAATGCCATGTGTGTGGAGCCGTCTATAATGCATTGGATTATCTGGAGTATTGAATTCCCGAAAAGAGGTGAAATTTAAGAGTCAGGATAATTTATCGACGCCTTCTATAATGCATTGTTCGTATCAATGGGAATATATTTCGTACATGAATGAACATAACTTCGAACTGCCGCACCAATTCATAACTCTTCAAAACTAAGAGAGAACGTCTTAAAGAGTGGCCACTTTTCTCTGATGAGATGAAAGCAATGTCATCACAGACTTTTCTATTGCGACGAATTTGCCCGGCTCCTGAACTGTTGGTGCATGTGTGTGGACAACAGAAAAAGTAAATGATACGTAACTTTGAGAAGAAATGTAACTGTCAGAAAGAAAATAATTTTTAAAATCGCTAAAATTGTTACAGTCATAGAGGCATTAGTTTTAGTCAAACTTTGTACTAATATGAAATTTGTACGTACACTGTCAGAAGTGAAATTAATTTTAATTTAAATTAATGTATTGTGCATGAAAATTAATGTAACCTTGTGCATTAAAAGAGCTTAACATATTTGTACATTAAACGTAATGCATAAGTTGAAACCAGCGTAGATTTAGTAGTGAGGTTCTCCGTTTTCCCTTCTTCTCTTCATTCATGTGGTATATTAAAAATAACTAGTCGATCAACATCATTTATTTATTCCTTCTAGATATGACCACAAAGCTTAGACTCTTTCATTCGAATGTAGTACATGTGTACATTAGAATGTAGGTGTAAAAGTTTTTTTGGAATGAATGATTATGAGGATCTGGGGATTACGAATGTATTATGTGAATGATGGTGAGGCATATTGATGCAAGAGAAACGAGAGAATATTTACATTAAAACAATACTGGTTTTAAATTAAGCATTAAGTTTAACATACAAATGTATGTACATTTTTTTATAAATATACATATATTTTTAAATATATGAATATTTAATTACGTTTCTTGTACATTAATTTACATTAATTTTAACGACATTTCTAACAACCAACTATTTCATGAAAGTAATGCGGAAACTTTTGACAGTGCAGGATCGACAAGCGAAAAGCGGGGTGGGCGTTGTTACGAGGCAGCCTGTAAATAAAGCGGCGGCGGGCCGCGCGGCGGGGCGCTTCGGGCTAACCGACGCGTCAGGGGTGAGGCCGCGGCGGGCGAGACGCATTGGAAGGGGGTCGACGGGAGGGGGAGGGGGAGGGGGAGGGGGGGGGGGGGGGAGGAGACGATGAAGACGATCGTCCCTGGAGGAATCGAAGATCGCGCGGAAGACGACGTCGCGATTCGGGGAGAGGAAGAGGCGTTTGGCGAGAGGAGGAGCTTACCGAGTTTCTGTTTTTGTTTTGTTATCGATGCACGTGGAACAAACAAAACTGCTTTGTTTGTTGTATTGGTGGATGTTGCAGGTTTGACAATAGTGGTTTAGTTCGGGGGTATTTAAAGTTCGATAGAAAAAATATTACGTACCACTCAAGGCTAATTACAAATATTATCTCTAGAATATAGTGATTGATTACTGTTATTAAATCATGAATTACTTCATTAAATAACGTGAGGATATTATTAAATAATAATGTTATCGTATTAAATAGCGTGAATGAACCCCCTCCCCCGGCCGTACCATTCCAAATACGTTGCACTTTTTTCATTGAATAGTCACTTATATTCCAAACGCAGATATGTTTAGATGGTCCGAGGTCTGCTTAGTTCGGTAATGGGACTGTTTTTTTTAGTTTTTGACTTTTTTTAAAAATCTTTGATATGGCCATCTTACAATGGAGCAATGCTCTATATATTATATTATGAAATTTATACTTGAAGTGTACTTGAGGTAACTGTTCGCCAGTACTTGGTGCATTTCTATACAGACCAAACACGGACTCAAAACGTTGGCTGTGATTGATTTATATCAATAAATACGAAAACAAAAAAAACAAAAAAACAAACAAAAATACTGTCTAATAAATCGTGAACGATTCTTCTAAATGGAAATTTCAAAATAGTCTGTCTAGGAAATTAACTTCAAAATCAATTTCTTCCATGAAGATTAACAATATATTAAGTGCTCTTTAATTATTAACTATACTTTGCTATATTATACTACTCTTAAAAAATGCATTATTCGTATAATGTTCTGCAACACTACCATTTGGTTTAGACTATTTGCTTTCTAGATTTCAGCATTGATATTATAAGTGGAAGCCAGGCTTGTAGTTGAAAAACAGATCCATAGATCGTACTTCATTGAAGGGTGGCTAAAAAGGGAGTCTGTTGACTTTGCAAAAACAACGCTCCCACCTGTCCGATTTAAAACAGACCAGATTTTAAATAATCCCGATACTAATAAGAATAAAGTGTAACGAAGCCGGTTGAGTAATTTTTGCATCTGTATGCGACAGACAAGTGCTTATTCCCTTTTATTTATATACAGATAGATGTAGAAGTTGATGTAAAGTTTGCCCCCCTCCCCCCCCCCCACTCGGTTCGCAGCGTCTTGAAGGTGCGGCGGTGCCTCCTCCGCAGATCGATCCCGGGCCTCCTCCGGCGCCGCCGCTGGGAAGCTTTGGTGGCGAAGCGGGGGAGGAGGGGCGGAGGGAAAGAAACGCCAAGAGCCGGAACCGATCAGCGCGGAAATCCCGCCCGAGATTGGGCCTCGCCGCGCGCCCAAATCCCTCGCCCTTCTCACGCGGCCCCGCCCCACCTCCGCCAACACACCCGCCCCTGCAAGGGCGCCTCACGGACGTCTTGTGTGCCGCCGCCAGCGCCACCCCCGCGCATGCGGCGAACGCTGCCGATGTCTTTGAGGCTTCCGGTGTCCCCGTGTCAACTCTACGTGTCCCTTTCTTGCACCGCTCCGTGTTCCTAGCAATCCAAACGCACCATATGACCCTAAAATTTCAATATCACAAATACGCCTTGTGACCCAACAATCCTAATGTTACATCCCCGCTGTCCTAATGTTACCCTGTGATTCAACGATACTAATGTTTGCAAAACCCCCTGTGTTATTATCTTGCTACGTGTACCCCTTTGGCTCTAATGTTTGCAAATACCCTGTGGCCCAACACTCCTAATATTACATATACCCCTGTGGCCCAATGATACCAATATTTGCAAATACATCTGTGGCCCGTTAATTCTCATGTTACATATACCCATATGACCGAACAATACCAATATTATATACACTGTATACCCCGGTTACCTAACAATTTCAACCTTTTCGTTTCCAACACCTCCAATTGTCCCGTCGCTCTCAACGCTTCCGACACCACCGTCACGCCATGTACCCCGGATGCCATCAATTCCGCTTAAAACAGCTACGTTCTCAAGCAGCCCAAAACTCATTTTGATTGATACGATCCCAACGCTCTCTACTTTTCAGTTCTTTCACCCCCCTCCTACGTCTCAAATTCCACCAATCACCAGGATTCTCAAGGACACAATTGACTACCTCCCAACGACCGTAACTGATGTCTGATGCACACAACGCCTTTTAAATTCTAATTATCTCTCACCGTCTATTTTTGTTCTGAGTATTTTCCACGCTCCAAACGCCGTTTACTTCACACCTTGGAACTTCATCCATGAATATCCGTTCGAATAGGCTCATTCTTGCCACTTTTAATTCCTCTCGACTCATGATTATACAATACTAATGGCCTACAGTAGCAAAAAGTTTCCGTTGGCCTACAATAACAAAACGCTACAAAAAGTAGTAAATATCTCTACAAGCAAATATTTAATGCCGGGCGGTTTCTTGCAAGAAGGATTGGTGTCTTATGACTTCAGTTGCTCCGCACGCTGTTACTTAGTTCGAGAATTCATAGGTTTCTTTCAATTTCTACGCGCATAGATAACTAGTAATGCAAATACCTCACATGCAAGGCCCCCCCCCCGCAAAAAACGCGAAGCGACCTGCGCCATATTTCGCACGTAAAGCCGCGCCCCGCCACACCGCCTTCTCCGCCGCCTCCGCCCGCCTGATTCGCTATCGCGGCCGGGGCCCCGTGGGATCTGCGCCGCCCCTCTCCGCTCGTCTTTTCTTTTTTTTTATTCCCGGGCAATGACACTTGATGGCGCCGCTGGCGGAGGCGGCCGTTCCTTCAATCTGCCCCCGCCATCTGTCTGCCCTTCCAGCTCATTGGCGGTGCGGAGGAGCTCGCTGGAGGATGAGGAGGAGGGGGAGGAGGAGATGGTGGAGGAGGGGAGGAGGAGAATGAGATGGTGGAGGATGGGAGGAGGAGAAGGAGATGGTGGAGGAGGGGAAGAGGAGGAGGTGGTAAAGGAGGAGGAGAAGGAGATGGTGAAGTAGGTGGAGGAGAAAAGGACGAGGAGAAGCAAAAAGACGAGAAGAACAAGGAGGTAGTGAAGGAGGTGGTGGAGAAGGAGGGGAGAAGGAGAAGGAGGAAGATGAGAAGTTGTGGGTCAGGGACGCGACGTAGATGTTGGTGGTGAGGTTTGAGGTGACGGCGGCGGAGTGAAACGAAACCGAGACGGAAGTGGGTGGCGGAGGAGACAGAGGTGTTGTCAGCGAAGAGGTTGGTGGCAAGAGGTGACTGGGAGGTAGAGACGGCGCGAGTCGGGATTGACGGAGGGAAGAAGCTAGTGGTTGTGTTTGAGGCGATGGCGGCGGTGTGAATCGAATTTGAGATGGAGATGGCGGTGTGGGTGGCACAGGAGACATAGGGGATGTCAGTGGAAAGGAGGGGGATGGTAAAAAAGAGAGAGGGCGGGGTGGTGTATGTGGCGGAAATCGGGAGTGGCGGATGTGGTGAAGACGCTGGTGGCGGGAATGGAGGAATGCCAATAGTGGGAAGTGAAACGGAGACAGAATTGGTGATGTGGGTAACGGTGGACACAGACGTGACGTCAAGAAAGAGAGGGAGTGGCGGTGGGAGGGGGTGGGGAAGTGTAGGCGACGGGATTTGGAGTGGCAAGTGCGATAAAGATGCACTTTGCGAGGTTAAAGGAATGGTAGAGGTTGAAAACGAAACTGAAACGGTGAAGAAAGAGGCAGGTGTCACAAAGGGGAGGGAGAGAGATGGTGGGGAGGGGGCCAGGCGAAGGAAGATGTTGAGAGTTATGGAGTCCATGAAGATGCTCCTGACGATATTTGAGGCGACGGTGGTGATGAAAAAGGAAACCGAGGCGACGGGGTCGGTAAGGGCGGGAGAGGTGACCTGAGAAGTGGAGTGGACGACTATCGTTCAGGTGGAGGGAGTCTAGGAGGCGGCGGCAATAGTTGCAGCGGAGGTCGCGTGGGTAAACGTGTTCGGCGGGGCGGAGATGATCTCGTTGGCTGCGGTAATAGTGGAAAAAATGGGCTCTTAAACCGAATGGACGGAACTGGTATTGGAGGAGGTTTAAGAAAACGGAGGCACAAGTGGGTGCGGTGGAGGTGGAGATTAAAGACTCTTGAAACGATAGAGAGAATGAAGGTAAGATAAAAGTTGACGATTGGTTGATGATTTCATGTTTGTGGGCGCGTCAGCTGCTATGGTTTTTAGTCCCGTGAGTGTAGTGCATGCTTTTATCACAAGAGTGTTCTTTCCCCGTTGGATGATGGGATCCGCGCTGAAGTCGGCTTGCGGACTTTTCACCGTCTACATATTTCGAGCTATGGAGACAGTGTTGAAAATTCGAGCCCTAGAGCCTCCTCATTAGAGGCACTGTAGTGACATCAGTGATGCCTTGACACGACGTTGACAAATGACGGCGTGTTTGTTGAATCATAAGACATCCATTTTCAGTCTTTGGAGGCTGCAATTTAGCCCGTTATGTGTGTGTCGGCTTCACGTCTGATTAATCATCAATTATGGGACAAGCCGAGGGTTCCTAGTTAGCAAGAACGAGTTAAAAAATGAGAGAATAAGTTGGGTTCACGATGGCAACGTGTCGGCAGGGGATCCCTGATGGGAAAGTGACGGGAAGGCGGTGCTGTGTCGTCAAAGGCGGGGATAACGGTGTAGGGGTGTCGTGGGTGGCGGGGATGTGCGCATAGGGATTGCAAGTGGATGGTGGTGGGACGGGGATTCAAAGGGCATGTGGTATCATTGGATCGACATGGAGAGGTGTAAGGGGCGGGGATGACTGTTAGGTCGTGGAAGAGTAGCGGGTGAGGGCAGTGGTGAGGATTGTGCGAGTGATGTCGGCGACATGGGGGTTGGAGTTGCCGGGCGGCGCATATGCAGGAACACTGTGTGCGGCGGAAGTATGTCTGGAGTAGTGTAGCACATGCGAGAGGGGGTGCGGGGGAAGCGAGGACGGGGCGACGGCAGGCACAGCAGGAGTGCCAGGGGTGCAGTCGTAGGCGACAGGGACAGCGGGCGGGACAGAGGTCACGGAGCGGTGGCGGCACCGCGAAGGAATCGCACTACTTTCTAGTGTCAGCGACGGCGGCGGTGCGGGCTATGAGCTCTGAGAGGACGAGAAAAAGAAGAAGAAAAAAAAAACAACAAAACATCCGAACGCGCGAGCGGATACAGCGGTGGTGGCATTGTTACGGCAGGCGCGCCTTGGCTTCCGCCGCCATCAAAGCCACCTCCGCCATTCCCACAGATCGCGGATCTTCCCCGGCCTCCACCCGACGAGACACCGCAGCTTTTTCTTGCCTTGCGCCCCGTCCCCGGCGAGCGCCGTATCATCTGGGCGTTTTATTTCCTTCCCGTTTCTATTGGCGTTCAGTCGGCGGGAGGGGAGGGAGCGTTTCCATACACCCCATCCAACGCGGTTTTTAACAAGTTGAAACATTTTTTTAAATATCAGCATTGAAATTCTATAATTATGGGTGTTGGTAGAATAGGAATTATTGAAATTACTGTACGAAATAATTTTACTGAATACGAAGTAATAAATATCTTTCTCGACGGCTTTTGCCAAGCCGACAGTTTGTTACCTTTTGGGTCGAGATGGGACGCGTATTCGACCATACAATAGACACCGACACACTTCCGGTCTCCTCTGATCAGAGGTTAGCAGAACATGATGATCCATTCGTACATGAGAGACAAGTGATACGTGTGCAAGGCGGGTCTCGAACCCACGATCCTTCGGACTAAAGCGCGGAGTCGGTACACCTTCTTACACACCTAGACCATCAATTATAGTTCGTTAATAATCGTTCGCCCTTCACGTTTTTTTAAATATAAATTTAATAACAAACTGTTTTATCAGAACATTTTGCAAATGTGTTGAGACGTTTGTATTATGCCCATAAAGAAGAAAGACTGGGAAAACCATCAGTGGCGTCAAATACTTGGAAGAAGCAAAATAAAACATGTGTTGTCTTCCTCTGTCGCCTGCAATCACAAATGAGTAATGGGTATCCTATCAATAATGTGAACGAGTTAGGTATTTGTCTCCCGCTACGCACGTCCCGCCATCATTTGTTGTCGCGCGTTCACTGTCCATCTCAAACTCCGCGCAGAGGCGCAGTTTCGATTCAAAGGGCGAGCTGGCGGCGGAGGGCGCGGCGGCGGGGTAAGTCCGCTCAAATCGGATTACGCAGCGAACCCGACGGAACGGCGGGGAA
>BOPP01000007.1:13825066-13838684 GCA_017312745.1 Gryllus bimaculatus
TACACCCCTTTCCCGCCCCCTGTGCCCTGGCACTGTCCCGCCCCCCGTTCCTCCACCACCGCTCCAACGAGAGAGGTGGCTCAGGGCATCAACTAATGTCACCGCAGTGCCTGTGACCAGGAGGTTCTGGGATTTTCGACACTAGCTAGATAGTTGGGTCGAGTTCTCTCGCTGTCTGGAGGAGAATTCCTAGCGGATGGCTGCTCTGATCGATAATTTCCATGGTTTCTTGTATCAATAACAGGTGAATGCCGGAGCAGTACCCTAAGAAACGGGCCAAGGACCGCGCGGGATCTTTCCTTCCTCTTTCTCGTCCTATCCTCACCCCTTACTTACATGCACTTCAGTAGTACACATACGAGTAGACCTGTATGGAGCTTAGAGCTTAAGTGCCCTTATGGTGGGTGATGCCTGTGTGGGGGAAATCCCGTTAGCCGACGGTAGGTCAGTGCCGGAGCTTACCATTTAACTGGGAAAGACCATTGCCACATCCCGATGAAAAACATGCATTACACTTTCAGGACAAACCGCACGTCTTTCTGCACGTCTAAATGACCTTTCACAAAGCCTTGCGACTGCGCGCGACCTCGTGGCTCTTTTGTGATGGGCTTGAGAATCCAGCTCATAGCTTATGCAAAGTAAAGAAGATTGTAATGTATTATTGTTGATACAGTCATTCAGTACCTTACAAGATTTCACCCTCCGTGACACTTTGTCAAACTCTCATGTTTTCTACAGTTTCTCAGTTTTTTTTAGACGTTTTACAATCAATTCCAGTCTCGCACGCTCCCTGTAGCTTAGAGTTGCTCACATTTTGTTTGCGCAATTCTACAAGATCACTTAATCACATATGATCATCCTTGTGTAACGACCCTGACCCACGATCTACAAATCACGAACGAACACACAATCACGAATGAACACCCAATCACCAAAGATCATGCACTCTTATCACCCGGGAGTAACGACCCACGATCATCCAGCCACAAACGTTCACTCAGTACCACTCATGATTAACGAGCGTCAGCGTCAATCACCACATCACACACACGATCACCCATGTCAGCCGCGACCACCATCACCATCATCCATGTCCCGCGTCTCGTTCACGACTTACCAATTCACGATCCAAGATCATTCAATCGCTAACATTCATTCAGTATCACTCATGTTTAACGACCATCGAGCACGATCACCACATCACACACACAATCACCCACGACAACCAAAAACCACGACCACCTCGTGATTCACCCTAGACTCCCGCATCTCGTTCACGACTCACCGATCGACGATCCAAGATCATTCAATCGCTAACATTCATTCAGTATCACTCACGTTTAACGACTATCGAGCACTATCACCACATCACACACACGATCACCCACAACCACCATGAACCACGACCGCCACGTGATTCACCCTAGACTCCCGCATCTCGTTCACGACTCACCGATCCACGATCCAAGATCATTCAATCGCTAACATTCATTCAGTATCACTCATGTTTAACGACTATCGAGTACGATCACCACATCACACACAGAACAACCACCAATAACGACCACCATGTGTTTCACCCTAGACTCGCGCGTCTCGTTCACGACACGGTTCGGTGCACATCGCACCACCCCGTCGCCGAGGCAACCAAAGGACTGCGGACTGTGGATAGCCGCCTGCCCCCTCGCTCGCCGTTTTAATATCAGATGATTTTGTTTCGGGCAGGTGCACGGGGGCAGATTTCCGAATTACAGCTCGCCGACAAATGTTCTTCGCTCCCCTCGTCCGACCAAAGGGCCGCGAAGCTGCTTGTTCCATGCCGCCCGAAGCTGATCACAGGGAGGGTTATGGGACGCTTGGGAGCTTTTTTTGTTGTTTTTTTAACGGCGCTCCTGAATGGGATGCGCGTGAGACTATTTTTTGCGCGTTTTAAAGGATAATTATTCGCAGACGTGTGTTAAATGCTGCCTGTGATTTCAGGTCAAATTTAATTTAACGTTTTTAAATAGTATTTTCTGTAGGCTGAAAAGCTCTTATCATGTCTAGTCCTTTGATGGATTTTAGAAACTCAGTTTCGTCGTCACGTTGCAGCTAAAAGTATGTCAATGTACAAAACACGTTTGAGATCTGTTTTCTTTTCCCTCGGCATTCGCCTTATCGCCTGCCTGGCTTTGCGTCTAAATACTCAAAACCGTCGGTTCTAAGCATCCATACGTAGTAAACCATAATAATTGCTTTCGAATTTTCTGAAACGTGTAACTCAATAATTTTCGCACAGAATTTATACATTTGCATTTTTTTAAAAAGTAGATTACTCTAAGTATTTTATTTTATCTCGTGTTGGGAAATTTTGTAATTCATTATCAATTCATCATTCATCAGTTAACGTGGCTAGATGTAGCTCATATCATGGTTCGATAAGGCTCATAGGCCCAAATTACTGCGGAAAACATGTACTTGACGCCATCGAAAATCAGAAGGAAGGAGTAATGAACGGTGGGCGGAGTGCAGTAGAGGCGAGAGACGTGGGTTTGTGAATGAATATGAAGGTGTAGGTACCGAACGTGAGCGGGGACCGCAGGGAGGTAGTGGTGGTAGCGGTGCAGCTTGTGGGATCGACGGTGGGACGAATGTGGCGGCAACAGAGGCGGAAGTGGCAGTGCTGGAAGTGGCAGTGCGAAGGATGGAATGAGCTGGGATGGTGCGTCGGAGGTGGATTGTGAGCGTGGTGGTGGTGGTAGGAGTGGGGTGGGAGAAGCGAGGGTGAAACTAGTCGTATGTGGCGGGGACAGGGACACGAATGGTGGTAGACGCGTGGCGGACGGTACCGAGGGTGGCGACAGGGGTACTGAAGGGGCCGGAGGGGAGGGCGAAGACGAGGGCGAGGATTGGGTTCTATTGTGTGCAAATGCTGAAGTGAAGCGACATGGCGTGAAGGACCTGCGCGCCTTACAGGTGGGTGGTAAAGAGGTTTCGGTGGTGAGCCCCCCCGGCCGAAGGCTGGGGGGAGAGGGATCAGGACTGGGCTCCAGGGTGGTTAAAGTGGTCGTTTTCTGGAACCGGGAGTCCGCTTTCTGGAGGGCGATGGTGGGCTGGAGGCGCGGCCTTGTGTGGCGACAGGGGTGGCCATAATGATGGACGGCGTGGTAAGCTCGACTATAGGGCGGAGGGGTTCCCTAGGTCGGGAGAAATACGTCAGGAGCGCACGGGGGCAAGCGAGACTAGGTGGGCGCGTTAGCAAGGAAGCACAATTAATTTTAATATACTACGGGTAATTTTATTACTACCAGAGCACAATTAGATTTGACGGACAGAAATTGAAGAGTATAATATTATACTTGGTAATAATTAATATTCACTAATACGGGAATATTAATAAACATTTAAATAAAGTTATTAATCAATTGAAATAGATGGTTGTTCTTATTAGCAATAATAAATAGAATAGATAGTTAGGTAAGGTAGCACGATCATCGATTTTAATTCTTTCCCAACGTTTTTCCAAAGGACGTTTTCTTAGGCCAGGGGGCTGGCGACACGGGGTGAGAGACATAGAGGGGCAGCAGCGGGTTAGGTAAGCAACAAGAATAGCGTCACTCTAGGCGATTATAGTGCGTGGGGGGGGGGTAGGGCAAGGGGAGCGTAAGAGGGACGGGAGGCTAGAGGCCATCCCGGGAGGGGGGCGGAGCCGGGAGACGGGCCGGGGGTAGAGGCGGTTCGCGGGCGTGTGAGACGCGCTGCCAGGGCGTTTTGTCTGTGTCGTGGAAGAATGCAATCAACGTCGTAGGGCTGCTCCCCCTGAGCGATGCCATGTGTCTGGACGGCGCCTTCTCCGCTTCGACCAACACACACACACACACACACACACACACACGTTCGCGCTGTCCGACCCCCTCCCCCCCCTCACTGACTTACGCAAACCAGCTTTGCCCATTGCCCTTGCCGCATGGGTTTGGTCCACGTCAGTTGCACAGCACCATCACTATCTACTCGATTTATCATCTATCTTGCACACCATCTCCAGTTTTCACATTTCTTTCCCCGCTTATCACTCCGCAACGCTCATCCCACCACATCCTCCAGTGGAGGAAGATTACCACCAATTTCAGGGCAAAAAATCATGCACTACACTTTCGGGACTAATGACTTTAGCAGTTGACCGGCATCACTAGTAATCAATCATTTCCGATCACCACTATTACGTGTCGTTGCCACGCGTCTCGCCACCGATCACTAGCCATCAGCGCTCATCTTTCTTCGTCACCCGTCACTCTCCATAACTACTAATCACCTTTCTTCATTAATCACCTCTCACAAGTACTCATCACTATTAATCTCTGCAACATTATCGTTTGTCACACTGAAGTTTAAGGTTATAGCGCCTATAATTGCTTTTGCGACTTCAAAATCTGTTCAGTACAATTTTTTTGTGAGAAAATTACTTTTTAAAAATGGGGTTGACAAATGGACAGCTAACAATAATAAGGTGCTTACATATTATCGATTAAATTGGATAGTCACCGATCTTTTATGCACGTTAAATAAAAGTATTGTTACTATAAACATAGAAAGCATGTCTACTGCATATATTTGCATCTTAAGATTCACCGCAGACGATGTACGTACTATTGACCGGTAGAAATTCTACCTCAAATTCAAACCATATATTTGTTTTTATTATATTTACAGAGACATGAATCATATAATGTCATTTATTGAAACAAGTAATTTTATTGAACTGTGCAGCTTACAAAAATATATTTCTTGCTATAGAAACATACCATTTCCCTGAAAGCAAATCAAAGACCGCGAAACTACATACTCGAAACAATCATATATCATCAACGAATTGTATATTTAAATTCGGGTTAGATTATCGCATGAAGATTTTCAGTAATATACGAAAGCAAAAGCGTTCTAAACGTTCTGTGTCGAGGGATGGATGTGTTATTACTGCATCGAAAATAGCACCTTCCGGGCTAGGGGTGGGTGAATTAAAGCCGTACCTCCCGATCTTGGTAACCAGCTGGCTCTACCCACACAAATACTGGAGAGCAGACGACGACTACGGCGGTGGCGGCATCTGCAGAGGCGGCGAGAAAGCACAGCGACCGCAGAGGGTACCCAGGCCATATGTGCCACTGCCTCCCCCTCCTCTCATACACACACACACGCGCGCACGCACACATACACACGCGCGTACGAGTAAGTAAACATACACTCAGATTACTGACAAATGGAATGTAGGCAGCTCCAGTCTGACAGAGGGGCAGTTGGCAGGCAGCAGGCAGGTGACATACATAGAAAGATGACAGAGGAAAACACGAACATACAGATGTAGGACAGTGCAAAATTTATCAGACCTCAATCGGGCAGATGACCACTTACAGAAAGCAGGCAAATGAAAGGGTGCTGTAGAAATACGAAAGTTACTCGTGGTGATAGACTGTCAGTTGATAGACCGACTGAAATAGGCGAACAAATCAGATAGACTGTCAGATAACACAGACTATAAGACACAAGACAGAGGCCTCTGGTTGCTGGTATACAACCCGCCCGTTGTCTTCTGGAAATTGCGATGGTAAAATGGATAGGTGAGTAGTTTATTTCATTTTCATTCCCCATTGCAGCTGATTTGTTCCATCATTATCATTATTTATTCTTTCTTCTCTCTTCTTTTCTCTTCTCTTGTCTTCTCTTCTCTCTCTCTCTTTCTTTCTTTCTTCTAGAACATACACATTTCCTTTTTGCTCATGGCACACTGTCATAGTGTATCAGCCAACCCAACCCAGAGGTACAGAGATCTCTATTTCACCAAACCGTTGACTTACGGAGTTTCTTCATCACAGCCAAATTTCATTTTCCTCGATTCCCGACGTCCCCCTCATTATCCTCCGCTTCCCCCCCACCTCCTCCCCAACCTCCCCTCGGCGCACTCGGCGCGACCGTCGCCCCCGCAGCCGGGCTGTTTATGCTTCGTGTGCGTTTACAACACGCGCGACATCAAACGCTCAGCAGCATCAGCAGCAGCAGCCAACGCAGGCCGAGCCATGACGGAGCCGCCGCCGCCGCCGCCGGCGGCGATTTAATGCCCGAGTTTTACGGCCGCTGGTGTTGCCGGCGGGGGCCCGGAGAGGAGCGCGTCGGTTTCTCGCGCGCCCAAAGCCGCCGCCGCCGCCGCCGCCTCCGACGCGACCACGCGGCTGACGACTGCGTGGGCGGCGGCGGGGGTGGGAATGTGGGGGGTAGCGATGATGGGTGTTGTGGAGTTGGTGCTGAAGGGGATGGTGACTGTGGCGGAATACGGCGACCGCGTTGGCGTCTGTGGCGGCGGGGTTGGTAATAGGGGTAGAGGCGATGATATGGTCTGTAGAGGTGGCGATGGTGGAACAGAAATAAATGGAGGCGGTAGGGGTGGTAGTGACAATGTAAAGAACCATGGAGTGGTGATGAGAGAGAAGCGGTTTCTTGCACTCCCAAAGCCGTCTCCACCTCTGTTCCCGCTCTGACTAAACCCACTCGTTCGTAAGCCTTCCTTCGGAGGGGAAGTAAAGCCGGCTGTCCCATGTTGTAGATCTAATGCATGTAAAAGATGCTCAAGCCTAGAGGAAGCTTCTGAACTAAATTCAGAATCGCTTTTTTCGTCACACAAATTATACTTCTTCATTCTTTCTCCGCTGGAGGGTGAAAGGAGTTTGCGTGGTCTGACGGAGGAGCGGGCTTGATGGCCTGAGTCGAAGTAAAATAAGGCATCATTGAATTGAATTGAATTGAATTGAATTGAATTGAACATGGCATCGCTGAAGTCACGTAGCGGACTACATTGAGATATTGAAGATGATGAGGGGTGATGTGAGCATTGACGACGGCGGGGGAGGCGATGACGAGAACTGAGAGCACAAAGATTGTGGGAGCAGTGCAACTGAGTTGATTAGTTGTTGTTTCCAGGTACGTTATTGCCGTGAGTTGTGCATGTTATTACCCAAGAAGTGGCGGTCTTCCTCCACTTTGGAACGTGAGATCCCGAACCGATATAAACAGAGGCTTGCGAGGTTTCCCTCCTCAAGGTATCTCCATCCAGCAGGCACTGCCCTATACAGGACAAGCTTTAAGCACCTGATTGGTCTCCCGACATATGTTGTTGGTACGTTCATGTGTGTGTATGTATGTGTGTATGTGTGTGTGTGTGTGTGTGTGTGTGTAAGGTGACATGTGAGAACAAGGATGAAGGGAAAGGTCGCGTTGCTTCCAAGTTAGGGTGACTAATGACGATTTCGGGAAGACGATATCGAGGTTAAATTTAGGAATGATTTGTATCGTAATTCCATGCGACATTTAGTAGTCAAGACATTGATTGCTTCATATTCCAACACCAATTAGTGTCAGCATGAGATTAAAATAGTGAAGTCGACTTTTTTGGAAAATATAAGCAGCATTATATTTTTAAAAAAAAATAATTTTGGGAAATATGGGATACGAAATGATCTTCATATCTCTTTGTTATTTGAAATCGTGCGTCAACACCAATCAATACTGAAATTATATATTCTGGAAGTTTGATTAAAAGAAGCGTATCGTTATTTATGTTATAGTTATGGAAATCGAACATCGTGTCAATACAGTATTGCAGTACCTTTAACCTGGAGAGTATTGGATACGGCATTTTTACTTATTTTCTCAACTTAACCACGCTGTCGGAAGTTGCATTCCTAAGGAATCCTTCATTAGCAGGATTGAACTTCATATACATTCCACTCGCTGGCAGCCAAACACGAAGCGCAGTGGTTTGCCTATAACTCTTCGTCCCTCCCGCATCTCTTCTCTTTCGTTGTGTTTCAGCATCATCTGGATTACATACGTGTTTTTCTTTCTAGAAATAAAAGTATCTCTCCGATGGGTGGAAAGTGATTTCGTAAATGCCTTCGATCCTTTGATTACTTGACCGCGAGCAGGGAGAGCTGTTGGAGGAATATGCGAAGGGGTTGTGCAAAAGATAGCAAACCAACCTTTTTCGTTATTTTTTCTGCTGCTACTTACAAACAGACGCCGACATTCATTCTAAAATCAAAATATCCTACTATTTCTTAGTGAAATAAAAATTACTTTAATTTTTAATTACTTCTACGTTTTTTTTCCGAGAATACTTTATTACAATCTTCAAACATGGGTATGTGATATATAAAACTTCCAATTAGCTGACAATGTTCTTTCGATTCAGAAACATGCGTACTTGACTGAAGAACTTAACAAAATTGTTGTGATTTAGTCTCGGAATCGTTTTTATTAGTGCTGTTTCAAAATTGAGCAAACGAAAATTACATTCATTATTTTTGCATCTTCCATACACCCTCTAAAATGCCAATAATTAGTGCTGAAAATCTTTCTATTAAGTAATACTACATTCGAAAATCCAGGGCAGATCAAGTTCGGAAATGGTCAAGGTATAAAGACCAAAAATTAATAAGTAATAAAATCTGATGATTCAAGAATTGATACATTTCTATTCTTAGAATAAACCATGTTATCCCAAAAAGTGAGTAAAAAAAGAGAGAGAAATTAAATGTTTTCTTCAAAAAAAAGATAACTTTTTTTGAAAAAAAATCCTAATCTTGTCTTTGGATTTAAGAGCGCTTCTTTTCAAGAAACGGAAAGTGATTTTATAGTTTCTTTAAATATTCTCTCAAATTTTCTTTGATCGCAGATGTAAATCGTGCTATTTAACAGGCCTGCAGTTGAGAGTTGGGAAAGATTGTATGTGAGAAAGTCTGCGAACCAGGATAAAGGAAAGAAAGGAAGAGGCAGAAAGAAGGAAAGAGGGAGAGAACGATAAAACATTTTCTGTCGAAGGAAAAGGAAAATAGACAATTATCAAAATCTTCGAATCGTATTTAGCATCGTTTCTTTTCGACAATCGGGAAGAACTGATTTTCGCCGTATCTTAAAAAAAATCACGCAAATTTCCACTGATCGCAGATGGAAATCGTGCTAATTAACGGGTCCGCATTTGAGTCGGGGAAAGATCAGGTGCGCGAAGGGCCGAGAATTAGGACGAGACAAGGGCGAGAACGCGGGTGGCTGTGAGGCGATCTTCCACTCCGCTGCCGGTGCCTTCCTCTCCTCCGCCCTGGCGCTCGGCGACGTGTGAATTTTAATTTCTGTAAGCCCGCGGGCGAAAGGCTCTCGCCTCCCCCCCCCACCTCTCCCCTGGGGGGGCACGGTCACCCAGGCGGGGGGCTAATGTGATTTCTCTCCACGCATCGACACATTAGCCTTTATTTCGTGAGAGAGTGAACCGACTCACTGGGACGCATCGTCGGCCACCTAAGATTTTTTTCGGCGGGGTGAGGGGGTGAAGGGGGGGGGTCCGGTCGAGAGGGTTGAGAGGACAGTGGCGGGAGATGCGGCGGCGAGGGCCCCCCTTTTTTTAATTAAAACTTCACGAAAAGTCGGTGAAAAATGGCTGCAGGCCCGGCTAATCCTTCACTCGGGTCCCGGAGGCGCCGGTGGCAGCGGCGGCGGTGGCGGAGGCGGAGGCGGAGGCGGAGGCGGCGGTGTCCGGCCTGGAGAAAAGGGGAAGAGGGAGAAGTACGGGCGGGGGTGGGGTCTGCTTCTGGGGCGGTGAGGGTGATACGCTGATGTGAGAGAGAGTGTATGGCAGCGGTGGGCGATTTCTGTGGTGAGGGGCGATAGTTACAATGCCATCTGGAATGAAGACGTTTGTTTAGATGATGTCAATTTAAGGAGTAGCGATACGTAGGTAATCGCTCTAAGAGATGGTGGAAAGAAAAGTGTTACCTTTTGCGACATTATTAGGGCTGAAAACTATGGTTTCTTACTGATCGGCAAAAGTATTTAACGTTATGTAATATCAAAATTATGTAACATTATGAACAAGTTATTGAATATATAATATATTCAGTAATAATTGAGATCGATATTATCGTATTATTTTAGTTGATTTTCACAAATTCAAAAACCATAAATTAACTTCTCTGTTATTATTTTGATATATGACGGCACTAAAATATTATATTTTATTCAAAGGAATTTAACATTTCTATGAAAGTTTTTTTTTCCTTTCCTCCCTTTACTGAATTCAGCCGAAAATTACACGCGCACCCGTTTTCATATCCATCATATTTCTTACTAAGTAATACAAATTTTCTTACTCTGACGTGCATTTGTCACATAATTTATTTATTTTTCCAGCTTTAAAAAAAATTCTGATTTGTGAATTCTGAAGATGAACAAAAATTGAATTTAATGCGAAGGTCCCACGCAAAATATTAGCAGATTATACAAATTATTTTATGGAGAAACATATTAACTTCCGTCTGAAAATTCTTTCATTAATGCCTTTTCGTACAACAGAAGGTAATAACTGCGGGATAATTTACTCGTAAGATGATAATGCAGTTTTGTAAATGTGCGGTCTTCATTTTTCCACATCCAGAGTTCTTTCTGGATACGGATCACATTTAAATTCACAAACGCCTACATAAGCAACGAAGTTATTAATATTCATGCTTACCCGCTGTTATATAATTTTCTTTGTCCGAAATTGATTTACGCAGAATATCAAGGGATTCAATAGGAAATTAGAATTTACTTTCTGTGCGCCAAAAAAGGTCAAATTACACCTCGTCCTTGCTGCAATTAGGGTGGAAGCGACGTACGCAATAAATGTTTCAGAAATTAATAAAGTAGAGCTACGTTCGGTCGGTGAGTCAAAGTCGACGCAAGAGACAGAAAGCGGTGACCGGGGCGTGTTCCCAGAGGGGGAGCGTCATGGAAGCCCAACTGGAGAGGGGTAGTAGGAGGTGGTTGCGCCCGCCTTCAGTACGGACACGCATATATTCACTCCTACGACCACTGCGCGACACGGCTAACCGTTGCTTCTGGTACCACCGTGATGAAACGTCATGGGTGAGCTAGTCCGGCGCACTGTCGTTTGTTCGTTCTGGGCCGCACCAGATACGGCACGAACCACGTGACCTCAAACGGGGCACTTCGTGTGAAAAGCTAGGTCAGGCGCTGGCCGCTATGCTGCTTGGCAAGCGGGAAGTGTTGAGAAACTTTGAAAGTGATGTGCATTGATAATTTTCAACACTGACCAACCACAAATAGCACGATGAAGGTGTAGTTAAATTAAAAGAAGTAATCTTTTAAGAAAATGCTCTATGTATCTTTTTCAATGACTTCTAACAAGGTGATGATGTTGGTTGTTTTTTATTTTTTTGTTAATATTGTGATGCAAATTGATGAATGAAGCTTGAAGTGATTGCCTAAACTAGGTTTCAACAAAATTTTCAAAACCCTTTATCTTTGCGGTTAGGGGATTTTTACATTTTAAGAACATTTTATTGATCATTTTTTCGATTTATTTTATAGGTTGGCATGATTTCGATTATCAAAATCCCTCCTACTTGTCATTTTTTAACTTTTTTCTTTTCTTTTATTTCTTTAGAGTTCAATTCAATTTTTGTCAATCATATTTGAACGCCAGAAATATCGATGCCATAACCATTTGTCAGTTCCTATTCTTTCGCTCACTTTGAATCGCATCTTAGAGGCCCTGTCATATTAAACTTTGCTAAACTTTGGCACATACTCAGTCATCATACACAGTAGATATATTCCGTAGGACTCATTTTATTCCCAATTTATAATTTTCGCTTTCAATGTGAGTAGAGTCGTGCATCCATGATTCTTTACACCCTTGCAGTTCATCCTCAGCTTCAGTCAAGCTTCTCCATAAGCTGCCACTATCCTCATTATTCCGCATTCGCCGAAAGGATTCTGTTTCGTCGCCATATTCTTCCACACAACAGCTCTGGGAATCACGCGATCACCTTTCCCCTCCCCACCCCGTCATCCCTTTCTCGTTTCCCACCACCTTTTGATCAACTGCCACTTAAAATTCAAGCACCATGTTGTCCCTCACCCCTCGCGAGCGACCTTCGGGTCCAGCCTTTCAATCGTCACCCTCGCCACAGTCCGCTGCTTTTGAGGCCACCGGCGCCGCACACACCCACGCCGCTTCTGCCACGCGGGAGCTTCCGCCAACGCCGTCACCACGTGCACCTCCGCCGTCTCGCCCGACGCGCTCACTGTGCGGAAGCCGACACACCAGAATTGTTAGAGAGGAGTTGCTCTAAGAAGGGACTAGTTTGACTGGTGGGGAAACAAATGAATGTAGGGGAATAGCGTTGCACGAGATAGTGATAAAGCCTGTGAACGAAATCATTTGCGAATTGAGTGTATGGATAATACCTGCAGGCATGTTGTCTACCGTATCCAAGCAGTAGATGTCAAAGCGGTATCTTCGTACAGTAATCTCTCTATCCTTTGCTGCCGTCACCGCCTGCGCAAACTCTTCAGCGGGTTAGGTGGCACAGGGCATCAATTGATGTCACTGCAGTGCCGCTGACCTGGAAGCCCTAGGGTTCCAGTCCTGACGGTGGCATGCTTTTCGACACTGACTACGACTAATTCAGCCTGTCTGGAGGAGAATTATAGTGATCGGCTGCTCTCATTGGTAGTTTTCCGTGGTTTCTCCGATCAACACCAGGCAAATGCTGGATCACCGTCGACGTACAGTTAATCTCCGCTTCACTTTCGCCGTCAACTCCACCGTCTCAGACGTTTGCAGATTCACTCCCTTCGCGACGGTGGATTCCGGTGATGTCTCCAACCATATATCAGCCTCCATCACTCCTGGACTCTAACTCGGCATCATTCATACTTTTCGCCTCCTCTCACCTTGTGAACCTCACGTTGCTCCGCCTTCGTCGACCGATGCCTCCACCGCAGCCTACACATGATCCCTCCTTGCCAGATTCACGTCTTTCCCTTTCTAGTAGTCTCCCCCACTCCCATCCCCAATCGCCCACACATTCACCTCCTTTCATCCCAAAGTCTCCACTTCCATTTTCGTTATCTCCTCCAGCCGCCTTCGTCTCCATCTACGACTTCATCTCACCTTCACCGATACCTCCGCCTCGTCCTCCGTCTACAACACCACACCATTCCCTCCCGCTGGCCCACCTCCCCCAGATCCGCGATATCCATCTCCTCATCCCAAAGTCTCTCTCCCTCTCTCTCTCTCTTTTATCATCATGTCTACCTCTGTTGTCTCCTGCGACCGCCTTCGTCTTCACCTACGACTCCACCGATACCTCCACCTCGTCCTCCATCTGTAACTCCCTCATCACTCCCTCCCTCCGCCACCGCTTCCAGATCCCCGAATTCCCCATTCATCCCCCCTCACCACCCACCACCGCGTCGGACGCAACCGTACCCCGCCGCCGCCGCCACCGCCGCCGCGCTTCGCATCGGCATAAATTAACGCGGTGTTTTAAGTCGCTGCGTCATAAATTTGTTAAAACGTGCGCGCGGCAAAGCGTCGACGGGCGCCGCCGCCGCCGCTCGCGGGCACACAGACACACAGGGGACACGCTGCTCCCCGACGACACAGTGTGATTGCGACCCCAAAGACAGGGCTGCGAGCGGGAGGCGGGGCGGGGCGGGCAGCGGTCCGCTTCAGAAAGACGCGAGCGCCCGCGCGCCCGCGCACGGAGCGTCACCGCAGAAGGGCCCTGCGGTGGGCGCGGCGCCG
>BOPP01000007.1:13839548-13851174 GCA_017312745.1 Gryllus bimaculatus
GGCGACTACGGGCGACTACTTGCTAGGGGTAAAATTGCCTGCCTGCCTTCTATGTGACCGGAATGGAGCGGGGGTGAAGGGGCAGTAGCCCTTTCACTCGGATAGTGGGTGGTGGGAGAGTCCGGGTGGAGTGGACGGCGTTGGAGGTGGTGGAGGCGACGATGGCTTTGCTGAAGGCGGAGGTGCCAGCGAAGGCTGGAGCAGACGTTGGCGCAGACGGCAGAGTGGGGGGGGGTCATGACAGCGTTGGGGGAGGTGTTGGGCTTGATGTGGAAGGCAGCGGAGACAGAGGTGTCGGCCAAAGAGGAAGTCTGCGAAGGATGTATCGTTAGAGGAGATGTAAGCAAAGGAGGTGGCGTTGGCGGAGGAGGTGGCGTTGGCGGAGGCTGCAATGTTGGCGGACATGACAGTGTTAGAGGCGTCGGGTTTGCTTTAAGAAGCGTCGTAGACGGAGGTCAGTCGTCTAAGGAGATGTCGGTCGCAGGAGTTGGCGTTGCAGGAGGTGACAATGAAGGTATGTGCGGGGTCGCTGGTCGAGGCGGAGGTGGCGACGATGTAGACCGTGACTGATGTGGAGGCGTTGGCGTAGGTGTTGGTATCGGCGTTGGCGAAGCCGGCGGCGTTGGAGGATGCCAGAAGGAAAGCATGGATTCTCTTAAAATGAATGGAACTAAAATAATTACAATATAAAACATTTGTACAAATTTCATTCAAAACAATTAATATTTGGTTAATTTATTTCCATTTGGTTAATAATAAAACAATATCTCCGACGTCGTATCCGAAGGTTACTTTCACACTATTTCTCCAAAAATATTTGATTGCAATAAAGAAATAGCATATCATTGAATCGTATGATCTTGAGTAATTCGACAAAAGTTATTAGTGGAGTTCGAATTAAAATCATTTATTAATAATTTCAGTGAAAGTCCTCTCTTAAAATTAAACAATGCTTATTTATTTAAATAACTATTAATTACAACAAAAATCTTTTCCGGAGTCTTTCTTGAGCTGTGTGTGTGTGTGTGTGTGTGTGTGTGTGAGCGAGCGAGATGTGGGGGTGTGGTGGCCGCGGGGGATTTGGGCGGCGGGTGGTTGACCCGACCTCCGCCACCCGAGGATTAAGGCGGCGGCGGCGGTGGCGGAGGTGGCGCCGTGAGGACGCCTGGCGGCGAGTGCGGACTCCAAAGACCCTCTGAAGTACCGCTTCTCTTCACAGCTGATACGGCGCGGCCGAAGTTAAGTTTGTACTGCCCGAATAATACACTGCGCAAATAAAGTCTCTCCGCCCCGAGCCGCGTCTCGTGTTAATAACTGCGTTGATGTTGGCAGCAACCAGACCGCTCGGAAACAAGAGAAGCGGGCTACACTTTTAGCATCTATCATTGTGGTAAGCACGCAATTTACAAGCTGTATTTCATCTTAACAAGATAGTTGTTTTTGCAAGAACTCTCACCAGCTAGCTGGTGCCTCTGCGGAGAGACTTTCGTGGCACGCTAACTTCTGTCTACTTAATAGCTAGCGGCTGACGGGGGCGAGGGAGTTCAGTTATCGAATCAGAGGCTTCAAATTTTGATGTCACTACAGAGTTCCTGCTTGCAAAAAAAATCTTATTGCGAAGAGCACCATTACTTGTTTGGTTATGAGTTTCCTTTATGCGTTTCCCTAAAAGTTGCATTTTAAGCATTTTCCTTTAAAAACAAACTTTTCATCGTATTTGCACGTGTGGTGCAAAAATGTTTCGCTATTCTTCTCATTGGCGGGATTAGTGTAAGGGACCACAGTAAAGTACATTATGAAATAAACAAGCCTCATTATTACTATTCGTTATTCTACCATTAATAAAAGTAGGGCATGCATATCTAAATTCTGATCTGATGTAAGAACACCCCCACAAGCACTTCTCTGTCGATGGAGTAAGTAGCTACATCGCTCTACCCCATTCCCAGCAGTCAAGTTGACAGAAATATAATTCGGATTACAGTAGAGTAGTATAACAAGTAAAACTTGCGTAGTGTGTCACCTCTGGTCGGTAAATTCGTGTTCAAATGTTTTATTAGTGATTTGCAACTTCACAATAAAAGTAAATTTTAAAAATATTACAGTTACCCAGCTCGTCCATTTCTGGACATAGAAAGTTACATAAAAATTATAAATCGATTTTTTCAAAGAATTAGTCGCCCCGACCGGGATATTAATATTATCGATTAAAATACTTGTTTAAATGTTTGTTTCGTTACAAAATCATGTTAAATGTTCATCAAAATAATGAATCAAGTCCTCAACTGATATGCGATTCACGTAAATACCTGAAAAAAGAGTGTAACAGTTCTGAGCGTTTCAAGTGTAGGTACTCGTAGGGGCAATTGAAACCATTAAAAATCGCTTGCGTGCTGGCTGAGCTGGGATTTATTGACGGTGAGCTTGTGTTTTGCTCATTTTTAAATTACAATTAAAATTTCATCGCTATTTTTACCTTCTAGTTTAGTTCTCGTTTTGATGAGAAACGATAATACTAGTATTATTGTGGTTCATATTCTATTCTTTGTACGTATCAAAGCCCCACAATGTTAAAAACATTTGTTTTAAGTTCTGAACAATTTTTTCCCGCTTATTATCTAATTGGCATTCAGTAACTTCAGTGCAATTGTTTTGTCCTTTACGTTGTTATTGTCTTTTTAAATTTTAAATGAAGAAAATAATTTCAATTTAATAATTTATTTTTCCATTTCTACCGTCCCAGTACGTTTTTAATGAACTTTCATCTAACGTTTATTGATCAAATATTATTATAGTAAATGTATCAAAACATTACACTAGTGGCAATACTTCATATTGAATGCACAAATTCTAAAAATTCTTGTTATCTATACGCTAAATAATATATATATATTTTTACGAAATAATTCCCAGAAATATCATCTCCATATCCAAGTTCGCTTGTAAAATGACAATATATTTGTCTAGTGAACGCAACAGTTAGATACTTGTACCCCCACGGACTCAAAGTCTCGTTTTCCCATCCGTGAACCTCAGTCCTCGAAGTTAAATGGCGGTAGTTTATCGTGGACGATGGCTCGGACCCTTCTCTCCTCCCTTAGTGGATCTCCGCCCTTCCGCCCTTATCCCTTCCCTTTGCAGAAGGGTCAGCCCCGCTCACTAGAACTGTATACAGCCCGATCCCTGTACACACTGAGCAAAGTAGGAAAAACGTCTTTTAATCATCTGTGATCGGTTTTGGAACCTATTATGTCTACAAATCGTGAAAATAATAATGGAAATAAAAATAATGAAGGACGTTTCCAGCCACATCATCAAACAAGAATTGTCTTACAAAATTTGTGTTTATTGAATTCAATTTCGCAAGTGTGGTAGAATTGCACAGAACGCAAGTGTCGGCGTAATTTTTTTTTTTCTATTTTAATGTATGATAGTAATATATATGATAGTAAATAATAAGTAAAAAATAAATACTAAATAATTTATATCATAATCATCACTTTACTTCTTCAAATACTGTCTTGCAAGCCTGAGACATTTACATACCGAAGCAAATATTTAAATATTTCATTAACTTATACAAAATAATTTTAAAAAAACATCCTTAATAGAGTAAAATAGTTTGTACACATCAAAGCAGTGCGTCCCTGCAAACCCCATGACTGTAGAAAGAGAAGAAATGGTTATGAGTATTACTAAAGGGCAATGGGCTAGAGGAGACAAATGTAGAGATTTAGTGGCAGTCAAGGTAAGAGGACTGTTGGTAATGGCACGCAGGGAAGGCGTGTCATAGAGGCTATGAAGCAAAGGCAATGAGAAGAGGAAAGCGAGGGGGGGGGGCAATCTGGGGTGGAGACGTTGGTTGGACCAGGATCAGGCACGTTGGGAGACGAGGATACGGCGAAGGCAGAAATGAAGGCAAGGGTGACGGTGATGGCGAAAGTCGACGTGAAGGGAGAGTTAGACGCAGAGTTCAAATGAGGACGGAGATGGAGGTGAAGGTGATGTCAGTGGAGGCAAAAGTAGAGGCGAAGGCGTAGGCGGAGATGAAGGCATAAGTGGAGATGATGGCATAGGTGGAGATGAAGGCATAGGTGGAGATGAAGGCGTAGTTGGGGATAACAGCGTAGGCGGAGACGAAGGCGGTGAAGGCAAAGGTGGTGGAGAAGTTGGAGAGACTCATTTGAAGGACGGAGATGGAATCGGAGGGGCACGCAGAGGCGGAGACTGAAGGACTAAGTCGTGGGGGCGGCGACGGGGGCGTGGCCGACGTCAGCAGCGCGGCCTGGGGGAGCACCGCCCCCGGGGGCGCGGGAGCCGTCGAGGCGCCGTCGTCGGCCTGCCGTCCGGTCGGGGCCGGCCGCGGGGCGCCGGGGGACAAAGGCGGCGAGGGCGGCCGGAATGGACGCAGGGGATTTGAACTGCGCCGTGATCTTATAAGCCCGGCCCTCCCCAACTGCCCGGCGGCGGCCACGGCGGCGGCCGGCCCGGCGCAAAGGCCACTTACTGGCGCCTGCTCCGGCGCGCGCCCCACGCCGCCCGCGCCAAATGCCACGCCGCGCCGCCGGACCTTGGGGCACGCCGCGCCGCGCCGCGCTTTTTAACTAACCGCCGCTAATCGGGCAACGCTCCGCGGCTACTCAATTTTTTATTGATTGCATTATAATACATTTTCATTAGTATATATTACAACACCATTATACTTGATTTACTCCGTTTTCACCGTTCCAAATTTAATGGCATCGTAATTGACTTGGCAACTACTTTTTCTGTTGTTAGTTAAAAATCAACAGGTAAGTCATGAAGGCCAAATTTAAGCTATGTAAAAGCGTTCATCATGGCTTAAGCAGGTAACAATCCCCCCCCTTTTTATGGCGACTAACGCCTCGCCGCACAGCCGGATCTTGGGGGCACGCCTCGTTTTTTAATTAACCGTCGCTAAATGGGTGTTGCTCTCCAGCTACGTCTCACCCATATTTGCACCCACCTTGGTACGCTTTACTCTCTCTCTCTCTCGCTCTCTCTCTCTCTCTCTCTCTCTCTCGTTCTATCTCTCTCTCGTTCTATCTCTCTCTCTATCTATCTATCTATCTGAAACCCAAAGTAAATGTTTCCCCCTCTTTATTAGTTACTATTGTCTGCTTCGTGGTTTGAATTCAATGCCGCAATATTGCTGTTCACCTGCTATCTCACTGACTGTGATTTCCAAATTCTTGTGTCCCTGTCGATCCGATCCCTATCCTTTATTCTCAGATATCTGAACAACGTTTAACCATCTCTACTTCTTTCATCCCCAGTAATTCTCAGTACATGTCTATGGAGTTTAAAAATTACTTATTAAGGATTAAACTTTCTATTCATCTTCCCAGTCTGAGTCTTTGTCATACGTGCAACCTTCGACAGATTTTCATTTCTCCATCCAGTAACGTTCATTCTCCCCAACATTTCAAACTCTCCCTCTCTCTTGTTTCGCAGCCACTTCGAATGATTTAATTCCTAGTGTTGATATGTGCTAATAACAATTAATTCTATCCGTTCAGCTCTTGTGATTCAGTCATCCGTCACACAGTCATTTATTTTGTTTCCCCCGTTCTTTGACACAGCTTTTAACCACTCTGTCATTCATTCTTCTTTACTCCCTCTTTCTCTAAGAGCCGTAATAACGATTAAACCCCTCCATTCACTTCTCACTTACAGCGTCGCCATAGATTGATACGCTCATCTGCGTCACCCTAGACCCGTCCTCTGTCCTCAATTCCTCGCCTCCCCCCTCTTTCTGTAGCTCTCTTTCATTTCTCCGCCGTCGCCAATTCTTAGTTCCATAGGTCTTAAAACGCCGTAAAAACGATTAAATCTTTACGTTCGCTTCTCACCTCCCCCGCGTGATTCCCAGCCACCTGTGTCGCCGTCCTCGATGCCTCGCCTGCTAACAGCCTCCTAATGGCCTTCTAACGACTGAAAACCCCCGTATTCTTTGCCATTTCTAATTCTTAGACTCCTAGAGTTAAAATGTTCTAATAACAATTAAATCTTGTCGTTCACCTTTTGGATCACCTGTATGATTCACAGTCATCCGTGTTGCAGTCGATCCGTTCTCTATGTTTACCCTGCGTTCCGGGCACAGTTTTTAACCTCTCTTTGCTTCTTTCCCTCTGCTTCCTTTTCTCTCTCTGCTTCCTTTTCTCTCTCTGCTTCCTTTTCTCTCTCTGCTTCCTTTTCTCTCTCTGCTTCCTTCTCTCTCTCTGCTTCCTTCTCTCTCTGCTTCCTTCTCTCTCTGCTTCCTTCTCCCTTACTCACTCGTTCTCTCTCTGTCTATTCGGTTATCTCTCTCTCCCTCTCTTCTTCCCTCTGTCATATCTAATTCGTCGCTCCGCATTTTTTTTAAAAGGCCGTAAAAACGATTAAATCTTTCCGTTCGCCTCTCACTTCGCCCCGGCCACCTGCGTCGCCGTCCTCGCCCTCCGTCCTCGTCCTCGGTCCTCGATGCCGCGCCTCCTAACGACCGCATCAATCGCGGCAGCGGCGGCGGCGGCGGCGGCCGGAGCTCGACCGGGAGTCGGCCCGCGGAGAGCGAGAGAGAGAGAGAGAGAGTTCATTATACTCGCGCGAGAAGCGAGATTAGTCGATATATCGAGAGAGAGCGCGGGGGCGGCGCGGCGAGTGCGGCCTCCATTAGACCCCGCTCCCGCCCCCGCCCCTTCCTCCATCGCGGTGGCGCCGCTGGTGGACAGTGGCTGGAAACGCGAATCTGCGTCTCATTTTTATCATATTGCTGCATAAGGATACCGATGACGTGGAACTTTGTGTTGTGAGTCGGAATTGGTATAAAGTGTTCATTTATGTTACATTGTTTGCACCCAAACGAAATATATTCAGTTGACAGTATCTATGTGGACTAGCTACATTCTTTGACACGCCCACTTTGAAGACATACATTATATATGGTAATTTGTATCTGTCATGTAAAAGATCATCTCACGCCATGCCCACGTAGCCCTTACGACCTGCCCGTTTCTGCACTTCGTCACCCGGAAATAAGGCTGCCTAACAGGTTACATTATGGAATAGCGAACCTCACATGTGTTTTTTGGTCCCCTTGAAAGCGTACGTGAAAAATTGGAGGGCAGTTCCTTAGACATTTCATGGTTTTCAAAGATTTTTATGAAGCAAACACAAACGCGTCCATCGATTTTGATTGGACTTTGAATGTCTCAGAATAAATGTTATAAGCTTCTGTTGCGCGAATATGAAAGAGTTGAAATGATACTTCATTGTCAATAAACACATGTGAAATTTCGTATATCGAAATTATTGAATGACACTTGTCACTGAATGGGGCTTAATATCCAACTCATCATGCATTTATGACTGGCAGATTCACGAAATCTGGCTGCATAAAATGTGAGATGGTAAACACCTGTGCAAGAAAGGTTGGCTACAAATCATGAACAAATGTCACATGTAAAACTTGTTATATTAAATTGCTTATAATATGTTCAATGTGACTCAAGTGACCAACTTAATCCCCCCCCCCTAAATGATCCAGAAGATAGGACCATTTATTTTATGACACCTGTACATTTACTAAACGTTCATCGGCAAAATGTAATCATCTTCGTCCTTTGCACTTGACCCAGAAGTTTGAAAAATTTATTCTTAGACACCTACTTATTAACCACACGTTCATCGGCAAAATGTAATCATCTTCGTCCCTCCTACTTGACTCAGAAGTTTGAAACATTTATTCCGACTAGAGTTTTATCCAGATCCCTGAATATTAAGATCTTCGATAACTCGAACTCGGAGAGTCAAGATATCGACGTGGGCCCTGGCCGCCTCTCCTCGCGGCCACTGTTCGACGGCGTTGGGAGTCCATGGGGCGGAAGGCGCGGCGGCTCCTGGCCCCAGCGAGTGCTGCCTCGCCAGACAAGACAAACTGGCCCGCGGCGGCGGCGGACGCAGGGCGGGGGGACGGGGGACGGTTTAGCGAGCGCCCTGGATTTAAGGGGTACGCCGCCGGAGCGCGCCACGGCCGATGGGCTTTTATTCTCTCGCGCCGCGCCGCTCCGCTCCGCGCCGCCCGCGTGCCGCCGGGTGCTCTCCGGGTTGCGGCCGCCCGGAAAGGACGAGGCGGTGAGGGTGGGAGTGGGCGCTGATGTGGAGGGGCGAGGGTGGAGAATGGAAGCGGTGGTGGAAGATGAGCGGGGCAGGGAATGTGTGAGTGGGGATGGTAGGTGAAGTAGAGATGGAGAAAGAAGCTCAAAACGCCACAAGGAGCGGAGGAATGGGTTTAATGGTTGTTAATGGATATGGGTGGGGAAACATAACTGGTAAAGAAGCTGAAAAGGCGGGGAGATAAGATTTGTGAGTGAGAATGATAGACGAAGTAGAGATTGAGAAAGAAACTCAAAAGGCGGGGTAGTAAAGTATGTGAGTGGGGATGATAGACGAAGAGAGATGGAGAAAGAAGCTCAAAAGGCGGGGAAGTAAGGTATTACCAGGAATGCTAGGGGAGGCAGAGGTAGCAGTCGGATTTGGAAAGAAAGATGCGAGTGGTAATGAAAAGGGAAACGGTGATGGACAAAGGATCTGAGAAAGTAGTGACAATGGGGAATAAAGGTGTGAGTGGAAATTGAAAGCAGCTGGCAAGACAGAGGAAATCGGAAGGGAAAGTACGACGAGAAGAGAGAAGAGGGTCAGAAGCCGTGCGGAATAAAAAGAGAGGAAAACGCTGCTGGCAGGGAAGAAGGAGAGTATATAGAGGACACGCGTCATAGGAAAATGAGTAATGTTTCGGCGTGTAAATCAAAGATGGGTATTTCCAGTTCAACAAATCTAATATTCAACGACGGAGGCAGATTTTTTGAAAGGTTCACATGTAGAGGCATGATAGTTCTAACAGATTTCAACAAATATACGTAATACCAAGTAATCAATTTTAATACTAAATGCAGCGTGGAAGCAAGCTATGAAACGATAGGAGTATCATAGAACTCTTGAACATATTTTATAGGTAAAATAATTTATGACATCCATTTCAATAATGGGATACTATTCAACGCTTTCAAATTGAATAAAACTAATAGAATATGTAGAATAATATTATACGTGACTAGAAATATTCTTGTCACGCATAAAATTATCAAAGAAAAATACTCAGATACCGACCGTGAACACATATAACTAACAAAATACTTGAAACATTTTGGTAATTTCTTGAATAAAAAATAATTCAAATCGAATCCTTCCTTTTCAAACAAGGTACAAAAATACTTGAAAGAATATTTGGTTTTGTACTCACTGTAGTACTCGCTTGTCTTCGTTCTGGGCTCCCGGGGTCCGTCCACGGTCACCTTGATGGCCTTGTTGTACGTCGCTATCTGGTAGGGGGTCGAGCTGATGACGATCGTCAGAGAGAAACTCTTCCCTGGAACAAAATGCAATGAATAAATCAATTTCTGATTCGGCTTGCCACTATTGTGTAATGCTTGGCATATCGGAATATTATACCTACGTTTGATGATTCAAATGGGATCGATGCGAAGTGAGTTTTAAAGGGCGAATAAATCCTTCGTACGCCTCGGTCTCGAAGGAAAACAAAGACGGGTGTCCTATGTTGTAGATTTACTACCAATAAAATATCCTCAAGCCATAAATAAATATCTCATCTAATTCTAATTCCATGTTGGAGAGTGGAGTAAAATTTGTTCCAAGAGTGGAGTGAAATTTGCGTGGTGAGGTTGATAGTCTCGACATATAATATGAGACATCATTATATTGAATTGAATTGAATTGAATAAATTAATTGCAATTGGGTAATGACATTTTGAATGAAACTTACTTGATCACTTCAATGTTCTAATGTCCGTTTACAAACTAAAACAGTAGTGCAAACGACTGGCAATATGTGGAAAATACATCAAGACAAAAATAAATATTAGCTATTTAAACTTGAAATTATTTCGACTGCTTGGGGAATGAGTTTACACTACCTTCTTAAAAAGAAAGTAAGGAGAAATAAAAATATTTGAAGACATCAATTTCGAGTTATGGAGGTTTTACTGTAGAATGAAATTTCATTATTTTAAATTTTTAGTTTCCACCCAAGAAGTTAGAATCATCATTACAATTACTTCTTAAATTACTAATCAGCTTTTCCATATACTTAAAATTAACACTGTTACTTAAAATATTAACTCGGATGAAACAATTTGAAAAGTAAAACAATAAAGTAAATATGCGAGTCGCAATGGATTAAAAGTTCATTTAGTAATATTATCTCGTATTGCACATATTCTAGCAAATTTCATATAGACATGACGTTTGAATCAAAATACACATATTCTAATGAAGCATAAATGAATGTTCGTGGCTTGTGAGGCCCACAAAGCTACCTACTCTTACAACACGTTTTCCCTAGAAGTGCGTTGTCCCAAACAACCCATGTTCCATCAACATCGCGGGCTTTGAAGCGCGGGGCAAATAACGCAGTTTCGACATTATGTGCCCCTCGTTGCCGGCATTGCGAGGCAGCAACCTGTTACGGGCAGTCTCTTCAGAACGCCTGCCTGCGCCGCTGCCGCTGCTCGTCGAGCCAAGTGAGGAGATAATTTTAAAGACGCGCAATGTGCCTTGGGGCCGCCGGCAGGCGCTGGGCTGCGCCAAGCAGTAGCAGCAGCAGCAGCTTCCTGCACCCTTTCCCTTCCTTTCCTTTCCCCCTGCCCTTCCTCGCCCTTCCCCTCCTTTCCCCTCCCTCGCGGCGTTCATTACCCTCCCCGCCTGGATGAAAGGGGGTGCCCGGTCGCTGGAGGGGGGAGGAGGGAAGCGGTAAAGGGGTGCGAGGAGACGTGGCGTCGTTGTGCGGGTGGCGGGGAGGTGTGGGTGATATGGAAAGGGTTGTAGGAAGAAGGGCGGCCCAACAGAAACATGAACATGTTGAGGGTTGTATAAACAATTGTAAATACTCAGATTTTTCAGCGGAAACCTTGTAGAAGAATGATGACAGAAACAGAAATCTTCCAGAGTGTACCATTTTCTCCGGTTTGAAGAAGTCTGATCACAATATTACAAACATCATGGTTGTGAGTTAATTCCTTCCAATATTTCCACCTAATTAGCCCCACGTTCCTTGCCCGCATAAAACCAATGGATTGGGGGAAAGAAACATCGTGCCTGGTTGTTGTGGAGATGGTGTCAATGTTGTAGGAACTGGCGGGCGTAACGAAAATGGCGTGACGAAGGGGCATTTTGCGAGAAATGTCAAGATGTTCTCGTATGGCGGTATGTCGCATAGAGTCGACCTCTGGGATAAGATACGTCGGGATGCTAGAGCGACTTGAGTTCAGATAGGCAACGCCGCGAGAGTGAAATACTTTACTGCAGTCGAAAGAAAAAGTGAGGGGGAGGAAACCAGTGAAATAGAAAGGAAAGAAAAAAGAAGTAGAAAGAGAAGAAGAAATAGGAATGATAGAAACATGAAATAGAAAGAAAAAAGAAATAGAGGGGTGTGCGAAAAACAGTGAAATAGACAGGGAAGAAGAAACAGAAAGGGAAGAGGAAGAAATAAAAGGGGAATAAAACGAGAAGAAAGGGAAAAAGAAAAAGAAAGGGAAGAAGAAAAAGAAAG
>BOPP01000007.1:13851587-13861760 GCA_017312745.1 Gryllus bimaculatus
GGGAAGAAGAAAAAGAAAGGGAAGAAGAAAAAGAAAGGGAAGATGAAAAAGGAGGGATTGAAACATGAACTGGAAAGGGAAAAAGAAATAGAGAGGGGCCCGAAAGCCAGCAAGGGAAGACGAAATAGAAGCCGAAAGGGAAGAGCAAGAAGGAGAAGGGGAAGCAGTGGCATTAGAGCGCCCTAAAGAGCGCTAACCGCCCGTGGAGCGAGGTGCGGGCGAAGGCAGGGCCCTGGCGCGTGCGGGGCGGAGCGGGGCGGGGGCTGGGTCCAAAAGAAGGCCAGGGGGCGGAGGAGGAGGGGTCGGCGCTAAGACCGCGAGGGGCTGGCTCACTCCGCCTGACAGTTTAAAAGCAGCCTGCTTGAGCTGTTACCCACCCGCACCCGCACCTGGCCGCTGCCCCCAAGAGCTCCGCTAAGTGCACCCGCCCGCCCGCGGCCCGTGTCTTCTTGCGCGACCCGCGCCGCCCCGCCCCGCCCCTCCACGCCCGCGCGCCGCCAGGTGGCTTCCTGGCAGCCGCTCCCTTCGCAGGCCGGCTTACGGGCTGCCTCTATGGCATGCCACCGTTCTGCTCGGGTTGGTATAGCTGCCGATAAGCGTACAACTTATCCAACCGATTTCCGGTCAAATTAAAATACGTACACTCAGGCCTGTGTTAAGTCAAGAGCTCTAAGGGTAAAGGGCCCACGGCCTATTGTTCTTAAAATATTATTTAATACTAAATGAAAGAAAATAAAAAGCTATAAAAGAAGTGATATATGATTAAACTATACGCAAGAAGTTGGCATCACGGAGTGATGTGCCGCGCATCATTGGATAAAATTTATAATGTAGAATGGTGCTGTTTGATGCAAGAATGCGGGCGGCGATGGTGTTTGAGCGCGGCGATGATGTTTAGCGTTTCGGGCAGTTGTACCCAAGTTGTAGAGTTGAAACCCGATCGAAGCCGTGAATTTTTCAGGGCGAAAAAATCCTTTGTACGTCTTCCTTCGGAGGGGAAGTAAAGCCGGCTGTCACATGTTTGTAGATTTACTTGCATGTAAGAGATCTTCAATTCTAAATGACGCCTCTGAGCTAAATTCAAATCGCCTGTTTCTCGCCCAAGAAATACCTCCTTTCTCTGCTTGTTGGTGAAAGGCGCGTAGCGAGATTTGCGTGGTCAGAGGGAAGAGCAGGCCTAATGGCCTGAATCTTGCCACTTAAAATAAATTCAAAAACGTCACGCGATGATGAGAAGTTTAGTTACTGTTTTTTAACAAAACTTGTCTTTAAATTGGGGCGGGGTGGATATCCACGAAAGTAAGAGTAGAGAGCTCCGAAAGCTGTTAATTCTCACAATCATTCATGTCTTCTGTCGAGCTCGATTTGATGTGTGTTTCTCGCTTCTGCCCTATTTGATTCCAGCTTAATACGCGACCTTCATCGCGAAATAATCATGTTTCCTATGTGACATGACTCTGTGTTGGGACTTAGCTGTTGCATTATGACATTTCTCGTGAAATGATATGTGTATTGTAATGTAATGAATTGAGTAATATCCAAATTATTTTCAGTAAAATGTTTATGGGATTTATGAGACTTGACCACGACCCGGTGTACGCCTTTTTGCAAACATGTTGGCATTGCCGGGGGGTCTGGCTTCTGGGCTATCACTCTCTTTGCTTCTCAGCTTACAGTAATGCAAGAAAGAATAAGATGTATTTCATGTGTGGCATACCTCTATTTTTGAGATTTTTAATATGCACACAGCTAATAAATATATATTTTTATCTAAAAATAAGTTAAGGATAAGGAAATTCATTTTAAAAAATTGAAGCCGATTGTGGGAAAAATTTGAAAATATCCGGGGTTTTCATATAAAGTACCTCAAATTTTTAAAGAATTTTTTTCAAAATCTCAAAGTTTCGGCTCGAAATTTCGCAAAACAGAATGATATAAATAATTAGTATTAATGTTGTATTAACTAATTACTGAGACATTTAAACTATTCTCACGCATTTAGTGTCTCGGCAGTCACAATCATAACTCCCTCAAAACCAACTGTCCTTTCTACCGCGTCACATCGTCATAACCACCCGAAAGCCTAACGAAACAATCGATTCGCTTGTCAACAACGCGAGTCCGCCTACAGCAACTGTCAACAAACTGCCACACACCACCCACACCTTCCAAAGCCTCATTTCGAAAACGCGCGTTATTAAAGAAGATAGAAACAGATTATTTCGACAGTATACGTGTTGAAGCGTTATTATTTTTTTTGACACCCGGGTCCGGGGATGGGAGAACGACATGCATGCGTGTGTGTGAGTGTGTGTATATGTGTGTGTGTGTGTGTGTGTGTGCGTGTGTGCGTGTGTGTGCGTTTGTTCAAACACAGGACGCATAATGTCGTGCATACATTATAGCGCCCGTTGCTCGTCAGCGGTGTCCGCGGCTGGCGGAAGAGACTGGTGCTCTGATTAGGCCTATGCAGCTGCTAGTTGCGCTCGAACGAATGCGTGGATTTGGCGCGTCGCTGCATCCCCCCGCGCAGGGGTGCCAACACCGAGGGATGATGGTGGCGAAATTTCGTTTGCCGGCACGGGAGAGGTCGTATGGGAAGATTTGGTCTGCTGAATGTATTATTATACATAGTTTTTCCATTCTGAATTGTTTACAGTGTTGCGATTTTCTATATATTTTTATCTAATCTGTATGTTCGTTTTTCTTCAAAGAGAGCCTAAAAATTACATTGTATTTTTGGATTACTTCAATGAAAATAAATTATCGTACACATAAAAATACATGACGAATATTCTTAATTTTTATTAATAAGTTTTACTAAATACTTGATATTGACATTAAAATTGGCATTACTTCAATAATGGCATTATTTGGATACTGATATTGCACAAAGTTTCATTAACATAATGAGTAGCAGATATTTAAAATAATTTGAAAGAATTTGGAACCAATTCTATTTTATATTTTTGAAGAAGTATGCACGTATGAATAGTATCCTCTAAATCCTGCCCTAAGAGATCACGGAAATGAGAGATCATTGAGTTGAAATTGATTTTAAAAAAGTACCGTTCCACGTACGTAAATTCATGAAGCGCTATTAATATTGCGTGTTCCTCCTTATCATCAACTTTCTCTTATACACTCGCCAATGATTGATTAATTAATTGATTAGTGATTCCAGGCGCGTCAACAGCAGTGTTAGTCCCTTAAGTGTAATGCATGTGTTTCTGGAGAGGTGGCAGCGATTATCCCCCTCTGAGGTAAATGGAGAGATCTGACTTTGGCCTACCGTTGGCTTACAGGATTGCCCCCAACCAGGTACCTCCCTGCAGCAGGGCACTGCCTCAGTCGGGACAAGCTCTAAGCTCCCGACATGTGAAGTAGTGTAGAACAAGTAAATGTGTGTAAAGGGATGACGATAGGACAAGGAAGGAAATATCACGCGCAGTCCGTGGCCTGTTAGGGTACTGCTCCGGAATTCGCCTGGTCAGAAAACTACCGATCGGAGCACCCGGCCGCTAGGTTTCTCCTCCAGGCAGTACACACCGCCAAGATCCATCGCAAGAAGAGAAGACACACCCTCACACAGACGCCGGTAGGGCCATGTCGATCACCCAATTAACTCTCCCGCCCCCACGCACAAACTCCCTCTTCCTACGTTAAGACGGAGACGTATCTTGGCGGACAAATCCCACTCAGACGGAAGGGCAACCTTCCCCCTCCCTCCCCCACGTAGCCCCCCTTCCCCCCTTTCCCCTCCACCACCCACTTGCGGGTTACCACACGCTGGTCCCCAAACTTGCGCGCTCGAACTTTGCGACAGGAACTCCTCCTCTGGAATTTCGTTTCTGTTTTTATTCAATGTATCATCGACCTCTGTCAGTTAGTCGACATTGCCGGTGTGGTGTGTGCGCCGAGGAGAAAGGGGCCAGCTCGGATTTCTCCCCGAGCGATTTCCAAGTGTCTCCTCTCGAAGCGGGGCGGGGCGCGGGGCGCCCTTGGGAGGTAAGGGAACCGGCTCGTCTGCCGCCTCGCAGACTATCCCCGCGATTGTTTTCGTGTTTAACGGAAGTGCCAGCGAAACGCGGGGTTTTTTACGCACGAGTCTTGAAGTTTGAATGGCGCCCCCAGAATGTTTGTGAGCGAGGAGACTTCTGCGCGTGTTTCGTGATTGTCGGAAGGAGATTCGTTGCAGCCGAACTGGACGTGCGAAGTTGGATTTGCATATTCTACTCTGAGTTTACTGCACGATTGGTACTGTCATATTTTATTCTATATTAATTTCTTCAAGTGAAAATATTTACGCCGATATTCATAAATTATGATATTTACGAAAATGTTTTAATGAACAAAATCATTCATTATTTTTTTATTTAATCCGTTGTACGAGTTTGACTGAAATTTGAACAGTTCTTACAAATTTTGTTCTGAATTGTTATGCGGTAAAATCTTTATCATATATATTTGTCCCATCGATACATTACGAAAATAAGTGAATCTATGTAAGTGGCAAATAGTATTTGTTTTTGCTGCACTTTAAACGGAGGAATGTGAACATAATCTTCTTTAACGCTTAACTTCAGAATATTTTAAGTATATTAAAAACAGAATGAAACTGTAGGAAAATAGAAAGAAAAACCTATTCTTACTCACATTTTTTAATTGACAACTTAATTCAGTAATAATTTAATTAGGTCACTCATTTACTGGTTAAAGAAAGGGCTGTTTCTAAGTTGAACAGTTTATTGAAAAACAAAACACGTTTGTGTGAAGAGAAACACGTTCGTGTTCTCTCAATAGAAGCGATTATTGCTACACATTTCCTCTAAAATAATTTTATGCTGAGACATTTTCTAAGATAGCATTATAAAAACATTTATTTCAGCCTACATGAATGTGTATGTTATTTGCTAAGTTGAAATATGATACACCTAAGCCGGTGAGAGAAGGTTTCTCATGAATTAAATACTCGTGGAATACTTTTATACCCTATGATTACGCTCTCAAACATTTAGAAGTAAACCCTGCAACATTAGCAAAGTATTAAAAAAACAAACGATTCTTTCACGATTTAAAATTGTCGATGTCGCGCGCGAGAATACCTCGTCGACAATCCTAACCGAAAAATATATTTCCCAGGCCGCGGTGGAATACAATGAGCAACTAAAACGCGGCCCCGCTTCTTTATACAGTCACTGGAAACCACTCGCCACAAATCGCGGCGCGGGGCCGCCCCCGAAAAGCGACCCCTAAAAAAGCCAAAGGATCCAGTTATCGCGTGGCTGCACTGAATAACGAGAAGAACTCTCGGCACTACACACACACACACACTCTACGCCCCCGCGCCGCGGAGAGTTTATTGTATTCTGAAATTCATCTGTACAGGGTGGTTCAGAATAATCGGTTCAAAGTTCCAGGGCATGCACTGGATGAAGATAACTTCTTGCCAGTGGGTTGAGAGTAGTGATAGCAAAGTTTAGCAAAACAATGACACATCACCAAATGTTTTCGATGTCGATACAAACATCGACAAAGAACATCGGTGTTTAAAATATCTATGTTTCAAATTTGATGAAACATATTAAAGTAAAATGTGCTAGTTCTAATGTGATACAAAAATCGTTAAAGAATTGTTTTTAAAAACATCGATGTTTCTGTGCAAATATATTGTTCAGAAAAAATATTGGAAGCAAAACATCTATGTTATAATGTTGAAGTTTTTGCTGGAAAATATCGATTTTTTCAAAACATCGATTTTTTTTGTTGGCCATCGCTAGTTGAAAGACCACATTGCAGTATGTTACCGCCCTTGACACGAACTAACAGCATGCTCAGCATGCGTCCTTTGTTGGAAAATAGTTGCTAGCAATAGAGAAATGAATAGGAAAAGTGGAATTCGTATGGTACCTGTACGAAGACGAGTGATACAAACAACTTATCAGACAATGAAGAGATTCGCTGCAATCACTTACATTTGTAGAGTGTCAGGGAAAAGTAAAGAGAATCAATTTTGATACATTCCACGAGAATTGAATTTAAAATATTGAAGCACTACATAATGAATTGGAAAATAATTCAACTCAATTTTGGTAAGCACTATGTTTCTCAAGTTTCAATGGGATAGATTGCAGAACTTGATTTCTACAATAACATAATATCAAAATCTAACATTTCATTAAGTGAGCTTTGTTTTTCTCCTGTTTTCTGTACAATGTTTCACTGTACCAATTGACCTGTGTGCGTCAGGTCTATAGAAACAAGCGATAAGATGGACATTAAAAAGGTTCTTCAATTACTTATCACTGCGAGGCGTAATTCTCAAATGCCAGTCTCAATGTAGATTGGTATTGGCTTAATTAGATCTGCACCCAATGAGTTGGCGTATATAGCTGGGCTGGATTCCTGCTCTTGCAGGGAGGGGGGCGTTTGATGGGGGCTCTACATCACTGCTGTATTAAACATAACATTAACTGTCTCAATTACCACGTATGTATTTTAATCAAAATGTTTAGTTTTCTCATCCCTTTACTGCTCGAATTAGAACGTTTATATTCTACCTGCTAACAATATTAATCTCAGTTTTTTTGAAACTATATTCTTCATATTTTTTTGCAAACATTTTGTATTAAGTATTTTACCCATCGCATTACATCACCGCTCCCGCCAGCATCGTCACCAGTTGTTCCCCCACTACTATCCCCCACCCCTCCAGCATCACCACCGTTACCAATGCAACTCTGCATCCCGCCGCCTCCACCGCCACCGCCACCCTGTGTATACTCTGTGACTCACGTCCCCCCGGCCGGCAAACAAAATCAATAGGCCGGCGCGAGTACATTAGGTCGCTCTCGCGTAATCTGAATACGCAACCCCCGCCCCTCCCCCCTCCCCCGGCCGAGCCCGGAGGGGAAGCGGGGCGCAGCGCGGCGCGGGGGTTGTTCTCACCCCCGCCCCCGCCGCCGCCGCCCTTCCTGCCAGTCTGCACCCACCCGCATCCCTTCCCCCCCTCGGGGCCCTTCCGTAATACATCGCGTTTTGTCGCAGCTTCTCGTGTTCCCGAGAACAGTTGGTCCGACTGAGGTGGCCCCGGGCGTCAACTGATGACACTGCTGGGTCTCCGATCGGGAGGTCGTGTCCCGACGATGCCAGGATTTTCGTCACTACCTTGGATTCCTCCGCAGTCTGGAGGGGAATTCGAGCGGCCGACTGCTCTGATCGGTAGTTTTCTGCGTTGTTTGATCAACACCAGGCGAATGCTGGAGCAGTACCCTAACAAGTCAACCACGGACCGCGCGCAATTTTTCCTTTCTCATTCTTGCTCCTTTCTCTACGAAACATGCATTTACACGCTCTACACTACCACACATGTAGAAAGATTCTAGTGGTTCTTGAGTTTGGGTCTATACAATAATGTAGTATAACAACCTTACATTGCCGATGTTTAAACCATATATTTGGCCCTTGTAGTACTGATGAAGGCCAAATATATGGCCGAAACGTCGGCAATGGAAAGTTATTATACTGGATTATTTTATTGTCCCAAACTCAAGAACCACTAGAATAATTTCAACGGGTCAAGAATCCTTGAGTATTATGTAAAAAGATAAGTCCGAGCTTAGAATTGGTTCCCGCTAGAAAGATGCCCCTCGGGACAGATATCTAATCCGCATCCCGCTTTTTTAAAACAGTTCCGCCTTTCATCTCAAATTGTTTTGAGAAAACTATGAGTGAATTTCGCGTGCTGTAATAAAGTTCAATTTTCTCTCTCTTGAATTTGCAATGGACATGAGAATCTTTCTTATTCCGATTTTATGTCTTACTTTTCATCCAACATATTTTATTACGTCACAGCCGTTTCATATCTAGAAGAGACATTTCTCTGATAGAGGTTTGTGTATGACTAACCAACATTGTGAATTACGTGAGATTCTGAAACAAATATCAACTGTGCTTCCTTTTATAAAATACTGATATAGACTATATATTGGTCTATCACGAGAAACGGTCAGAATGGCCGGCCTCGAGCGATCTCTTTGGTGGCGCACGACAGCATCACGACGTCCTACCCTTTCATATTTCAATCCACGGGAAAATAGCTCAGAGGGTATTGATCACCGCACCACGTGCGTCAAACTACAGCCCCGTTATACCGGTTTCTGTCAAAGGTCAATTAAAAACGAACGAGCTATAAGAAACCAAAGCACATACCAGCCGGCCCCTCCCCTTTTCACGGGCTGCAATATCGGGAGTATAACGGGTCTCGATAAACCGCCGGCTGCACACATAGAGTGCGCGAGCTACGGAGCACAAAGAGAGTGTTTCCCACATATTCATTTCTCTTTCGTTGCTTTTCTTCCTTTTGGGTTCCGCTAAAGGTTTTTTTTTTATGTCCCCGAGAAAATAATCTGCGAATTAACTGTTGCGCGATTTATTAAACACCACGAGTCAGTTTTCACGAAATTTTTGTTTAAATTGTTTTGCTTTCGCTCCCCTCGCCGCCGCCTCCTACGTGAAATCACAGTAGAGGCGGTAGCTGCTCGCTTTGTCTCTCTCTTTCCACAAGGGATACTCCGGGCCCTTGTCGGTGGAAAGTTCATAACGCCGCATCTACTCAACGGCAGCGGCCAGATGATGCGGAAAACATGAGATGCGGAAAGGACATTACGCTTCTCTTTGTGACTTGTGAAAAAAGATCGAGTATCGATGTTCGTATGATGTAAGGTAGCAGCAGGATATTACGTAGAAATACATCTTTCGTCTTTGACATTGCCCTATTTCATTTCGCGAAATAAAAAAGCTTCAATTAATATGCGGAAAAACGAGTTTTTTTTCTGTATTAAATCTGAAAGTATTGGACGTAAGAAAATCGAATTGAAATACAGAACGTTAACATAGGCGCAAAAAATTCGTGACGTTTCCACGACCGTGATCTAGAAATATTCGAGTAGATATTTGAAATTTTGGAGAAACATTCGAATCTTTGGAGAATAAATATAACGATTCATTTGAGTCACGAAGACCTAAAACAAAAAAGTAAATTCCAGAAATGCGTTTCTCGTTTATGTACTTTCCTACAGCATTGTAAATTGGTACCAACATTTGAACAGCATTACTTTATTCTAGAAAAATGAGTTGAATTGAATATCGAATTTCTTTTACATTTGGGGAAATTATGTGGAAAGAAAAGAAGTGATGTCACTATGTAGAAATAATGTAGTAATTTTATGTAGTTCGTTCGATTTAAAGTTGATAATCGGTTGCACTAAATTACAGTTTCTACATTAGTAAATGAGCATTCGTTATCTCTGAATTAATTGCTTGCACAGGCATTGCCGAAATATTTTAAACGCGTTAAATGATACCGAAGCAATCATCATTGTAGATACTCACTGATAATATATATATATATATATATATATATATATATATATATATATATTAAAATACGGACCTAATCAGTTAGTGCAACCCGCTCGCCGAACAGTGCCCCAAAACGCGTAATGCTCTCGTGGCGTGATGAGGCGTGATCAAAATGACGAGCCAGAAACACACGGAGTGATTGACAATCAACGGCGCGGCCCGAAAAAGGAAATGACATGCATCGAAGATGAACCCAACCATTACGGAAGCAATTCGGCGCGCGTTTCCTATGTGCCAGACGTGCATAATGGCCAGAGCGGGGCCCGAAAATTCGGATCCACACGGGCAGAACGGATTGAACTCGCCTCCGCCCATGCCACGCGAGTAGTCCCTTTCGGCCTAAAATCGCGGGCGCCACCGGGGACGAAATGGCTCCCAATGCAAAGGGGTCGGGTGGGGGTGGGGGGTGTTTGTCCCAGCTGCGGTAACTCGATGTTCTGCCACCCTGTGTGTGTGAGTGTGATCCGTGCTTGAGTGCATTATATCGCGCCCGGCCACACCCGGGCGGTATCCCCGCGGGCGGCTCAATGGCAGCTGGGCGCCTTTGCTGGCGGAGGGCGCCGGAGCCGTGCGCTGCGGGCCTTCGGGGCGGCGTGGATCTCATCACGCGGACCTTGTGACGTTCATCCGTTAACGCACGCGCTAGTACGGGGGCTGTTCACGGAGTCCCCGTCGGACAGTCCCCGTCGGACAGTCCCCGTCGGACAGACCCCGTCGGACAGTCCCCGTCGGACAGTCCCCGTCGGACAG
>BOPP01000007.1:13862991-13896773 GCA_017312745.1 Gryllus bimaculatus
GGCGGCGGCGGCGGAAGTGGTGGCGGTGCGGGCGGAAGGGTTGGACGGAGGCGGAGAGGGATGTAACGGTAGTAAGAGAAAGTGTGTGTGACCTGGAAGAAGAAGGGTGGGATAGTTACGCGTGAGTGCGATGTGAGAGGAGAAGTATGGTAATAAGAGAGAGTGAGTGCAACGTAGTAGGGGTATGGTAAATGGCTGTGAGAGGAAGTGTGTGCAGAGGGTTTGGCGGGAGAGGAGGATTGAAGGAGAGTCGTTTCTGAGCTACAGTAAAAAAGTAGTGATTATGGGAACCAAAAGAAATATTCTTGTCAAATAGAAACGAGCTAAGGAAACACTAGGATATTGTAGAGTGGAGAATTATGATCTAGAGATGTGAAGTGGAAACAATCTTAAATACGCAAGTGAACAAGGTGTCAATTACAGAGACTTTGGAGTAAGAGAAATAGAAACTTACGTGCATTGTATCAATGACTTCTTATCAATTTCTTTGTGGCATTAAAATGTTGAAGGTATTTACCTAGTTATTTCCTAATTCAAGTAATCGCATATCAACGTTATCGGAGGCAATGAACTTCAGATTAGATAAATTTGGAAAATAGTAAACCGTGCATGGGTTGTGGCCAAAACATTCTAAGAAATTGCTTGACTATTTGCACCCCAAATGCGAATCGAAACCTTTTGTTAATGCGAAACGTATGGAAGAAAGAAAAACCTGCTTAAAAATGATTTACACAGAATACATTACTAACGTTCCTCAAATAACTTCACTTTTTCGCCTACTTCTTCTTCGTCCTTTTCTTCGCTTCTTTTCTCTTCCCTCTTCCTCACAAATTTTATCATTTTTAATTTTAGACCCCTTCCCCTGAACGTCTCTTCTTTTCTCTTTTACGAAACTTCCCTTTCACTACTATGTACAACTTACTCAGTACTATTAATGTTCGGCCCTAAGCCGCCATCCTGATTGAGGTTTTTCTGGGTTTATTCAATCGCTTAAGGCGTATGCCGGGATGGTCCCTAGGTTTGTTCTCCCAGACGTAAATGTACAGCTTGTCATCCCCTCTTAAAATGTTACTATTCTAAATGTATGTAAATTCAGTGGTTAGGCGGAAGAGCAGGCCCTATGGTCTGAGCCTCGCCATTAATAAAGACATTATTATTATTATTATTATTATTATTATTATTATTATTATTATTATTATTATTATTATTACATTGTGTATTATGTATGTATATTTTTGTAACGTATTGAAAGAAGGTACGATAAACGCTTTTTAACTCTTTTGTCGCTTATCTTAAAATGGAATGCAACAATGGAATATATATTTTACAAAATAACACAATAAAATACGTATATCAAATCGGAAATAAGAAAAAATGTTTGATTGTCTTGGAACGTTTTTGTTTCGTTGAGTAATACTTAACCAAGTAAAAATGTTTAATTATAAAGATGTTAAAGCAGTATGTTGTTAGTGTGAATTATTACGTATGTTATTAGTAAGACTTGCGAGTGACTTCAGATTGAAGTACAACTCTAGATATTATATTCACGGCTTTTTCCAAAGAACAAACAAAGACCGTTGCTGAAGTTAAACTTCATTGTTACCACAGAGCGTGGAGTATCGACGAAAAAAAAAAGAAGCGTTCGATCTCTCCCAAAAACGGTGTGCTCGCAAAACGAGTTCATCGCAGCCTTTCCAAAGAACGAACAAAGACAGCTGCTGCAGGCTATACTTCATTGATACCATTCTGCGTTGGATATCTCCGAAAAAAAATAAAATAAAAAGAAAACGCCCTGCTTCCCCCCCAAAAAACAGTGTCCTCACAAAACGATCGACTCTGAAAAATTTCCCGCAGCAGGCGGGGAAAGAGTCCGCTGCCAGCCGCGATTTGACGAGTCCGGCCGATACCTACAGCAGCAGCCGCGCCCTCACGCCCGCCCGCCTCCCATCACGTCGCTACCAGAGCGCGCGAGGCCGCGCGGGAGGGGGGGAGGGGAGGGGAGGGTCCGCGGCGACGGAAAAAAAAAGTGACGGGCGCAACCACCGCTACTGTGGCGTTTGATCCCCGCCCGCTCACTCGCGCCGATGTTGCTTTTTTTTTTTTGCTCCTCTCTCTTCCCGCAATTTGTCCCCTCTCGCCTTCCCCTCCTCATCCCTTCCCGTGCCGCCCCCCCACCCCCCGCGAATCCCCAGCACTTTCGGGTTCCCCTCTTGACGCGGATTTCTCCTCGCCCGGCGGCGTCGCGTCGGTGTGTTGCGCCCGCGGGGCCGATTCGCGTTGTCGTCGCACGCGCTGCTATCTGGCGGCGGACCTCGGCAAACACGTTGCTTCGTTGATAGGAAAATGACATATCCAAAAAAACGCTGTCACATCTCCCAAAATCGAATGGTCATTTGGCTAAGTGGCAAAGTACCAGTTATGCTTTCAGGTACTAAAATTGTAAAATTTCAGTTGTGCGTTTTCCTACACGAGTGTGTGTATATATTTCTCTTAACAGAGAGATACGAGTATAGATACGAGATACGAGTTCGTAGAATTTCTCACGAAGAAGTCATTTCTCACGAAGAAGTCATTTCTTCAAATGTGTACAACTTTCAAAATTAATGTAGTTGTCGTGTAGGCATCGTTTGATATCAGCGCGATTTAAAGAGCATTTATTTTGCCGATTTGTGACAGAAAAAATTCAGTTGAGAATTTTATGCGCAGAAATGTTTATTATTAAGTAGTCCATTAACTGTAGGATGTCTTTGTGAGAAGAGAGATTCATTCTTGTGCCATCTTGTTTGTGAACCACGAACGCCAACACCCAATATGAACGGAATAGTCATTTCAAGGCGGCAAATTGAAACCAAAAAAAAAAAAAATTTGTTCCAGACATGATACACACATATTTAACATTGCCGCTTGGGTCTCTGATATTTTGTTTCGCTGCTCCAAATCCGCTGCACCAAACTAGACTTTTTTAGATGAAATTTATGTATTTTATTGTATTGGATAGTTTACAGATCATCGAAACATTTCCTTTTTGAAGTCATGTAGATGTAACATCATGATGAGTCATGTAGTACATCATGCTGAGTGGGTTGATATTTTTAATACAATTGGTTTGCTGATTAATCGGATTATACTTTTAAATAGTAGGAAAGATTCCAGAGTAAACAAGGATATGGCATCATCTCTGATTGCCAAAGTACTTAATTAGGATTGCTTTGATAGAAAGATTATTATTTCCTTACATCATCTCATTGATTCAGAGGCGGATAGTTTCGCTGAATCACCCAATATTCCTTCACGGAAAGAGGAAGTTAATTCTACAAAAAATTACTTTCAATTTCCAAACAACAGTTAATAGATAGTATAATCATCGCTGGTCTAGATCCTGCTCACCCACTGTCACGATGAAGTGTATTCAGAGAGAACACGATAAGAAAACTAGAGAAGCCGAAAAACAGGTGTAGGCCCGATGAGGTTAGAGCACAAAGCATGGAACGTATACAACTATTTAGGTATTCAAATTCTCTGCAAATTGATACTATCACAAGGATGTTTCAGCACGACTATTTCAGCACCCTATTTCCGCACGCATGTATGAACCGCGAATATGTTTCATAGATTCGGAACTAAATATTCTACACTTCCTTGTTTCAAAAAAACAGCAAAATTTCATCTTTTGCAGATGGTTTATCTGATCATTAGTCAAATGTAAATAAAGATTGAAATGCTCTAGGAATTTTTATCATGCGGAATCTTGCATTAATTTGATCCCCGAATGCATACGTTGCTCACTCGATAGACTATCACTACATTTAAGCAGAATTGAGTGAAATAAAATTAAAATTAATTAATTTACGATGAGTGTGAAAGATAATCTGTTACATTTTGCTTCCTTTCCTAAGGAATCAAACAGTTGATTGCATTGCCCTTGATGGTTGATGACGTTGCCTACAATATTACGCTATTATTCTTTACAGAATAGTTGCTTTGAGATTATAATTCTTATGTAGAACTAGAAAATTATGAAGAATGTTGTTCTTATGTATATCTATTAAGAGAAGTATTTTTTATTTTTGTAGTATTGTCTGTGTTCATTGCTATGTTGGTAATAACCCCTGAGAATTGTGAACTAGATATGAATTCTGTAATTTTGTTATTACTGTTTGTATTGATTAGATATGCACTGAAAATGTAGATGTGACCCCTCATCATTTCTTTTCAACAACTCCCAGGAAAAATGTGTCAGTGACACAGCTATGATATGACTCTGTATTTGTAATTTGTTACAGGAAAGTTAAAGTTAGAGCTCAGACATTGTAATGTAATTAATATTACCTCCTACTTATATTTTATTTGATAAATAAGTTCATTTTTTTCAATTCTAAGAGAATATTTTTAAATAATTTGTCCTTCTAATACATCCGTACATAGCTCCGTACTTGTCCAGTGAACCTTAGCGGACAATTTGAATTTATTGCTTTGTTTACATCACAGTGATAACAAATGAGAGATGAAGTATTTGGAATTCTAATGTAATTAATACTACCTGCTAAACAGTTTCTAATACATAAAATCTACTCGTCCAAAGACTTACATTATCTAAATATATTTTTCCAATTTTTAAAGACATCTGGAAAAAGACATTCCTTATCAAAATTGACAAACAGTATTCGAAACTGTTTAAAGTGAAGTAATTTTCCCAAAAGTGTTTTTTCTTCGTTTTGGCACATACCTCCCAATCTGGCCCTCTCTGCATGTCTAGTAAATTTCAAAATCTCATCAGACGATTTGAATTGATTGCTTTGATTACCACATAGTGATCGCAAATGAAGAAGTATTCCTGAGTTCTAATGTAATTAATATACCTCTAAAACAGTTCCTAAAATATAAAAGTTTCTTGCCCAAAGACTGCCATCAACGAAACATTTTCTGTCCTTTTTTGAAGAGAACAGACAAGTAACATAACAGCTCACAAAATGACGAACAGTATTCAAAACTCTATAAAGTGAAACAACTTTCCCAAAGGTGCTTTTTTTTCCGTTCCGGCACATACCTCCTAATCCGGCCCTCCCTGCATGTCTAGTAAATTTCAAAACCTCAGCGGACGATTTGAATTTATTGCTTTGATCACGCCGGCGTGATTGCCTGGGCGGGCGCGTCCTCGCCGGGGCGGGGAGTTCGTTTATCAATCAGAAATCACATTTGTAACCTTAATTTTGTTCTGCCTTGTGCTCGGGGCCATTGGGGACAAATCGATTTTTACCCGATCGGGGACGTGTCGGATCTCCACTTAGAAACAACCAATTAGCACAAGTTCGAATTTCGCTCGCATTGGGAAAAAGCTCGTTCTTTTCACGTAGGATGTGGTGTGTCAATGTTCGGCTCGCAGGCCAAGCTTCGGCGTGTTTCTTTCGACGCTGGTGTTTGTCCTGGAATTGCACCTACGGTGTTTCTTTAAGTTAGCTATACTCATTTTATATTTGAAAGATAGCGTGATTGAGCAATTACGTAAATATTAATTGTTTTATAGTTGTAGTAAAAGATGGCAATGTTTTTCTTCCACTCGTGAAAGATGCTCTCGTTAACAACCACGATTTTTGTTCTTTTAAAATATTAGTTTTGAAAGAGGCTGTAAGTCATTGTTTTTGTTATAGATTTAATAGAATTAAGTTTTCAGGTTTGTTTTGGATTGCCTATAATTCTGTAATTTGAAAGCATTGTTTTTAATCGATGAAAATATGAAATTTATCCTTTTGGTTGTCAAAGTTGATTGGGCTCTCAGTTTTGTTCAACAATTCTTTTTTAACGATTACAAAGCAATTTTTTTAAAAGACGTGTTAAAATAACTATTAAATGGGAACAATTTTAGATCTAAAACTTTAACATTTAAAAATTAATCTGATTGAGTTGAAGTGCCACAAAATTTTAATACCAGAATGTATGCATAGGAAGGTGCTCGACTTTTAAAATTTAATAATTTTTTATTTAGATATTTTACATGTTTAAGCGACATGACCTCAAAAAATAATGAGACTGCGTTTTCTCTGAAAATTCATAACTGCTCATGTTGCTTGAAATTATAAAAGGTATGCACATTACCGATAACAAAAATCATCGTAAAATTTATATTTATATTACCACCGTAAAGAATAAACGCATGAAGTATTTAAAACTCCTGTCAGACATTGCACTGGAAAGTATGAGTTCATCAACCATGCTGGTTTAATTATTGTAATGATAAAGTTTTATAAACTCCATTTGATCTTCAGAAGTACAAGATTTTTTCTCCAGTCTAATAATGCTATTTTAAAAGCTGAAAAAGTATATCATTCATTGAGAGACATTGATCATGACTGAAAAACACGCACATCTACCGGTTCAAAAAGTAATTTATTCTATGTTGTCAGCAAATACCTGTGATATTTTTAAAATTTTATAAAACGTATAACATTATTGTTAAAAATGGAATAAACATGCTTAGTTCACCCCTTGTGAATTCAGTAAAGAAAGTAACGGTACAAGTAGCAAAATGTAAATTAACTCTTCACTATTTGAATACATAAGAAAGATGGAAAGTGTATTGAGAAATTATTCTTGAATTACGTGACGTTTAAAGGCATAAAAATTGAATTTATGATTTGCAAAAAGAGAAACTGTTCGAAAACATGTTCGCAATTATAAAATAACAGATAAAGAACTTGTGAATATTAAAAAAAATTTAAGCATGACTGGACTAGAAAAAATTGGTGTAATTGTTAAGGAAATTAATTTTTAGTGTTTAAGAAGTCTTAAATGAACATGCAACATGTTCCATGAAAATGTATTATTAAAAAAAACCCTCACTGATACAAATTTTAAATGTTGAAACGGGTATTGCACATTCATTGTCATCATATGACATGGAACACAGAGAGTTATAGCTGTTAGGAAAAGTAATATCCAGTTATTGAGAATAGTCTTGAATAGCCAGAATCGTGTTGCAAAAACATTCAGTTCTATGTTAGTATTAAGTAAATCACTCGCTAAGAAAAAGTGCAAACGTATACAAAATATTTTTCAATGATCTAATAGTAATGAATGAATTTGCTCGTCTTATAAAAACTCAAAATCTATCATAAGTAGACAAAAAATGTGCCATTGCTAGGAAAAGTGATATATTCCATGTGAGAATAAATCTTAAATGATGCGAAACTTGTTGCCAAAACAACAACAACAAAAACAACAAACTGCTCAATGCTATAAAATTAATGGTTAGTATTTTTTGTGTTATAAAATTCTATGTATATTATGAGTAGCCGAGAAAACTATTCTTCATTGCAAGTAATTGTTATTAGTGCTGGCAAAAGAAATGTTCTGTATGTGAGAGTAAATCCTGAAATAACGCGGAACTCTTTGCCGAAAGAATTGTTCAAAGATATAATACAAAAATGTAAATCTTGTCGTCTTAAACATTGTCCAAGAAATTGTCCTCAAGAACAATAACTAGCCATGAGAAATTGCAAATGAAATCGCCGCTACGGAAAGTAATACCTAGTATTCAGAGAAATATTTAAATGAGCCAAACTTGTTCCCCAAAATAATCACTTCTCTAAAAGTAATGAGTGCAAATCTGGTCCTCTTCTAAAAACCCTATATGCATCGTCACTGGTGAAGAAAGCACCAAGAGTATTCGTGGATAGTTCAGGCGGTTGTCTAGCAATAAATGACGCCAAACTTGTGGACAAAAAAATATTACTGTAAAAGCAATGAATGTAAATCCTGACGTCTTATAAAACTGTATGTGTATCATCACTAGTGAAGAAAACAAGCAAGTGTAATCGGTGCTACGAAAAGTGATACCTAGGATTCAGAAAAAAGTTTTACGTGACGCCAAATGTGTTGCTTAAAAAATATTTCTCTCAAAGTAATGAGTGTAAATCTTGTCGTATAGTGAAAGCTCTGTTTGCATCATCACTAGTGAAGAAAACACATAAGTGTGTTTGCCGCAGGTGAGCTGTCTATCAATAGATGAGGCCAACTTTGTAGCGAAAAAAAAAACAAACAACCATTGCTCTGATAGCAAAGAGTGTAAATCTTGGCATCTTATAATCTCTAAATCTATCGTCTAGTGAGAAAACACGCAAGTGTAATGACCGCTAGTGTGGGGGATGTCTATCAATAAAAGACGCCCAACTTGTTGCTAAAAAAAACAATAACTCCAAATTGCTCCAATTGCCCAAAAAAAACAATAACTGTAAATCTTATTTTATAAAAAGTCTATGGGTATCATCACTAGTGAAAAAAAACACATGTGTAATTGCCGAGTTGGGGGGGCGTTCACATATGATGCCAAACTTGTTGCCAAACTTGTTACAAAAAAAAAAAAAAAATCCTTGCTCTAAAAGCAATAAGTGTAAACCTTGTCTTATAAAAACTCTGTGTGTATGATGACTAGTGAAGAAAACCCGGAAGTGTAATCACCGCTAGTGCGGGCAGTTGTCTACCAAAAATCGATAGCACGCGGGAAAGCGGGCCCGCGCGGCGGCGGCGTGTGACGGGGCTAACTAGCCGGCGGTGGCGGCGGCGGCGGGCAGCGGCCGCAGGCGCCGCACGCGGGCAGGCCGGCCGGGGCCGGTTCGCGGAACCGCCAACATCCGGGAACCCCGAGTTCGAGGCCCGGCGTGGGCGGCGTGGCGGTGCCGCCCGATGCCGCCCTCCTCGCCTGCCGGGGCGGGGAGGGGAGGGGCGCGTGGGAGGGACGTCGTGCGCGCACACTTTCCTCTTCCTTTCCTCCTCTTCTCCGCCGCAACACCGTTCCCCGCGGATCGTACTATACAGGGGCCGCGTAATTTGGCGTAGAGCTGGAACTATGCGGAGACTCACCTCGGCCGCTGCGCCGACGAAGCGCAGGTCGTAAACTTGGCGACTTGTTCTTCATGACGGCGGTGTGTTGCGCAGCTCCCCGCAGAAGGTTCTCGTCGTGCCGCGCGCACGGTTGAACGAGCGTGCCGTCCACGATGTCGTCGAGCGCCAACCTACCTTGGAAGCGATGGCACGACTTGTTGGAGCCGTCCAGTGCGTGGCACGCGGAGCACAGGAAGTGGCGGCGAGCCCCGTCTGCACCAGCTCGCGTGGTACCCTGCAGGGACCTCGTTGCAGCCCCGAGAAGAGTCGCGGACCGCCGGGGCGGCGAGCGGCGGCCGGCTCGGCCGGCGGGCCGACGCGCCGTGCCATGGGGGGCGACGCGGCGGGCGACGAGGCGGGGCGAGAGGCGGGGGGCCGGCGACGGGCGGCTGCGGGGGGCGGCACGAGTCGGTGGTTTGGAAGACTCGGGGCGCGGCCGTCGGCAGGTGCATGGGTGAGGAGGTGCATCCGAACGCGCAAAATCCACCGCGCGAATGTCCGCTCCTGCGGCGGGGCGGTGGGCGGCGGCGGCGGCGTGGCGGTGGGGGGCGGGGCGGACACCCTCCCCTCCTCCTCCTCGCCTCACCCTACTCTTCCTCTCAGCACTCAGCGCCACTATCACTCGTGAACGCGGGCGCGGACGAAGGCTGCGAACGGGGCACATCACGCCCTCTACGGGACACCGCCGTGAGAACACGGCGCGTGAATAGCACGCGGGCAACCGCTCCCCGACACGCACAACACAGACACACCGTCACGCACGCACGCCGCGCGCGCCCCGCCGGTATAGAGAGGCCAGGCTGGCGGCGTGGTAGCCTCGCGGCGTGGGACGACGTTTCGCTCCCGGGTCGGCGCGGCGGTCGGCGTCGGCGTCGGCTGCGGCGAGCGCGCGTTGGAAATGCTCGCGCAGTGGGGTCCTACTTTGTCGCCAACAGCTTGCCATACTCCGGGAGGTCGTGAGGGCGACTTTTCCTTCGTCATACGCGCCCCCTCTCTCCCTCTTCGCCCCCCTCCGCGGCGGGCGTTCCCGCCGCGGCGCGCGCCAGCCGGCGCGCGCCCTCTCCGGGGAGCAAGCCGCCCTCTCTTCCTTTCTGGGCGCGAGTGACAAACTGGCAGCGGGAGTCGCCGCGCGGGGGCGCGACAGAGAGGCGCGGGTTGGCGTGGGAGCGGAGAGAGACGGCGCGGGCCGGGACGCCCCCCACTCGGCGGGCGCGCCCCCTCCCGGGGCGCCGCCGCCGCGCCCCCCCGCGCCCGCCGCCCCGCCGCCGCGCGGCGCTCCAATCCGCGGCGGCGTTGCCGTCGTGGCACTTGCTCGCGTGCCCGAGCGGCGGCGGTGGGCGGTGGCGGCGGCGGCGGCGGCGGTGCGGGACCGCCGCCGCCGACGCCACGGTTTTTCCCGCGCCCGCCGGCCCGGGGCCGCGGCGTGTTGGCCACTGTGCGGCTCCCCAGACGCCCGGTGCGGTCGCTTGTGCGGGCGTGGCGGCGAGGCGGCGGCAGGGGCGGCGGGGGCGCCGGCGTCTTGGCGGAGCCGCCGCCGCCTTCGCTGCGCCCGGCGCCGCCCCCGCCGCCGCTCGCCGCCGCCGTCCGCGCCGCGGCTGCGCCACCTCCGGGGCCAGCTGCGAGCCGGACGGCGTCCCGGGCGGCTGCTCCCGAATTTTGACTTCCTTCGCGCTTACTTTTTTTCTTCTTTGAGCCTTTTTTTAAAAAAAAAATGCTTCTTTTTTCTTTTCTTAAAAAAGTACTTCTTTTTCCCTTTTTCCTTTTCGAATTTTCCCTTTTCTTCTTGTCCTATATTCTTCTTCGTTTTCCATTTTCTCCATTCTTCCGTTTCTCTTTTTCTTTTTTTCTTTTTCGCTATTTTCCCCTATTATTTTATTCGTTCCTTTTCACCTTCTCCTTTCCATTTCCTTCTGTTATCTTTTTGCTCTTCTGTTCCAGTACTTTTCATATTCTTTTTAATTTATTATTTTCCCTTTCCTTTATCTTTCTACTTCTTTTGAACTTTCCTTCCGCATCTGTTTTCTTTTTTTTTTAATTTTTCTTGTTCTGTTTCTCCTAACTGTACCTTTTAATTCGGTTATTATTGTTTCAGAAGATAATAATTTAATTTACTTTTTCTGTACGTAAATCCTAGAAGAAATACTGCATTCTGTCCTCTACTATTAAGGTAACCTGTAAGACAACAAGCCTCTTAATTTTGTTCGTATGTTGAAAGTGAGGGAGACGAACTCAAATTTCAAATATTTTTTTCTCGTTCCACTCATCTGCCTTTCCCCTGCTTCTTAACTTTTTTGTTTTTTCTCCGGTCTGTGTCCTTCATTCCTTTCTTTTCTATTCTTCTTCTTGATTTCCTTAATTCTATTTTCTTATTTTTTCTTAACTCTCTGCCCTTCTTGTTCTTATTCTTGTACTTCTTTTTCCTCTTCATCGTATTCTTGCGCTATATGTAACCCGAAATATAAGCGTCAATTGTATTCACATCATCTGCCTATTGCATCAATCATTAGGGTTTGAATCCCGTGCAAAGTACACAACGATTTATGGCCGTCAAACGATTATTCTTCCAAAAATTGCAATTGATACAGAAGCTGGTGTTCTATTAATATGCAAAACAAGGTAATGTAGAACATCAGTGCTAAGAAATCATGAATTATTGGGCAAGAAAATAAATATTTAAAAATGGTTAGTTACTAAATTTGTGAAACTGAATATTTATTTTGTCGTGGTTGAGAAAAACCTTGACAATTGACAATTACGATTAACGCTGGTGTGAAATCTGCAAACAAGGGAAGGTGTCCTTCATGATTCATCAACACTCATCAACGTGTACAATACAGGAAATCAGATCGTAATGATTTCTTAGCACTGTTTTTAAAATTGGTTGTGAATTATGAACATAGTGAATGGAATCAGTTATCGTGTTTGCTCATGAACTGGGCTCAGAAAAGTACCAACAATGCAGACCGAAACTCATAAACATATCAAACTTACTGAGTGAAAGTTTGTAAATCCAAGCAAAATAATGAAATTTCTTAATATAAAATCTAAAAATATTCAGTACTATTAATAACTCGGCAAAGAATACTAACAAATCTTTCATTCAATGTGCTCCACAATAGATTTTTCAGCATTTCATTTGTTTTGTTTTGTGTGCTTGTCCAGAAGATAATAAAAACGCGTGAATTTTGTAAAACGGGAAAATAAATTAAGATTAAAGAATAATGAGCGTTGTGAGGGATTGTTGTGTTTGTAATTGCATTTCCATATATCTTTACGTGGACGCGGGCATTTTTCTATACGGAGGTTTATAAATGTGTTCAGCTGGCGTGATGTTAAGTGACAAAGAATTTTCCAATTAAGACTAATTTTTATATTAATTATTTTTATTTGTTGATTTATAAAATATTCTATTTTGTGGGTAGGGTACTGAAAATACGAAAACCTTTCTGGTAGGGTACTATGAGCCCCTCTCCCTACCAAGATGCATCTGTATTATTTACAAGAATGGAAAATAAATTGCACTACTTGCTAGCGCGTACCCTAAGCAAGATTCTTGGGATCGTTCTCAATCAATGTGTTATGAAGACGAGGCGAAACATAATTTTTGACAATCAAAACACACAATGAAATTTCAAAATTCCAATTTATTTTTTTAAAATTATTTTATTAAATCTATGTGATCTGTGAGTATTCCACGCGTTCAATCAATAGAAATAATGTGTCAATAGAGTAAAAAAATCACTAGAAAAAATAAAGTAAGAAATGTAGTCAAAAAAAGGTCCGAAATGAATTCACGAAGGAGAGGAAAATAAATCTGCATTACGTAAAGAGAGATAAACTTTAGAAACTAATAGAATATAAAATGTTTTAAACTAAATTAAGTTTTTCTGATTAATGTGTCTGTTTTAATTTATTTTTGATTTCAAATTCAAAAATTAAGCATTGCTTCAGAATCTAAATAGTAATAGTAATAAAACTTAATAGTAATTGTAGCTTTAATTTGAAAATTTCACAGGGGTTTCATGTAGAGTACTTCAAAAAATTAAATAATCTTAACGATCTCCAAAATGGCATGGCTAGAACTTATTCCTAACATGTTCATCAGTTTCAACTCAAAAGTTCCTACTCTGAGAGTTATGCGTCACACATATTTCCATCCATGCAGACATACGGACGGACAGACAGGCAGAGACAGGTAGACATCCCGATTTTTGGATACAAAATTACGTGTATCTGCTCGCCTGCTCAAATGTTAACCTTCTTTGTGACAGCACTATACTGCGATTTAAATATAGTGGCCCTTAAAGATTAAGAGCTGATCGGAGAAGGGGACATTGGCATCCAATCGGAAACTCCAATACCACATGTTTCAGTCAAAACAGTTCTCCATTGGATGAGGTGATATTGTTGAGGTGATGTCAATACTTTTCCTCCCTGAATAATTCAAGGATTCGTAACCCCTTAAATGCATCGAATACTTTTAAAATAATTGTTGGCTTCATCGATCCCCGTAATTTATTCTCTATAGTAAAGAACATACATAATCATCTCACAAAGAATTAAACATACATTTCTTAAAGATGACAAATTCGTTAACCAATATTTTGGTAAATACCAAAATTAGATTGTCAATATTGGAACGTTGCCGCTTCTATTTAGCTGATATTCTAATCTTCATTGAGTATGATTTCTAATTTATTGTTATATGTTTTGTTGCTCTGAGTCAGAAAACAATTCATTATAAATTTCATTTAGTATTTGTTGAAATTAATGGGGACTTGATTGTACCTTTGAATCGCCTGGTCAGATTAGGCTACAGACACCTTGATCATCATTGACTCCCTTCTAAATTTTTCCGACCCTCAGGAGGCCGATACGGATCTCATTGGAAACCGCGGCTATAATATGTAAAATACGCAACATCTTAAAAAAGTGTCTGGCCGGTCTGCGTAACCGAGGTCTTCTAGACTGAAAAGCCGTAGTTGGCTTGTGCTTCAAGTGTCGCGGGTTCGAATTCCACCTGGAGTATGTGTGTGTGTGTGTCCTTATAGTGTCACCGTTACCCTCAATGTTACTTACAGTGGTCATTAGACGACCTTAGTAGTTAAGAAGCGACCTTAAATAATGTTTTACAAAAATGCGATCTGTGGCCATGAGGTGTTTCTTTGTTGCCTGCCGCCGCCGCCGCGCGCGCCACCTCCCGCGCGCTCTGCGGGCCCGAAGCGAAGTCTTCGCCGGCGTCTTGTGTTTGGTGCTAGTAGAGGGAGGCGAATGGCACCAGCGCCGGATTAATAACTGTAGGGAATTAAGCACGGCCGAACTACGGGGCCTAATAAAAATTGAGGAGAAACCTTAACTAAAGCCAATACAATATAAACAATGAATGCATGTGTGTATGTATGTATTTATCATTTTGTCTCGATTGTCCGACTTGGTCTCCTAGGTAACTGTGTAGTGTGTGATGGTGTAGTTCTTGCTCGTATAAGCGCAACTGCCTGTGTGTGGTGTATTTGTGTGTATAAGAGGTGAGGAAGAGAAGATCAAGATGAGGAAGAATATATCGATATCTATTCGCGGTCCTTTTGCTAGGATACTTCTCCGTTTTTCGTTTGGCATTACCCGGAGAAATCGCGAAAAAATACCCATCAGGGCAGCCGACTCTACAATTCTCCTCCAGACAGCTGCTGGATTCCACGTAGCATCGAAATTCTGCCACTGACCAAATTCGAACTCTAAACACTCCCAGTTGACAATACCGTGGAAGCTGTAATATGGCCGCTGAGCTATCGCATGGGAGTGGTCTTCAGCTTTTGCACGTGTTAGACGAAAGTACTGAATAGAAAAGGAAAAAGTGTTGTGAGGACGCATCCTAAAGGAGACCGGGAAAGGGGAAAAAACTTGATAGAACAAGATCTTGACATCGCAGCTCCAAAGTCGGGGCATGAAAAGAAATTCTTACACTCGTGGCACGCCACAACTGTTATTACACGTCCAGCTGTCGGGTCTGTCCGCACAACCAATGCTAGTGCTTATTGTTAGCTGAGTGCGCTGGCACGAAGTACGTGTGCAGGACAATGAATGAGGAGTGGACTGGGATATCGCGAAGACCAGCTCGACCGGTTTTCCGTTTGGGACGATGGCGCATTCTGGTAGCAAACAGCTGTTCTATAGGTCTTGCGTACCGTGACTGCAAACCGATTCAGAACTCTCTTACGCCTTTGCTCTGGCAAGCATTAAGAGATATTCTATAATTTATTTGATACAAACACGCGTTTTGGGCGTTAAACGTTCGTCATTGATTGATTTGGGGTCGAATCGCAGGACTTCCCAGTCAGTGACGTCAGTAAATGCTCTGAGCAACCTCAACTAGTTATGTTTAGAAGGACATTGCAGAAAATGCCAACTTTACATTTGTCTTTCTAGAAAAGTCAGTTTTATGCGGATTTTTTTCAACACGTTATTTTTGGGGAAGGGAGTCATGCATTCCGTGATGTTCCCTTGAACTGTAACGGATGTGTCATTGCATTGAAGACGACGCCGCGTAAATATTTGCTCCTTTAAACTAACAAAATCCCTTACGTTAATAAATTTATGGCACCGATTAGTGATGGCAAATGTTATCAAAATATCGATACATCGATATTTCGATACATCACCAAAATCTTTTTCGATGAAGATGAAAACTCGACAAAAAACATCGACGTTTAAAATGTCGATGTTTGAAATATGATATAACAGTTTAAATTTTCTCATCCTGTTTCTATTTTTAATTAGAGTACTTGAAATATCGGTATATTTTATTGCTCACGTCTGACTGATATGTCAATAAATAATTAAGTTTATCGAATGTGAAGAAGGAGATAATAAAAAATAAAAACGTGTTTTGTTATTATACCATTTATTCACTTTCATTCATAAATCATCAACGTAAAACGCCCAATATAAAATGTATATAATATGTAAATATTAGTTTGGAGGATATCCTGCCGTAAAGCATTCCGTCATTTTAATTTCCTAAAATATATTCTATACAGACAAGTTTGAAAATGCTGTTTAACGATATTACTTCGTACAAATTAATCCATAAAGATCACGTAAAGTTTGTTTTAAAATAGCGAACATTTTGAAAAAGAATATATTGATCTGTAAAAATAATCGAAAACAAAACAAAGTTAATATATCCGTTGTTTTGGATAGGAAATATCAATGTTTGAAAAACATCGATGTTTTTTTTGTTATTCCTAACTCATGACTAATCCTTTTTTAGAACTATCCTTGTTTGTCAGTTTAACCATAATATTTTTCTTGTCAAAGATTACATTTTTTGGATTTCTTTTTGTTAAATGATTTTCAACATTTTCAATGAGATTTAGTTTCCTTTCTAGTTCGTTTCCCTCTTTGAGAGAATTGGTTTTGGGTGTTTTATTTGGTATAGGAACGTGGCCAGTGAGGGAGTTATGCAACTTTCGCTTCGCAACTCCCCAACAGACCTCGACCTCACATTGAAGCCAAAACGACCTTTTGGACTCGGAATATTAAACCTTTTGCGCAGTCCCTCATGGATAAATTTTCTATTTTCCTACCGAGTCGTTTTATTTCTGATAGGAACTAAAGAACGATGTGGAGCAAGTTTTAAATAATGCTGCAATAAAATAGATTTGTGTGAGGGGTGAGTATTTAAAACTCACTTTCGAAATTGTTGGTGATTTGTGTAGGGAAGATGATGCTTTTTTAGCATAATTGAGTATCTCATAAGTTATTATCGTAAAAATTAATCTCACAATAATTTATTACATTTGCATTATAATTCCGTGACAATGTTTTTTGATCAAGTACAGATTTGTTTTTCCTTAACGTGATCTTATTACAGTATAATGGTTTTCCCGTTATACTTTGAGAATATGTTTGGTTTCTTTTATTTTGAATTATATTAGTCCAAAATAGTGATTTCGGATAATTTAGTGTTGAACAGTTCAAAGCGTTGTGCCAACTGATCAGAACAGAAACTAAAACTATTGACATTTGCGGCGTCGATTTGTCACTTTCACAAACAAGTAATTGAAAGATATGAAAAAAAGAACATTATACATAACGCGAGAACAGCTCAAGTAACTAAGATAAAAATTAAATGCAACTCTTTGAATGCCTATTAACTAATTTCTAATGTTCAAGTGTCTAATATCTGTCTGTATCTCAAACTTGTTTAGGTCACTCCCAGATCAATGAGAGCTTCACCTAGTTCACAGCCAAAGTAGAGTTCATCGTGCTCTTAAAGGGATCTACAAATGCTTGGAATATTTCTTTTTTGAATTTTTGTTCAGGAAATCGAATATTATCGATACAACCGAGTGAATAAAACTGATACGACAGAAATAAGTTGCTCGTGATTTTTTCTGGATATTTGTTTGTGACTGACTTAATCCTGTGCTTCTGCACGTACATCTGTGTTGGTCCCGTGAAGGTGAAACATCTTTCGATCTTCATATGACTGATAAAAGTGGTTGTGGATGAGCTCATTTCGTGATGATTAAATGAGGTGTTCGCGTGTCATTTGTGGTTCTTAGATGAGCAAGGAATACCGGAGAGGTCTCTCTTCTTCATAAAAGCCAGTAACAACGACTTCGATCGATATGTCAGATTCCTACCACTATTTTCACCAGAATGCCACAAGTATGAAATGCACGCAAGAGAACGAGATGAAATTTACACACACACACACACACACACACACACATACACGCGCGCGCGCGCACACACACACACACATACACGCGCGCGCGCGCACACACACACACATTATATATATATATATATATATATATATATATATATATATATATATTCTGTACGTTAAAGCATGGTAAAGAAAAGATTCCGTTGGGTAAGGTACTTCTCCGGTATTCACCTGATGTTGATCAGAGAAACCAGGGAAAAGTACCCGACGGAGTAAAAATAATGCACGACTCCCTTTCGCTGTAATAACTCGTTGACGAAAATCCGAATAATACTGAGTTGTCCCGTAATACACATGTAAAATAGGCATTTTGGGCAATGTTCTTCTAAAGTGTAACCGACTATGGGGGCTCGGAGAATCAATTGCTATCACTGCAGTGCTTCTGACCGGAGGTCCAAGGGTTCGAGTCCTGATGGTGGTAGCATTTTCGACACTAGTTACTTAGCTCGAATTGAGTCGTAGTCTGGAGGACAATTCTAGTGGGTTTCTGCTCCTTGCAGGAGTTTTTCGTGATTTTACTTAGCACCAAGCGAATGCCGCAGGGCGCCAGAATTCCCCTTTAGACCGTGTCTGAATTGAACCCAGCGATGTATCAGGCAAAGGAATCCATGTCCCCGTGGGCGATGCCGCAGCGGCAAGGATGTTGCCACGGAGCCGTCGCGACAGCGGCTCCCGCCTTCGAGGAACGCGACTCGCCAGCGTGCGTGTGGCGCTGGCTGGGGCTTCGCTGACATGTGCCGCTTCACGCGGAGGGTGGCGGCGGCGTGGGGGTGGGGGGGGGGGGTGGCGGCGCGAGAGCAGGGGGAGAGGAGACACGATGAGGGGGCTCACGGCGGCGTTATTAACCCCCGGCGCGGCGCTCGGCGAGCGAAATCGCGTGCTGGGTATATCGCTGATCCATAGCGCCGGCCCCCCCCCCCACCCCCCGCCCCGCCGCAAGGGAGAGCCTGCAGCGGCGCGGCTCTGTACAGTCCACGCCAACGCAACGGGGAAGAGGTGCTCGCCTCAGGCACGTTCGAAGTGTTTTTCGTTTTGGGGAGATCAACACCGACTTTTCTATCAAATTACACACTTATTTTGAAACTATTCTTCATTCCATTAAATATATATTTATCACTCATTTTAACATAAAATTTGAGGATTTTAATTCGTTGATTAGAGATTCCGGGCGCAGCAACTGCTAATGTCATAAGTAGTCGTAAGTGTAGTGCGTGCTTTATCGCGGCCGTCCCCTTTCAGGTTTTTTCCCAATCGGGTATCTCCCCCTAGCGAGGCGCCGCCCTAGGCTGAATAACATGTAAGCTCCTAACTGGCGTCCCGGAATGTGTGGCAGTGTAGTGTTATGTCAGTGTATGTGGGGGTGTAAGGGCTGAGGAGAGAACAGTGTGGAGGAAGAAAAGCTCGCGCACGGTTCATGATTCATTTGTTAGGTATTGCCCAGGCATCCAATTCAATGTTCAGTTGTCCAAAACTTTATTGAGTTTTTGATAGAGTATTTGGCCAATTCTTAAGGCGGACATGAGTATACACAATTACTGTAATTACATTGCTGTACACCGCAAAGCCGATTCATTGTAGAAACAGTTATATTATAAAATTATTAGCAGTGTACAAATTATTGTTGCATGGATAAAATACTTAGGTTTTTATATCCAATATTTTCTATGATCTTTTTGCGGTAAATATTCATCTTCAAGCTGAAATCAGAAGTGAAATTTTAGAATTGTATAAATTTAGAGAGCAATAAAATTAATTTATTCGGAATGGGGTAGGTACCCACAAGAAATGCATTGAGTCTTAGCTTTGGTTACATTTCTGTCTCATCTCAGATGTATTAATTTATAGTTTTATTAGACGTGTCATTTATTATGTTGTGAATAATTATAGCACAAAACACCATACACTGGAATTAAGTTATACGTAGAAAGTGTAACATAATAAAAGAGCAACCTCCAGTGAGAAGCAAACTCGTGTGAGGCGGAAGACGTATTGAGTGGAAAAAAATGGTATTAAGAGGAGAGCGTTGGGCGGAGGTAGGTGAAGGGGGAGTAGAGGTAAATAAAGAAGGGGGAGTCACATTGGTATTGTAATGTGTTTGAAAATAATGGGTAAAAACCTGGCAAAACATAAGTGACCATTAAATGGAACTATGCTAAGAGTGATAACTGAAAATTGTATTGAAATGAAATGAAATGTAACCGTTCATGAAGATGTGTAAAATTGCGTGATTTTATTAGATAATTACAACTTTAACTATTTTTTATAAGAAGAGTTTACAGAATTTGTCTCGTATACCTTTTATTCTCACTAGCTAATATCTTGTTTGTTTCTATAAAAATAATTTTAATATTATGTTCTGTGTTTATTCGGTGAATGGTGATTCAACGAAGAAACATGTGTTGGACACGTGTCTTCCTATATATTTCTTGTAAGATCATAATCTTTAATTTTCTCTGTATCGAATATAGGCTGTTGGGCATTGTAGATGGCGAGAACAGGAAGGGTGGCGGCGAGTATGACCATGGTAGAAAGAGCAAGCAAGTGGAAATAATAAGAACGGTGAGAAAAGTGTTTTATTGTTGGTTTTTACGAGGGTAGGTGGAAGTCTTTAAAACACACTGAATACCCATTCGTACATAGCTTGTGAGATTTTTACTCATTAAACCCAAACCTCCCTTTTCCTCCATCCTCCCGCTCAACCGTTGACAGGCATTACATTGCGGGAAATGTGACCCAGTAGTAGTGACTCAATCACCTGACGTATCTTTTATATCCTGATGTTATTCGAGTGTAATCGTGAGATTTCCCTTCTTTCTTCCAGGCGTCTTATTTCCAGCAATACTCCTTGTGCAAAGTTCCCTACCTCCTTTCAACTGCTTTAGTAACTATGCATATTTGAAAGTAGGTTTTCTGTTGAGAAGAGTGTGAGGGGGAAATATACAAATGTATTGACAGTGCGGATAGCTCGTACAAAAATGGTATTTTTGACTGTGAGGGTATTCATTTCAATTCAATGATGCCGTATTTTCCGTGCCGATTCTCAAGCCATCAGACCTGTTCTTCCACCTGACCACCAAATTTGTTAGGCTGTTTTCACCATCTAGCGGACAAAAAAAAACAGTTGGCCGATGAAACATGTGTTTTAAATTTAGCTCAGTTTCTTCTTTTAGGATTTACGATCTTTTACGTGTAGTAAATCTACGAACTCGTACAAACATGTAACAGCCACCTTTACTTCCCCTCCGAAACAAGGCCTACGAAGGATTTTTTCGCCTTTAAAGATCAAACAGCTTCCATTGGGGCTCGCAAACTTGTCCGATACGCTAACCATTTCATCAACGAAATCGTGACCAGGAGAGGTGGCTCAGGACATCAACTGATGTCACAACAGTGCCTCTACGTACGCCACTAGCTTGCCAGCTAGCTCGATTTCAGTCGCTGTCTGGAGAAGAATTCTAGTCGCCGGCTGCTCTGATAGGTAGTTATCTGTAGTTTCTGCGATCAGTAGGCATATCTCGGAGAAATACCCTAACAAAGGGGCCACTGACCGCGTGCGATCTTTCCTACCTCTTCCTCGTCCTATCTTCACCCCTTACTTACACACACGTACACTAACATACACTACACTACTACACACACACCAGGAGACCGGTCGGCAGCTTAAGAGCTTGTCCTGACTGTGGCGGTGCCACGCTGGTGGAGGATACCTGGTTGGGGGAAATCCCCGCTAGCTGACAGTAGGTCGGCGCCGGATCTCGCCATACAGCTGGGGAATGATCACCGCCACCTCTCGAGGAATGCACATGCCCTACATAAACGACACTAATGACCTTAGCAGTTGGCGTGCCCGGAATCGCTAATCAACCAACCAATTAGCCACGAGGACAGGGAGGGCGGCGGAGGCGGGCACAGACGTCGAGTAGAATGAGACGCTGCGACTACGGATCGCCTGAAGCACCGAGGCGGAGGGGGGGGCGGTGGGCGGCAACAGCGTGTCCGCCCATCCGGCGGCAGAGCGCGTCGATACCGCTCTTCAGCCACGGAATCGCCCATTACGCTGTAATGGACGACCTTAAGGGATGCGCGGGTGGCGGCGACGGCTGTGGAGGAGAAGGAAATGGAAATGGCAACGGAGACGCGAAATGGCGGAGGACAGTGGGGAGGGTGGAAGTGTGGGTCGGGGCCTTCATGGAGGTTTAAAAGGGGAAACACGCCCGCATAAAATGAACACATTTTAGTTCAAAAGACGATTATAATTTTGGTTTTAAATCATCTATATTTGGATAGTTCTTTTCAATACTAATAATTATACAACCATAACACCATTATTTTACATTCAGCTGTTATCATCTTTGACATAGAGTTTAAATTCAAACTCTTTCTCCAGAAAAAAATATCAGGAGAAGGAGGGTTACGCTTTTTTGTCGTCTTGTGTTTTGAATACTACTAGTATCCCTTACGGTTAATATAAAGCTACTAGCATATAACTATCCAAAAAATGTTTTTATTTTGTCTACGGATTAACATGTTACCAGAGTACGTATGGGTATTTTTTTAAAGTGAACACGTGCCAAATACAGGTCCCCAGAAACTGATTGTGTAATATGAGGACATTGCGGAAAACTACAGACTTCATAAGCAAATTATGTACTCAAACTGACACATGAAAATTATATATTAAATGCCTAGAAAATAATTTCGATATTTAACAAATGAATGTTATGAAAAAGTGCACATTTGAAGAATTTCTAATTTCAAAAATTATTAACCGAAACTTTTTGAGATATTTCCACTTTCTTCGATTACCGAAGTTCCTTCCTAGGCATATCTGCGAATATCTAACACCGCCAACCTGAGCATAAAGTATTAAGATTGTAGAAGATACCTGGCTGGAGAAATTTCACGAAACAGACGTAGATTGGCACTGGATTGCGCGAGTCAGATGGGGAAGATCGCCATCTCCCGCTTACGGGACTAACGATTTTAACAGATGAGGCGCCAGGAATCGTTAATCAATCGGAGTCTTCCCAGAACTGAGCTTGAAGAACTGAGCATGCTCTATTTTCCGTTTACTCTAAGAAAAATCCTGATGCAAACAAATGCACGTGTGTTAGAATGATTTACATTGGTTCGCAGTTTGAGGACTGTCTTTGTCGGGATCCTGACCCTAAAGTAAATAGTTGTCTGTTTAAGAACTAATTTATCTGCCATCGTTCGTTACATTAACCTTACGTCAAAATTATTGCAACGATTTCGAGAAAGGAGACCATTGTGAACTGAATGCGTGTTGCTGGGCGATAAGGTTACGAGCCTCTGATATTTCCGCCCCCGAACGTGCTGATCGACACGGGTTGGGAGCGTGGGACGCGGCTTGTGGGGCCGCGGCGCCGATCGCCCTGCAAAACCTTGCTATTCAGAATGTTTTAAAATGAGAGTGTGGCTGGCACTTCAATAATTAAACACAAGTGTGGAATGTTTCTTCGGACTAGCGAAAAGCGCATCGTTGTGAACGTTTTCAATTCGTTATTGCATAGGAAACCGTCGTTAACCGTGAAGCAATTCGCAGAGTTCACTGGAATATCCGTGTCTGTATTAACCGTGAGTATCCGTGTGATTTGAAACTCCGGAAACCTGCCTGGTATGTCCAAAAATGAAATATTTGCATTAGTCTCCATTTTCTTATCTTTCTTCTTTTATATTCCTCTGTTCTCAAAATACCATTCCCTTTCATAATAGCTGGTTTCTTTTTTATTATCTCTCACAAGAGACTTTTTTTTCATTTACACACAATAGATCGCCCTCATACGTATCTTTTCCTGTTCGTTTCACCTTGTCATATTTTTGTATATATTGTAAGAGAAGGAACCGACCATGATATCAACTATTTATTTTAGCAACTAGCAAGGCTGTTTATTTTAGATGAATGCTATTTGGCATTTGGCATTACTGTATATATATATATATATATATATATATATAGTTATATAATATACCGACTAAGAAAAGGGTGTCAAAATTCATCTTGTGAAAGATTCCACCATGTGGGTAATTTTTGCAGGACAAGTTCGATTTCAAGCAACCAGCAATGAAATCGGCTATTACTGGTTTCATGGTAAATACCAGATACACAAAAGTAGGGGCTTACGACTTGTATCAGGTTCAGTACAAACGCTGCTTGCAGTAATATAAAATGTGCTTCTTCCTTGAGGAAAAAAGTGTGTTTCAGCGATGTTATATTATATATAATTATAATATGATATATATATATATTACCACATTATAATATCATCGATGGACACCAATGTACTTCACCGTTGATACACCCGATTTCCATTGGTGGGTATCGTAATCGCGTGTTCAATATAGTATAAGTTCTTTATTAGAAGTTACGCGAGGGAAGGACGTATATTTTATGTAAAATGTGTTGTATTAAAAAAAAAGTTTACTGATACTTTATAGCTTCTTATTGTCTTCGATATGGAACTCGATATACTCTGCCAAACTTACCTGGCTCGAGAGGATTGTTATTCCATGTAACTACGGTAGGAAGGTTTCAATACTAAAAATTGCAATATCTCATTTAATACAGAAAAAGAGTTCGAAGCACTTCGTTGTAATACACGTGTCCATACAACACCCGCTAACCGAGGCACGAAGACGGCTGATGGGAATACCTGTGTTTCTAGAGCTCCACTAAAGCGGATTAATGAACCGCCAACTTGACCGGGCGGGCGGCGGCGCGTGGGGCCGCGTGGAGCGCTCGGAAGCAACTGAGCAGAAGAGGCTCTGGCGACTCACTCCAAGTGCGAGGACCTCAAGGACTCGCAGCCAGCTTCATGCTCCGCCCGCTTACCCACCCACCCTCGCCGCGGCGGTGCCCAAATTAGCTCGCCCTCACCCCCGCCCCCGCCACGCCTCCGAGTCATTTGTCCGCCCCTTAAGGGCCCACCTCCCTCCCGCGGCCTGCGCCGCGCGCGGTACAGTCCTCTGCGAAGGGCCAAACGGCGCGCGCAAAGGGCGTCAGCAACAATGACACTCGGGAGGAGAATTCCGGCGACCGGCTGCTTTGATCGGTGTTTTTCCGTTAATTCTCCGATTAACACGAGCCGTAGGCCGGAGCAGTAGCCTAACAAATGGGCCATGGACCGCGCGCGATCTTTGCTTCCTCTTCCTTGCTGTATCTTCACCCCTAACTTACACTCGTACACACACTTTGAAGCGCTACATTACCGCATGTGCTAGGAGACTGGCCGGGGCCTAAGAGCTTGTCTTGGTGGAGCGATGTCCAGCTCGTGAGTGATACCTGGATGGGGGAAAACCGCAGTCAGCGTTTAGGTCGGCGCTGAATCTGGCCATAAGAATACTTCCACCTTCAATGATAAAAAAGACACACTAGAACATGATAAAAACATGCACCTGGACTAATGACCATAACAATTGATGCGCACGGAAACACGATTTCATCAGCCAATTGTTAATGAAACTAAAGTGTTTTTCTGATCCTGTTTTTAAACCAAGACTTCTTCACTTTGTCATACTTTTTAAAACATTTATGTTACAGTAGGTTTCTCTGATGGGAATGTCTGTAGGTGTAATGTCCAGATGACTTACTATTGTTTTGTAAATAATATTTCTTGACTGAATTTAAAATTAGTTTCTATTTGTTGAATTTAATTGCTTATAACGTGTTTAATTAAAGTTTGGAATAACTTTATTTACTATCAAAAATTGGCAAAAAGTGTATATGTGAATATTGTTGTAAAATTTTACCAGTGATTTTTTAGTAATAAGATACTTTCTGAATACAACCTTGGAGTACTGTGATGTCAATCCAAACGTCCGTTTTCATTTCTGTGCCTCATTCTCATAAAGAGAACAATATTCTGCCACGTGTGGGTAAATGCGTCTTGTTTGCGAACAGATGAGCACTTTGAGCTGGCAAGACGTGTCGATGGCAGCGGTGTCTTCCGCGGGGGCATATATTTCGGTGTGTCACTTAATGTTTGTGTTTTAGACCATCGGGTTTGGAAGTCACTTTTGGGGCACAAAAATTTACAGAATACACTTTTTCATGTCTCATATTTTCCACGAACGTCAAAAATTGAAAGATTTTTCTTATCTCTATGCGAGTACGAGATGATCATTTTCTTAAAAATCTGAAGAACTTGACATCTCTATGCAAAATATTTTTTCTCATGAATATGGCGAAAAAGCCTGTTTTGAAACCATGAAGAGTAGAAAAAAAGTTTGTTAATATAGATATTTTTATACGATATTGTAAAATAATTATTTGCGTTACGAGTAGTAAAAATGTCATTTTAATTTGTGAAAAGAAGACGTTGCGACACGAAGGGGATAAGCTGAGGGGCGCAATCTTACAAACAAAATGAAATACCTTTTACCTTGTGTGTCATATTTAAAACAGCTTTACTGACTTTCATATTATGCTTATTCAAATTCACAAATGACTTAATGAAGTATTGTGTTTCATTAAGGTCAGTAGAGGCTGATGCGGTCAGACGAAAGGGTTTTGTTTACTTTGTTGCATTCACAGTTTTATCTGGACATTTGTCCATCGTCTGACTTTTAGCACTAGGGCTTAAAATTGAACATTTAGCACTCAGTGCAAGACCTAAACGTAACCGCATTTACAGTGGCTTCTTAAATAAATGTTTATATCTCGTGGGGAAAATCTTTGTTTCTTGCACGATCTCGATTGTCTTTTGCATAGAGTTCTCATGGTAATGGAAGACGACAACGCAACGCCGTCGTGCAAAAACCATTCATTTGACGTCCTGAATATAAAATAAATAAAACAAATGTTACAGCTGATGTCCGAATATTGTCAATGCCCCAACATCCAATAATGCATGGATTCAGTGTGCTGTAGGCAAAACTTGTGGACAAACGTCTCGTATTTCGCCACCTGAGGTAATGTGTAGGAAAAGCGCATGTATATGAGTGTGTGTGTGTGTGTGTGTGTGTGTGTAAGGGAGAAGGCACACAGGCGGGCGGAAAGCTCGCACGATCCGTGGCCCTTTTTTAAGGAGTTGCTCCTGCATTCGCCTAGTGATGATCGAAGAATCCACAATAAGAGCAGCCTGTTGCCAAAATTCATCCTCCAGACCGAGGTGTCTAGGGAGTGTCGAAAATCCTTCCACCGCTGTCGGGGCTCGAACCATAGGACCTCCCGGTCAGAGGCTCTGCAGTGACAGAGCCAGCTAAGGTGGTATACATATTTGTATTCTTTTTTCTTATCTCCCACAAGACTTGCATTGGGCATTGTGGTGTTTGGCGCGGCTAGATTTCTCACGCCGTCCACTGTCCGTGGCCATCTCCGTCCCGGATCGTTGCCGGCGCACACTTGAGCTTGCGGGCTCCATCGCCGTCCTCACCGGCCATCACCCGCCTTTGCGACGCCCTCTCGAGGGGATCTCGGAGGTCGTTACGTCCGTCAATGCGCGAGCGACTCAAAGGCTTTGCCCCGGGCCTTCCCTCGAAATGAGTGCTGCCAACGGCGGCGGCGGCGCTTCGATTGTGGCGTAATTGAGGTTCCCGGGAGGCGTCTAGCGTCGCCGGGTGGACGGCGAGGTGAAGAGTGGCGAAATGCACTTCAGGGCAGAACGTTTCCTTTGTCCTACGGTTTCTTACGAGCGTCTTAGGGGTCGAATTTAGAGGCGGCACTTAATGAAGAAAGAACTTCTTAAGCGACTGTGGATCTGTAGACCTCTTTGCGTTACACCGCAGGACCAGAGTGAGTGGACGACCTTTCGAAAATTGAAGTACAAAGTTACAAAGACATTTTAAGCAAAACATGTTTCTTTCGTACTTACTTTGTTTTGTGATTTGGTAATTAATGAAGGTAAAAAAATTCTATTTTCATAATTGGAGTTGTAAGAAGACGTCGAAAAATGTTTCAATTTTTGCTTCGAAAAATCAGAGTATTCAACGAAAATGAGACCTGCATCATTTTCTTAAACGTTCATACACTCTCCAACAAAAGAATTTAATCAAAAACGATAGAACCATTTTTAAAAAAATAATTGTAAATGCCCCATGGGCTTCATGTTAAGTACCCTCCAATAATTAAAATGGCGATTAAGTTCAAGGGGCCATGACGACAACCAGATCGATTAGGGAATATCAATTTTGGAGAGCAAATCGGTTAACGGCTAAACCGCTAGCGTTGTTCACAGATGGACATACAGACGTTTTGCAATCATTCGATTTTTAGGTATCAAGGATCCACAAAACGTTGATTCTGGCTACACCACGTCTAAAAATAATTTTTTAATGAATTGAATCACTGGTTTATCCACTTTTGCATTACCAGGGCTCTGTAATAAGAAGTTTCCTGCCGACAATTGCCGAATTTTTGCGCAGAATTACCTATCTTTCTCTCTAATGCATAAGTGGTAGCGAGAAAGTAAAATGAACGGTAGAAGACATTCTGTGGTCACGTTCCTTCGGTTCATGCGTAAACAGGGTCGAGAGGGATGGTGCTACTGTCATGGCCTCCAGAAAAGTACGCTTTTGTGGCTAATCAATTCAATCAATGATGCCGTGGCAAGGCTGCTCAAGCAAACTCTTCCCCGCGGCTCTTCGTCAATTTCTACTACGCAAATTTCAGTACGCCCCTTTCGCCATCTATCAGGGAAAGAAAGTATTACTCGGGGGACGAAGCAGGTGATTCGAAATCAGCTCAGAGGTTTCTTTTCGGTTTGAGGACCTTTTATATGCAGTAAATCTACTACGTGGAACGTAGGGTAGTATAGCCTAATGTCGTATACTACCTGAACAGAGTAAATTTTGGTTGACCAGGTTACATGGTGAAGGCAGGTACCACTCATCATAACAGCCGACGAACATCAGAATATACCGCTGGCCATCTAAAAAGACCAGCTACCGTGACAACTCTTGAAAAATATCACGGCCGGATCAAAACATGTGTTCACGCTCTATTTAGGGGAGATTCGTTTCATTTTGTGTTCGCGAATGCCAACTTCCACACAATTGCACTGCATAATATTAGGTTTACGTGGTAGTGACATTTGTTTCAATTTACATTTGCTGCGAAAAAATGACTACTTTTTTACTTTCCGCCAATATTCAAGCTATTCGTGTGAATTGTACTGAGCTAGTTTGGTGTTGTTAGCGATTTGTATTTTACGGTTTGCTGTTTTTCATCAATCTGCATCGAGTTGTTTTATTTAATTGATTCATTTAGTACTTTGTTTTTTGATTTTTATTTGTTATTTTTCTTTTTTCTATTCTAATGAAGTTGGTGTAAATAGTTCTAGTAGTAAAATGTTTTTTTTCGATTTACTATTTTTGTAATAAATTAATATTATGTTTATTATTAATTATTCTGATTCCAATTTACTAATAATTGGAAAATGACTGGTAGGTCAGTTACATCTGGACCTATTCTTAGTATTTCGCCTTTGTGGAAACATTAATATACATTCCATACCTTAAATGTTATCTAGTTTTCAAACTCAACTTCGATTGCATTTTCATAGCTTAAATTTAATTTCGGTTCAAGTATTGAATTTTTAATATAAATCACCTTATTTTTAATATTCTGTCGACCCATTGGTGAAACAAGGTCCCAAATGACGAAATCTAAGAAGATAAGTTGTTAGTGTGACAAGGTTTTATTTGTCTTCCACTACAAGTAGAACATACCCGTGCTGAAATCTGTGTACAAATAGCAACTGAAAAAGTTAATATTATAGATGGAAAGTTGATTAATAAGTTAATGAAACTTTAGCACCAATTTACCCGAAACGACGGGAATATTAATTCCAACCTTGCCATTCTAAATTATATATGCGTCAAATATTTCGCGTGATAGCCACCGAAAAATAACACGTACCAAACCTGCCGAGAAAGTCATATCTAGAATAACCCTATTTCTGCAAACTGTTTGTTTTGATATTCTCTTTAAATCAGGATTACTCTTGTGCATGTTTATATGGTTCATATTAAGTTTTCGTATTTGTTATCTAATCTTGCATTAGTCAAAACGCAAAAAATGAACATAGGTTTCTCAGTCAAACTTACAATACTAACTACTGAAATGTTTTCCTTCCTTCATTTTTTAAAATCCTTGTTATTATTAATATAAGTGCTTTATTGTAATCCCTACGTCGATACAATATTACAATGTACTACTCAAAAAGTTACGTAATGCTAGGGTATATTACAAAACCTGCATGACACTAAATTCAATAATTTATTGAATTGAATACTCTCTAAAATATCGTGATGGTATGTAATCAACTGGTGTGTGTATTTTGTGTGTTTTGAATTTCAGAAATTGCTATGCTGATTGTGTAGGTTTAAAGACAGATAATTCATCTGTAGAATAATGAACACTTAAGAGTATGGGAATTAAATAATAAACATTTAATACATCTCAACTTACTCATTATCATCACATTTGTGACGCAAAAAATACGTTTTAAATCTTACATTTTCAAAACAATCTCAGTAATATAATAAAAATCTTAGGAATTACTAAAAACATTAAAAAGTCTAGTAAATAACAGAATTGGTAAAAAGAACCTTAACAGTGTACCTAACTAGACAGTTTGAAAAGTAGTACCATTATGAACCAATTATTTTCGTTTCCTCCTTGCCGCATTTAACTTTTAACAAAATTTTTATTCCACATCTTATCTACCTATTACTATTATTATTATTATTATTATTATTATTATTATTATTATTATTATTATATACAATTTTGAAAGTGTTCGTATGTGCCATTGCTGAGCCACTGAATATGGGGAAATCTTCCCCAAGTGTGTCTTGTTATGCGTTTTATATATTATATTAAATAAAACACTTTTATATTGTGGTTTATAACCTATTTTCATTCATTTCCTGTAATTTTGGTACATTTTGTCATTAAACTAAATGTAAATGCTCACATTGGTTTTCAAGTTAAAGATTGTTTTACGCGATACACAAACATAATAGCTGATGTATGGCATACAAGATTGCTAATGCAAAACATACTAGAACACGGATACAACACACAAAAGAACTCTGATACGATACATACCAGATCGCTGATTATATATACTATGTTGATAAATTATCACGAATAAAGTATGTGTCCTTTACTTACAAAATTCATGTGTAATTTAGTTCTCTACTTGCTTTGTTTTCTTTCACACAGCACGTTTCCATTGCGAAAAAGTAGTATAAACTACGTATGAAGTCTGTGGAAGAAACTACATACTACCACACCACTCACTGGGAATTGGATAAAAACCATCGAAATTCATTTCAATTCAAACATAAGTGTTCGTACTCTTCATCTAATGCGAAAAATATCACATATGACATTACTAACATTGGATTATTAGAACTAATAGATTACCCTAGGTTTGGAACAAGAAAGTATTGTAAATTAAGAGCACATAGTATATTTAGTGACCTTGTTACCAACTCTGCGAGTAACAACTTGACAACGTGTACCACCCTGCTTGGAGCGTGCATGCAAATTAGCATGCCCCTGTCGCCCCCCGCCAAAACCACGAGTTCCAAAGAACGATCCACCACCCCCAAACAGATTCAGCGCATCGTACTCGTCACCTGCCAAATCTTCCTCTCCCGCCTCCTCGTCCTTCATGAAGTCTTCGAAAGTGAAGAAATTGGGAACGTTTGCGCGATGGTGCCCATGGTGGAATTCAGGATGTTGAAAGTGAAAACCTGGTCCGTGAAAAACGGTTTCTGCGTGCCGAAACAGGTCCTGCAAATTGATGGGGAACGGGCTGCCATCTTGATTTCCTGCACCGTGGGAGAAAGCCGCTGCGCCAAATTGATCGTACTTCTGACGTTTTTCGGGATCAGAGAGAATTTCATGCGCTTGAGCGATCTCTTGAAACTTCTTTTCAGCTCCCTTTTCTTTGTTCTTATCTGGATGGTACTTAACAGCAAGTGTCCTGAATGCTTTCTTAATCTCCCTTTCGGAAGCAGTGCGAGAAACTCCAAGTGTTTTGTAGTAATCATCATCTGCAGCGTCCACAATCAAATTCATTCCAACGGCTAGTACAATGCACACCACAATTGCGGTTCGTTGAAACATTTTAAGGAAAACGTATTTCACTTAATTAGTTCAAAAGTAAAGCGGATTAAAATTACTAGTGAAACTACACCTCACGAAAAATTCATGGTAACTAAGGAAAAAAATTGCCTTATTTACTCCGTCTCTATGTATGCATGTTTGATGTTATCTTCAAATAATTCCTGTTGAGAAGTAGAAAAAGCAATGTTGCCAGCTTCATTAGAAGTTTGCCAAATCTTTCGTGAAAATTCTCTAAACAAGAAACAATACAAGAAAGATTATTCCAGTGAAACACAGTAAAAGAGAAAAAATAAGAATAAACAAAACTTTACTGAATGATAAGCCAACCGTGTTAATTACCAACACAAAAAGTACTAGTAAAAGGCCTTAATTCGTTTTCCCAACGATTTAATAAAGAATAAATTACGAAGTTACCCATCGTTTTTATTCTAGAAATCCAAAAGTAACGTGTAGGCTGGCCATTTTTCGAAGGAGTACTGGTGTTTTAAAAAGACAATTATCATTTTACCCAATAATTACGAAAGAAATGTGTTTCTAAGTACTTTTTATTGTTTTATATTTTGCTATCAGGTCATTCAAAATGAATACTTTGTTTGTGTACTACAGTTCAGGAATTCCACGGGTTCTCAAAAAATTTCGCAGACAGTAGTCTTTTTGCCACAATTCAAGATCACTACAAACACGAAAATGTAATAGAGATCTAAAACATTTCTATTTATTTCATTAGCGTAGTTTTACAGTATAAAACGTATTTCATTTGAGTTTAAAAAAATCATAACATTGAAAATACAACTATTATAAATATATTGTAAACAAGACTCATTATAAATTTGTTAGCATATACAGTACTGGATGTAACGAAAGATGTTGTATACCGCCTACCGTAAGCAAATTGAATGTACAGGCAATTGGAAGGCAATATAAAAGTAACTTTTCTCAACTGCTGAGTTGGAGTAATGAAGGTAGAGTGAGGGTATTGGGCACGGCCACTAAATTTTACGAAGCAATGAAAATATCTGGAAAATGGGTCATAGCTTTGTAACTTTCGCAGTTAGTTGCGTTGTAACATAATGAGAAGTTTGAGATATTTCCTGTGAATAATGTGCCCCAGCTTCGACTATTTCTTCAGATTGTTTGGAGAAAAACACGCACATGAGTGTCCGTATTCAACATCATCACGAACTCCCGCGAAAAAAGGCCTGCACTACACGTACTGGTATAATGACCTTAGCAGGTGACGCGCCCAAATCACCATTCAATCAATCAATCAATCAATCAGTTCTCCTGTCATCGGCTGAATTTGATTTTGCTCTCTAGCGGTTTGGAAAATCCGGCAGCATCCGGACTCGAAACTCAGAACCTCCCAGTGAGAGACGCTGCAGTGGCAATGTTGTCAATACGCTATCTCGTCCGCTAAGTCTAGACGAACCACACCGTCTTTAGTGGCCGAACTGAGCCGGCCGAGCGCCGACGGAAATTCAGACAAGAATTCAGAAAACGGACGCTGAGAAACATTCATTCGCGAATTGAACCATTAGAGACTCAAACGGTTTGCCTGTGACAATCTTCGATCCCTTTCCTCGAAGCCTGAGCAAATTTAAAAATAAATTAGTTTCCTGCATGTTGATATGTGTTATAAATATATTTAATATTATTCTTTGCAAGTAACTATGTGTTCTATGTAATTACGCATTATTATTATTATTATTATTATTATTATTATTATCATTATCATTAATTATGTGCAGTGCAGTGGAGTGGCCTTGTGAACCTGAGGGAAACGAGTGTGTAAGAAAGACATTACAGCTCAGTGATTCGCAGTACGGTGTAGTGAAGTGTGGTGAAGTGGAGTGGTATATGAAAGATTTCACAGTGAAATGTTCACGTTAATGTGTAAAGTGTGTAGATTTTGTGAAGTTGTTAAGTTCTCTAATGTGAAGTTAGTGTGTTCTGCCAGCAAATTCTCAAACTCAATCGCAGAATTATTAATAAACCTAATGTATTCTAAAACGAGTCGGCGACCCGACGCCAACGCCAGGCAGAACGACGCGACGTGGAACGCTCCCCGAG
>BOPP01000007.1:13900285-13950065 GCA_017312745.1 Gryllus bimaculatus
AACCACAACTCACACACACACACAGGCGAAGATTTTTTTTTTTCCTTTTCCTCCCATTTGTCTTTATTAACCCACTGGCATGCCGGTCCACCTAGCCCTTTCTGACCCTGACCTTTTAATTGTTCCACCTTAACTACCTTCGCTTCAATTAGCCTTTGCGAAAACTGGATTTTTCGCCCCTCCAAATCTTTCTGGGTTCTACACACACGCTATTGCTACCAATCATCTCTTTTGATGTTTTTGTATTGCTTATTCACCCCTGCCTGCCAATCCTTCCACCTCTACCCTTTTATGCCCTTTTTTCAACCCCTGATGGTTCTTGCAAACCGTGCCGTCATACATCACGCACACTTCACGCCAATTGGCGCTTGTCACAAAGCGCTCCCACGCCATTCTTGTTCTTTTCTTTTCCTGCTTCACCCTTACCGTTCTTGTCCCTCCGTCTGCCCCCGCTTTTCTTGCCGCCCTTCCATTCCCTTCTCCACCGGGCTCTTGTCCTCTCTCACTCTTTGCCATGGTCTCGCTTGCCCACATTTTCGCTCATCCGCTCTCTTCTTCGTCTCTTACTCATCTTTCATCCTCATACTCTCTACTAGCCTCTCTCTTCCCCTCTCTCTCCCCCCTCTCTCCTCTCTCTCCTCTCCTCCTCTCTCTCCTTTCTCACTCCCTCTCTCTCTCCCTCTGACTCTCCCTCTCTCTCCCTCGTCTCTCCCTCTTCTCTGTCCCTCTCTTCTCCCTCTCTCTCTCCCTCTCTCTCTCCCGAGTGACCGGTAGCCTCTCTCTCCCTCTCTCTCTCCCTCTCTCTCTTTCAGCCCCGGTCCTCTCTCTCCCTCTCTCTCTCCCTCTTTCTCCCCTCTTCTCCTCTCCTCTCTCCCCCTCTCCCTCTCTCTGTTCTCTCTGGCCTGGACTCCTGCTGGCCCTTCCCGTTCTTGCTGTCCTCATCTCTGGTTTTCTCTTTGCCACCCTTGCCAAATGCTGCTATCGGTGCTCTTTGCCCCTTCAACCACTCGTCTTGGAGGGTTGTTCTAGCTCGTGGTAGTGATCGGCTCGTGGCATTCGGCGGCCTCTTGTCGTCGCGAGGACAGAGCTCCTCGCCAGCCCTGCCTCCTCGACGCCCGCCGCGCCGCCCCCGCCACCCCCCCGCCCTGCCCGGCCCACCCGCGGCGTGCGCCCGCGCGGGGCGCCTCCGATTAGCCTCAGCCGGTTACTTCAGGCTGTCGTTATGCTTGTTTTACATCCGCCGGAACGCGCGGCGGCGGCGGCAGCGATGGCGGTGGCGATTGGGGCTGTTACGACTGGTGGGAGGGGAGGCGGTGGTGGAGATTGTGTTGGTCATGGCAGTGAAGGTGGAGGTGGAGTTGGTGCTACTGATGGTGACTTAATGTTGTAGGCGGTGACGGTGATGGTGCCACAACGGGAGTTGTTGGAGAGTGATTGCGGGATGGGCGGTTGTAGGATGGCGATTGTAGGATGGCGATTGTAGGATGTCGATTGTAGGATGTCGATTGTAGGATGGCGATTGTAGGATGGCGATTGTAGGATGGCGATTGTAGGATGGCGATTGTACGATGGCGATTGTACGATGGCGATTGTAGCATGGCGGATGAAGTTGAGCTGCGGTGGAACGGCGGTGGTGGAACGGCGGAGGTGGTAGGATGGTAGTTGGATGAGGGAGGTGGCATGATACGGTGGTGTGGTGGACGAGGGCGGCAGGAAGAGGGAGACCGCGAGGAGGAGGCGGCAACGGGATCGCCGGCGTGAGGGGTGGGGCGGCGGCGGCGGCGGCGGCGGCTTTGGCGGTGGCAGACCGTCAGAGGCCGCCGCCGCCGCGCAGTTACGACTCGGGGGCGGCGCAGAAGCGGCGAAGGGGGCGGTTAACGACGCGCCGCCTTTGCCACCGCCGCCGCCCACGCCGCTTCCGGCATCGCCGTCCTCTTAACTACGCGGCCGCTGCCTCATGCTCTGATTTCTTTGGCGCCGCTCGCTTCATGTCACTCGCTCGCTCACTATGCTTCGATTATAACATAAGATCTGTTGACGTAAGTCAGCTGTCACGGTGACTTTCATTCGGAACCTTGGGAGACACCTACAGTAGTGACGTTCAAGCTCCCGATTGGTTGGCACAGTAATAGTTGATGATCTGTCATAGGACATTATGAATAAATCGCAGTGCAGGCCTTCCGTGCCCATTTTTCACGTCGCAACGTTACTTATTCGCTGGGCTGAGGTGGCGCAGGGCTTCGAATGATTTCGCAACAGTGCCTCTGACCTGGAGGTCCTAGAGTTCCATTCCCGACGGTAGCATGATTGTTAGCTAGATGGTAAATTCAGTTTCTGACTGTACGAGAATTCTAGCAGCCGTCTGCTCAAATGGATAGTTTTCCGTTATTTTTAGGATCAGTACTGGACGAATGACGAACAGTGTCCTAAAAACCGGGGCACTGTCGACGCGCGATATTTCCTTCCTGTTCCTGGTCTTATCCTCACTCTTTGCGTAGACACACACTTATACGGACTACACTACCGTACATGCTGAAATTAATCGAGAGCACAGAGCTTGAGGTGGTGCCTCGTTGGTGAGAGATTTCTGAATGGGGCAAACCCTCTGCAAGCTGACATATAAGTCGGCCAAGTGTGTCGCCGGATCCCACTATCCATCGGAGACAATACACCGCCACCTCCCGTGATAAAAACCATGCACTACACGTACGGGAATTATGAGCTTATAAGTTGACGCATCCGGAAGCACGAAATAATCAGTGTATGAATTAATTCACATTCGATGTTTCATACGTGGGTTATCCCATCATTATGGAGTAGTTGTATTGGATCAGGAAACGTGCTGATTATTGCAATTCGGATCTCGTCACGGAAATATTCTTGTATGGTTTTCCTTTCGAAATTCTTTATGAGGGTTTTTCATCATTTTGTAACTCTTGTTCTTATCATTGTGGTGAAGCTATTTCTGATCTCCATCGTGTGACGCCTACTGATCTTCCACATTTTTCTTCGTCTCTTAAGCTTCTCGCTCCCCCCTCCTCCTACCGCGGCGTAGCTAACATGACGAACGGAAGTATTCATGGTTATACAACATTACAGGCGGCCGCTTTTCTTCAGACTCGTAAGCAAGTCTTTAACGCACCCGCCAACGTTCTGTCTTTGCCGCTCCGCTGCCACACATGTCTTTTCCATCAGTGACGCCATTTTGTCATATAAGCTGTGTTTACTTCTAAAAATTCATTACAGCGCCCCAACACTACGACTGTGTTTTGCTCACAAATCCACTTCGTCTAATGAAAGCATGTGAGTAGCTCTGGAGTAGAGCAATTTAGAAAATATTTTTATCAGTTAAAAAAAATGTCTAGCTAGAGAAAACAAAATTAAATTGATATATTTAAAATGTAACATTATTTTGTGCATTGACTCGCTATGTGTCTGTTACTATCCTAATTTCATTAGTCTAGAATTGTAGAAATAATCATGAGACGATTAGTCATTTATATTCGTGGTGATACATTATGGTGCTTGTTCTAGAAACACACCACTAGCGTCTTGTGTACTGCGATTTCAAAGGACACTTCTGGATGGTCTAAAAAACATAAATAGTCCGTAAAATTATATTTTCGATGTAAGTGTTCAAAAAAGTTTTGTTTTATTTATAAAAAATGTTTATTTCTATACAGCAATGAAGATGTGATAACAAAATAGTGACAGTTTTCTAAGGGTATTACAGATTTGACATTAAAAAATATCATAATAGAAAATATAATAAGACATCATAAGATTCTAGATCGCTGCTGGTCAAAGTCATACGAAAGTGTCTTGTTTTAATTGTTTTATATATAAAGAATATTGATTTCTGTACAAACATTCATCATTTTCTATAGCAAGGAAGATCTGATAACCAAATAGCGACAAATTTCTAAGGGCATACAGATTTGACATTCATAAAATATCATAATAAATAAAATATCGCAAGAATAAGACTCAAATTCTAGATTTTCGTTGGTCAAATTCATATGAAAGTGTCTTTATTACTCTTTTCAAAGTTTTCGATTCATTGACATACTTTATTTTCTTATAATATTAAAATAATTGTTACCACATGATACAAGTACAACATTTATTTATAAATTGTGTCGTAGTTTTAGAGCTTTTATGTAAAATCTTACACATATCAACTGTTAGTCTACATTTTGCACGGAGAAAATGCCATGCAATTCTGATAATACTGATATAACAACAACACTTTTCGCGTGCCATTCTATACGCATACCTGTACACCTGTATCAAATTGTATCATAAGTTATTGAACAAAAATTAATATCTAGCCAGCAAAAATAATTGATTCGATAACCACTTTTGTAGTAATGCTGTTTTGATTACAATTTTATGAATCTTACAGTGATAATCAGTATATCTGAGTTAGAGTAATACACTTTTCTGAGACATCTGCAAAATTGTGAACCAATGTCTCTACTACTAATTACTGTATTAATGCAACTTTTTAATAATTTTAAATTTGAAAAGAATTAAATTTATTTTTATTTATTTATTTTAAACTTTTACTCATCTTTCAGCTATTTATAGTTAAAATGACGGGGAGAGATTCTAGAACTCCTGAAAACTTGCGCAAATAATATCCTCCTTACATCACGTACAGTTTTTAGTGTTTTTTTTTTGAGTAAATAAATCTAAACATCAAATAATTAACTTCATCATATACATTTTAAAAGGAATCACTAATACATACATCAGAAATTTGAGCGTTTTCCCGCAGTTTTTTTATTATTATTCGTGATAAGTTATTTGTAGAATGATACCTAAATTATATTAATGTAACAAAAGAATTCTTATTCATATTTTTACTAAAATACTTGTGGCAAGCATGTTTACTAAAGCGATAATAACAGCGATAATCAAAGTGAAAACCACAGGATTGCAATTATGAAACTATCCAAAGACTTCAATATTATTAACACGTGTGACCGTCCCACTTTTAACCGATGATTTGGGAATGCATGCATTCCAAAACTCCTTTTCCGTGGGCAGGTGGGAATTCCAATGCCGCTCTCATTAACCAACTGGCACGTGACAGGTGGTATAAAATTATGTGAAAGGTAAAGTGAAATGTGTTTTGATGTGAGGGCACTCAAGTTTAAAAGAGAAGTAAATTAATTGAAACGTTTCACATCGAACTCACCATCACCATTAATCTGAATATCAATGTCTAATTTTAATAACACGTATCTCAACTATTGCGACGTTTGAGGAGAGAAGGAAACAGTTGAAAAATTTTAATTACAAGGTAATCAACAATTGACTAATTTCATCATTTTAACATATTTTCAGTTTGTTTCTGGATTAAGCGTTGTTAGAATTTGGTAAATGATCTTAACCTTCCTCTTAGATTGCTTCAAAATGGCCTAATTTGGGATATTACAATATTATATTATATAATTATAATTGATATATACAAATAGAAGGATGGGATCCAACGTTTGTGTATGTGTGAATGAGCACAAATGTGTGTGTGTGTGTGTGTTTCACGAAAAGCGTATGAACCACTGGAACGACTGATTCAAATTTTGCACGATCGATGTGAAGCAGTAGAAATAAAAACGGAGAGGTTCGCGGCCCGAAATTGATATCCAAAATTTTGTTTCATTTCGGAAGTAATGTATACCTACATTGTATAATAAATGTAATAAATGTATACCTATATCGTTTGGTCCTTCGAAAAATTGTGGTTTCAGCACTGTTGATGTGTAACTTTCAAACGACATGAAATTCTACTTTTTTGATAGCAAAATCAATAGAATAATGAAACCTATTAAACATTTATATATAACTTTCATAAAACATATTACTTGAAAAATATTTTCTTAAGTTACCAAATATTTATTAAGTCTGGATATTAAAATGGAGTTGGTGTAGATAAGTTACGACTACATTGCTATCAAATTTAATATTTGTTTAAACCAAATGTTTAATACTTTTAACGTATAATATTTCTATATTTTCATTCAGATTTAGCTTGACGGCGATCGATAAGACAAGAGGGAGCATGTCAGAGGCGGATGTACTTACCCCTGCACCATTCAAAACGTGCCGAAGCTGTTTGTTGGCTGTCGAGCTTAAATTGATTTATCACTTCAGCTGTGACTTGAGACTGCTCTTTCTTATTCAGCTGAATGATAAGTATACGTCATGATAAATATAAGGAATGCAATATCGACAGGGTTATTTGTTTTTTTTTTGCTTTATATTTACACGTGAGGTTTCTGAACAATTTCGGGGCAAAGTGAATAATATTTGATAATTTTCTACCTGTTTGAAGGTTGGGGCCGAATCCATGGCAACTATTTTTTTTGTTAAAGAAATGTTGGATCTCACAATTTTATTTGTTGCACGAATGAAATGCAGTACTAATATATGTTCGCAACAACTTCTTTTGAGTGTCTTTATTAGCACAGAGAGCAATGTAAAATCACTGATGAGAGCAATGTGAAATCTTACTACCGCCGTGCGCGATGGAAGTTAAGAACGTACAGAATATTACACGAATACCCTGTACACGAATACACGAATTTTCTTGCCACATATTTTATTTCCATTTTGACAGCAGAGTATTTGTACATGTTTACGCTGGTTATTATTATGATTAGTATAATTTTGTCTCGTACGTACTTCGTAATTTATGAAGTCGAAAGTAAAATTTCTACGTTTCTACGAAAGAAGTATTGAGAAGAAAACATTTTTAGAAATGGACTAATTCTAAATACTTTTTTTAAATCCACACATTAATGAAATACGTGGTTATATTTTTGTCTCGTGACACATTGACATTTTGTTATGAAAATTAATTTATACTGACCTAATGAGCAGATGGCTCCATCGGAAATCACATTCTACGTGGTTTTGGTTTCGAATTCCGCGTGTACTTGTGATTAGAGGGGATAAGTGTCGTCCATTTTAAATATTATTGTTCAGTAATTATCCAGAAAAGCGAAGTTTTACAATTTTGTTAGTACCCATTTTTTTAAGATGTACTATTTGGCAAAAAATGCTATTACTCTATTCTTCATGAGGGTCACGTAATGCGTATGTTTGTAGTATGTACTTTGGCGTAATAACTTGTTACGAAGCCTGGGCTTACCAGCGGCGTTCCGGCCTTGCGGCCATGGGTTAGGGAGTACATGTGTTTAGCACAAAGACGCCGTATTGTGGTTTTCTTATCGTCACACAGTAACCAACATATACTGGAACATCGCAAGGAAAACTCACACTACAATCGTGCTTGACCGGGAATCGAACCCGCGGTCGCGTCGTGGAAAGCGTGCACGCTGACCAATGAGCTTCCCGTGCGTGCGTCTCAATGAGGCGTAAATCTTTTGCGCGTCTCAATCAGCACTGAGCGCCTTGAAGGGAGGATATGGTGAGAGTGGATCCGTGTTCGGCCGAAGTGAAGTTCGAATTACGGGCGACTGGCTCTACCGACCAGTAGTGATCACACGGTCTTTCTAACTCCGAACACCGCTGGTATTTCCCACATAACTCTTCGTATTTAGCGCATAGAGCGACTGTCAACGTGTGATTCGTTAGTGTAGCAGTATTGTCTTCTTCCCGTTCTCCTATTTTGCGAACTGAAGACTTTGAAACGACGCTGAGACCTCAATATTTCAGGGTCAGTTTTGTCCGCCTGTGCAAATTACGTTTTAATTTTGTTTTTCTGTTAAATCTTAATTACGAATTAATAAACCCGGCCACTGTCAAACTCTTTTTGTTCCACGAATATTTAAACTTAAGAGGTTATTAAACCAGCTTTACAACATTTATGTTTAATAACAGTTTTGGTCGAATTATTATTTACATCAATGCTTTTATTTTTAAGATCGATATTTGATATTATCCGCGCACGTTTTCTTGATTTCCTCATTCTGCTAGATGCAAGAGGAGAGCGGGCTCGATTATTTTCTCAATAGGAGTGTTTTATAAAATCTGTAGCTCAGTTTTCAATGCAAAATAGTTTCTGTTACATGAAAGGGAATATTTCTGATATCAGATTTTGTCAACGAACTTCGTTACTATCATTTATTCTTAATTCGAGTTATGTTAGTAACGGACTTGGGGGTAGGGATTCCGGGGCTCAATAAAACGTGCGCATGTAAAGATATCAAAGTTTTGATATCGATGCAGCATCGCTCTTCCGTATGAGAGGCTGGGTGGCTAGTCGGCAGCTCGGAAGCCGGCGTCCGTTGTGCGCCCGGGCAGCGACGCGCACATCCAGCACGCGGGCGAAGGCGGCGGCGGAGGCGGCGGCGACCAAACCCCGTTTGCTCCTTGTATCGCCGTCCAAACCATATTTTGTTTATAATTTTTCAATTGTTGGGTTCCTTAATTATGGGTTAATAAACACGACAATTGCCAAATTAATTTCCGTTGCATATGAATATAATCTTAGATGTTACGAAACTAGCGGAAAGCATTAGCCGAGTTTCTTAATTTTGCTACGTGAAGCCACGGAGGTTTAGCTACTCGAGACATTGCGGGCACCTAGATTGTTGACAGTCTGGAAAATCATGGGATCTGACGGCGCCAAACCTCTGGGATAAAATGTAACGAGTGCAACTGACGATGATTTAAGTTATCGGAGGAGTACTCCACGATAAACGCCGTACGTGGTTACAGAAACCTACTAACAGGACTTTAAAAAGTAAGTCCGTGTTTCAAATCATCGATGGTTTTATTCAATGCATTATCAACATCGATGTTTTAATTTTTAAGAACGTTGTTTGGTAACGTCGGTGTTTTGCTTCCGATGTCGCATCGCTATTCCGTCCCAGAGGCTCCGTAGTTAATCAGCTGCTGGGGCGATGTCGGCGGGGCGGCGTGCGTTGTGCGTCACGGGCGGGCGGGCGTCCAGCGCGCGTGCGGCGGCGGCTGCGATCGAGCCCCAATTGATTTACGAGCGGCCGACAAATTGGGCGCCTCGCCCGACCTCTCGCCCCCGCCCTCCCGCTCCGGGAATGCGCCGTCTGCGGCGCGTCTGCGGCCGCCGCCGTCGCCGCCCGCGCGACGTGACGCGACGCCACGGCCCGGCCAAGGGGCCGAGTAGTAGTTACGCGCGCCCGTCGGCGATGGACCCGTCAACGGGAGGCAGAATGGGCGTTCGAGCAGTATTGACGTTTTGTCTTTCTCGCTGACGCTTACGCTGTCCAAATATTCTTTTTAAAACTGAACTGAAGGTCATAAAATTTTTTATTAAAGTAAATGAATGAAATGCCTGGAAAATAATTATTTTGGTAGGAAAATCATGTAAAATTCAATTACTTTCATTGAATTTAATAGCATTAAACTATTACTTAAAGATTCAAAATGTTCCGTGCATTATGTCTATGTACATACCTGGTAACGAAAAAGTGGATAAATACAGTTGCTAAACTAAGGAAGAAAACTTGTACTACGTGGTGGAGCTAGTATCCATGTTTTGTAGGTCATTAATAACGAAAAATGGAATAAGGGCAATCGTCTGCCTGACCGTCAGTCTCTCCGTCTACGAACAACGCTAGCGGCTAAACTGTTGAGCCACTTTTCTCTAAAATGAATACTCCTCAATTGATCTGGCTGATGTTGCGGTCTCTTGAATTTAAAACCCATATTTTATTTTTGCGAGAGTACTTTACAAGAAGCTCCTGGGACATTTTCAAAACTTTTAAGAAAATGGCCCATTGTTTCTTATTAAGTGATGTTATTGGATAGTGTGAAGAACGTTTAAGTTAACGGTATGGGTCTCATTTATGTTGAAAACTCTAGTTTTTCGAAAATTGCCAACATTCAAAATGTTTTCGGAGTCTTTCTACGACTACAATTATGAATATTGATATTTTTCCCTCAATGAAATCTGTTCCTTAAAAAAATTGAAATAAACTCTAATACAAGTTTTCGGAAATTTGAGTTATTTTTGCGTAATTTTCTGAAATAACACGGGCGAGAAACTACGTGCTGTTTTAGGTCCAATAGTTTGTTTGGAAAATGCATGGAGTGTAACCTCAATAACTAGGACTTGTACTTGGTAAGATCCTGGATATTTCAATTTGATCTTTGCCTTAAATTTCTGCTTATGCGAAATCCATAATTTCTATTGTTATTTATGTAATATGATAATTGTTATATGAAATTCCTCGCCATGTGGACGAGTGGCCATGCGCATTCATCAACGGGACACGCGAAGCGGGCGTTGTTGACATTTGCTTGGAAATTAATGGAGTGTGTCCTCGATAAATAGTCCGTAAGACGAATCGGAATATTTCGAATAGCTCTTTGTCTCGAATTTCTTAACATGCGGGTTTTCATCTCTACAATTCATTGATATAAGTAATTCCTCTAAATTGTGTCTCGTATACGTTTTCTCTACGAATTACTCTTTATTTCGAATTCCTTCAAATCCCGAATTTCTTAATACCTGAAATATGCAAATATTTCTAATTCCTTGGAATTTCGAATTACTGGGTATTTCGAATCCATTGGCATTTACAATCCATTGGCATTTACAATCACATTTGCATTTGTAATTCGATAAATTGAACTTCGTTTGATGGAAAGTACCGTTAGTACAAATTTTCTTCTCGTTCAGGACGATTGGGATGACTGAGACTAAACAGACAGAACACGTTTCAAAACGTATGCACTTGTTAGCGCTGTGAGCTTAGCGCAGGTAGGCCGAAGTACACCAATTTCAGGGGTGTGGGTTCGAATCCTGCGTTTTCAGTTTTGTATGTGACACGGGGCATCTTTCAAATAGCTTTATGTTACTCGTCACTTGTTCCTATTGAAATCCTACGCTCTGAAGAATTGGACTTTAATGCCTAGAAAGATCGAGATGGGTTCCAACGAAATTCTTCTCTACAGAGCCGAGGTGATTCCAGAGGCTACCCCAGAATGTGGACTCTCCAGTGGGTAAATCGAGACGTGGGACTCCGGAATAGCCCTCAAATATCTGCAGACGGTAGTCAGATGAACGTATGGCAAACAGAGAGTATTCTCAATTGTAACCAGAATTATTATTCAAACTATTAATAAAAATACAGGTATATAATAAAACCTCGATATCTAGTAGTAAATATTTATCTATTATTCGAACTTGGATAATTCTAATGATTCTATATCTTGAATTCTTATTTATTTTTAAATACAGTCCATGTCTATATTAACAATTAATTTTCAAGCGTTTTCTCTCTCCACAATATATATCAAACTGGACAAATTTCATTGACTCGAATGAGCTGAATGATTTTTTTTCGTTGGAAGTAACAAATTTCAAGGATTACAGCTCTCTTATTTACTCAGTACGTGATGTTTAGCTAATAGTTTTTAATGGGAATATGTATTCTATATTCATCGGGTACGGTAATGAAGTGTGTGCATGCTACGTGAAACCTTTTGTCTTGAATATTATGTGGTACATCTGCGGATGTTCGCTCCACCCAGCTGGCGACCTAGCAGCCAAGTGGTTATGTGCTCCACTTCGTGATCAGTGATCTCCATCTATCACGCTTGACTTTGGGGTCTACTAATTTTTAATTCGTAAACATCACCGTCCGAAAGATTGGGTGACCCCTGAGGTCACAGCGATCGTCGTAGTGGTTGGTGCTTAACGAATACTAATTGAAGACGAGAAAAAAAATCGGAAAAGGAATTTTATATGGCTGCTGCCATACATCAATGTCGGAAATTTTATCATTTCAATCATTTTCAATCTCACAAGGGAATTTCGTGTTTACCATCATAGTGAGGAACATCGACTTTGCGTGACTTGAACCTAATAGTACTTGAAAATAATTATCTAAGGAGTGGTTTGCAGCAGCAAAAGTAGTACTGCACAAAACCGCACAAAATCGTATTTTACAAAGCAGCACGCACACTGCTAAACAACAACAACAACACAACTCTCTTATAACACTGTACTACAATAAATTAAATATTTTATACAAGTCTTTACGAAGACTGTATTAGCTACATTTTCACAAATATCAAAATTTGGCAGTTTTGAATTAATGCTACAAAATATGTAATCTTTTGCGAAATTGTAACGACACGTAAGGCAGGAATTAACTCGACATTTGTTTAAATGTCGGAAATTCACATTTTTATTATCTTTAAGGGAATTTTGGGTTAAGGGTTTTTTGTCTCTTCTGAAAATTAGCAGTTCTTAAGATACGTGTTGTTAAAATTTAGTCATTGTTATTCGTATAAACAATACAACATATTTTTACATACCAAAAATTTAAAACAATACGTAAATACAAGTATTGCATAGTCGTCTTGGGCCTTCCTCTTGCATGACGTCAGCTATATTATACCTCAAACGTAGGTGAAAATTGCAGAAAATAGGTTGTTGTTTTTTTACTTTTAACTGAAACAGAACCTTCGATGTATTCTCTTTAAGATGGTCAAGTGCGGTTTTATTCTACGATCTTTGTTTACGTTTGAATGGGTACGATTTTGTTTTTGTTTGAATATTTGTGTAGTCTTGCGTTGGAACCACGCCTCCTTTCAAAAACGGAGACCTGGTTCCCCTAAGAAATAAAACAAAACCAAAAACAGACAACATCAAAAAATATGATTGGAAGAAAATATTTGAGAGGCAGAAAGAAAATAAGAGAAGATATAGACATAGAAAAACAAGGCAAAACCTATGGAGCTGTTTAGAGCATTACAAACTTAAAAGCCATTATTCCGAAAATTAACGTTTTGGCTGTCGTTGGCAAAACATCATATATCCCCTTCTATATACGATAACCCTCTGATTATTTTTCTGTTACAATGAAGAAATATATTGCTTGTGCATGAACCAAAACTAAACATTTGAACCATTTATTTCATAAAGAAAATTTATTTTTTAACTAATTTTTATCTTTTTTAATTTTTTTGACAAAAGTTTAAAATATGTAAATATTAATGGTAAAACTATTGTTTTGGTTCAGACACTACTTAAAATCATCTGTAATCATGAGAATAGAAGCAATTGATCAAAAGAATTGAAGCAATTGGTGCTTCCAAAGTTACGATGTCACAGCTCAGGGCCTATTTCTGAACACAAACTTCCGTTATATCCCAAAATAAACCCTCACATGTGTACAACCCTCTTATGTCTACCACACTACTACGTCACCTTCCCAAGCACATCCACTACCCTTTTACATCTTTTACCCTACCACTCTTACGTCATCTGCGACCACAAGTCCACTCTGCTTTATACCGACTCTTTCGAAAAACTACAACCCAACGCCTACAAATCTACTTTTAGAATGCTACGGAGCGGCTCGAAATCTATCCACGCCGCCAACTTGTGTTATTTCCTCCGGGCGTTGGAATCGCGCCACGGAGGTTGGCAACATTGTCCCCACCCCGGGAGCCAGGGGCCGCGGCCGCCCTGTCAGCCGAGCAGTGTTTTATTACGGAATCATGAGTGGCACCCATCGCACACAGAGCGCACAGCAACGGGGGGGGGAGGAGTGGGGGAAGGAGGGGGGGCTGCGATTACCCGGATCTCCGCCAGCCCCGAGTGTGGAGTACAGTTGGGTAGTCGCTTCGAACTGTCGCAGAGCACCGCGCGATGTTGCAAGCGCCGCACACATACGTGACACTTTTATTTTTATCGTTTGTTTTTATTTTAGCCTTAAGTATTCAATAAATACATGAAAAAATTGAAACATATTTTTGAAATTTTTTGCAAGTTTGGCATATAATTTAGTACCTTAAAAGTGAGGCACTGATTATTAGAATTTGTTATAGACTTATTTATACAATAAATATTTGAACAAAATTGAACATTATTTTAAAATTTTGCATGTTTGGCATATAATATAGTACCTTAAAAGTGAGGCACTGAGTATTAGAATTTACACTGTACGCACCGTCCGATCCGGAATTTCTTTCCTGTAAGAGTTGGCATTCATATCCGTTTTATGATTTCGAGTATCGAGCCTTTTTCCCCGTACCTTACGATTTGTTTGTAATACTTTTAATTTATCTCAAGCTAGAAGAGGAACGAAAATGCGGACATAAATCCTGGCAATAATTATATTTCGTCGTTTTTTCAATAATCGAGCCTTTGATCACGAAGATCTAGGTTCGAGTCCCGTCGGTGAGAGGATTTTTGACACTGGCAAGTCAGCTAGATAGAAACTCGAAGGTTGTCTAGCGAGAATTCTAGCGGTCGGCTGCTCTGATTGGTAGTTTTCCGTGGTTTATCCGATCAACACCAGGAAAATGCTCCATCACTACTCTAACAAACGGGACACAGATCGCCCGTGATCTCTCCTCTCGCTTTCTTGTTCTCTTTCCAACCCTTAAACTAATACCCTTACAATTATTCTTGCATCCGCGACTCAAAGCTGAGAAGTGCCCTGGCTAGAGTATTTCACTTCTGGTATTGCAGAAAACTTTAAGAAATTGTAAACAGTTACATGGTTTAATAAATATGTGTCTAATTTCAGCTGTAGGAATGCAAATTTTGCCCAAAATACTTTTTAGTGAGCAAAAATCTCTTCTTTTTAAAGAGAAATTTTTGTGACGAAGATTCAGGTTATTAGATCATTAGTTGTGCTTAATTGAAATAATAATTCATTTGAAGTAACATCACCGCCTGGAAAACACTGATTTCCCGGATTCTAAAGAAAACGTTTTCCCCGTTAAGGATTAATATACATACGAGTTATAGCTGAATGATCTTGCACAGTGCGTCTGCACCCTAAGCGGTGGGTTAATATACAAGCGTAATAAGCACGTGTTTAGAACTCGCTCTGGATCCCCATCCCAAAAAATCTGTTCGTAAATATTTACAATGCTGTGAAACTTCTTTTACCCAGCAGTTCAAGATCACATTTCGCCCAACATTTCTCAATAGCTAACGGGATGTTGATCGATTCAATAAAATGCGTATACTTTAAGCAATACGTGTACTTCTGTGTGTACTTCTGTTATCATGTTTATTTCATTGTAATTTTCTCAGTATATCAGGTCAAACAGTCAAAAATAAATTTATTGTTAAAAAATACTATTGTGTGTTGTTATTATACTCAGGAAAGGGTTACAATTAAACAAATATTTTAGTTCGCCAGCTTTTCGGAATGTATTATTGTTTAATGAACTAAGTTTAAAAAATTATCGTAAAAAGAAAACTCGCTCATACTCAACCTGCTGAGAAGTCTCAAGGCTTCATTGATGTCCTTTCAGTGCCTGTGACCGGGATGTTCTAGGATTGGAGTCCCGAGGTGGCAGGACACCAGCTGGTTAGCTAGTTTGAATTCAGCCACTTATAGATTTAGCCACTTATAGCCACGCGGAGGACAATTATAGCGGATGACTGCTGTTATTGATAATTTTCCGTGGTTTCTCCTATCAACAGCAGGCGAATGCCGGAGTAGTACCCTAACAAACGGGCCACTTGCCGCGCTCAATCTTTCCTTCTCATTCTCCGTCACTGCTAGCTTCTCTCCTAGCTAGCTCCTAGCTCAATTTTCGTTCTCTTTCTCTCTTTTTCTCTCTCTCTCTCTCTTTTTCTTTCTCTCTCTCTCATACACACACACACAAACCCACATTTACATGCACTAAACCAACACTCCTGGCGGGAGACCTGTCGGAAGTTACCCCCTATAAATACATGCACCAAATTTCCGGGACTAATGACCTTAGCTGTCGATGCGCCCGGAACCACGTTTCAAACAAGCAACCGATCAATTGAAATACTAATCCGTCCCTTAACCATGGCTGACAGCACGTACCGGGTGAGGTGGCTCAGAGCAGCAACTGATGTCACTGTAGTGTCTCTGACCGGGAGGTCTTAGGGTTCCACTGCCCCCGGTGGCAAGATTTTCTGGTAGGAGATACCCATTTGGGGAAAACCCCGCATGCCGACGAGTAGTTCGGCCGGGTTTCGTCATCTAGCTGGGGAAGATTATCGACAACTCCAGCGATAAAACATGCACTACGCTTACGGGACCAAGTACCTTTGAAGCTGAAGCGCCCGTAAACTCCAATCAATTAATCAATCAATCGAAATACTTATCCGTCCCTCGACCATGGGGCTGGCTCGCGTCATCTTTCCCCGCGCTCGTTGACAGCACGTGGGTGCCGCCGCCGCTAGGGCGCGCGAAGAGCGCAACGGGGTCGCGCCTAACCCCTCGCGGCGGCGCGGCGGCGGATGCACCGCGATTATCGATTTATGAGGGAGTCGATTTAGTTGGGTTTATTAGCGGGCGCGCAGAGTGGCGCCGAGCGTCCCGCGCCGAGTGCGATCTCGTGTCGCGCGGTCGCGGGTTCGATTCGCGGGCGCCGTTGCCCACCTCCCTGCAAGCGCCCCGCCCCCGGCCCCGGTGATGGCCCTTGAGGTACTCCCAGAGTGGTTGACCTACTTGGGGACGCGGACGATGACTCGTTTCGGATGGAAACGAGGCAAAGTCTAGAATGTAACTCAGGGCGTGTTTGTATATAAATATGAGAAAAACAGGTGTCAAAACAATCACTAAAAATATATTTATTTATTTCATTACAACTAGGTGCTGGCTATGGAAGTTTATGACCCCCTTGGGAAGCAAAAGGGGGTTGTTTTGGATAGAATCTAGGCAAAAGTCGAGAATCTAGGCAAAAGTTTAGAATATAATTCAAGGAGTGTTTGTCTGAAACTTTTTGGAAAGTAAGAATTACATCATCAAGCATACATCACTAAAATATATTTATGTCTTTCATTAAAACTCTACTGCGGGAATTTCATGACTCCCTTGGGAAGTGAATGACAGCTGTTTCAGATAGAATCTAGACAAAAGTCTAGTATATAATTCAGTGTATGTTTGACTATAAATCTGAAGAAAGCAAGCCTTAAAACAATCATTAAAATATATATTTATTTAGTTTATTAAAACTAAGCGTTGCAGGAGTTTTATGAACTCCTTGGGTACCTGGAGGGCTGTTTTGGATAGAATCTAGAAAAAGTCTAGAATCAAATTCAGGGCGTGTTTTGTCTATAAATCTGTGGAAAGCAAGCGTTAAATCACTCGCTGAAATTTTATTTTATTTTTTGTAAATATGTGCTACGGGAATTATATAACCTTGGAAACGAATGACGGCTGTTTAGGGTAAAAACTATGCTAGATCTTTGAAAGGGCTGAATTCAGAATGTTTTTTTACTGTTCATTCGTATTAATGTAATATTCATTTAATCAATCTCTGAAATATTTTATATTTATTAAATTAAAATATTTTTTACATCTGATGTGGTGGGAGTGTTTAACTTGTATGAGACGGGAACGACCACTATTTCGGTTGCAGACTGCGCAAGAGCTAAATACAGAGCGTGTTTGACTTTGTACTTGAGGAAAAACAATCGGCAAAATACATTATATTTATGTATCGAATTAAAAATATAGGTGAGATGCAAGGAGTGTTCGACCAATTTGATAAACAAACGACAGCTGTTCCAGATATAATCTCTGCAAAGGCCGGATTAAGAACGTATTATTGAATAGATTTAAAGAAATCAATCATCCAATTACTAATGAATGATTAATTATTTATTTAATAAATTGAAAAAAGTTTTTTAAGATGCATTTAGAGGTGAATTTAAACAACTTTGACTGCGAACATTGACTGTCTTGCATCGAATCTCCGTAGAAGTTTGCTTTAGAGTGTTTGACTATTCACAGGGATGGATTGACAGACTGAGTTATGCTTAGTGTCTCCGCTGATTAGGGACATTAATTTTCTAACAACTTTTATATTAAAATATATTATCAAATTAAATATTTTAAATAAATATATTTAAATATATAAATTTATTTTTTTACCCTAAAATATAAAACCATTTTATACTTGTTTACAAATTTTCAAAATATTTTAATATAGATTTTTAAACTATAAATAGTATACTTTATTTTAGTATAAGTTTAAATACAAATGTTCAATATTTTGATGTGATTTGGGGTACCTGTTACTTGGTGAAGCTGAGGGATTCCTAATACCTTAATCTGGCTTACTTTAATCATTTTAGAAAAGTGGTTTAAATAATTACTGGAAATATGTATTTATTTATTAAATTTAAAATAAAACAATGTTATCTTTCGTCAACATTTTGATAAACACAATTCCTTCATTATAGCTATTAATGAAACAAAAACTTACGTGAAACCTCGAAAATTACTAATGATGCACAAGAGATACATTACAAAAACCAAAATGTTTTCTTTCTCAGAAACGCTGATTTTGAACAGAGATACATTCATCGGAAACAAGTGAAAAAAGCAAATATTCTTGACCCAAATCTTACAGAAACAATGTCTCAGTAACAGTAATAAATCGAAGTTCAAGTTTCACAATGACACATGGAAATGCAAACTAAACCTTTAACAGCATATGAAAATAATGAATTCTGTTCGTTTTAATGAACTAGAAGATGCATTTTTAAAATCTGGAAAAAGGCGATCACTGACACATTAAAATTGATTGAAGGAGAATAAAGGAATCAAGTTTGAAGATTATAAAAAAAAAGAGAGACAATTTCGGATTGAGAAATAAATAAAAACAGTGTAAAAGATTCACAGCCCCAAAGATTTGGGCCTCAAAGAAGGCAATGCAACGCTTTTATTTCTTGTACAATAATGGAAAATTTATTTTTTGATTTTTCATGTCAACGAAAACAACTTTTCCAGTCAATTGAAATCAAAAAGTTCCGGTTTTTGAGTTGGTGAAGATGTAAATTCAGGAAAGATAAACTATCCGCATCTTTATTCCTCTGTTTCACAAGTCTACTAATTACATTATTGCCTGAAGATTAATTTTGAACGCTGAAAATGAAGTAAATGTTCTGAGCGTTAATGAAGTGACTACTGTTATTTTCGGAGAACTGTACTGATACATTTTCTTTCGTGAACTTTTAAATGTACATATTTAGCCGAGCAACCTGTCCCTGCATTCTACACCCTTTCGAATTAGCTTAATGGTCAGTGATCCACCAGATTTACCAGTGATTTCTAAGCATATACCATAATTCTTCTGTTTAAGGAAATATTTCGAACATCAGACGAAACGCCGCCTGCCTCGTATCAATCATGAACAGCACTCTTTTGGAGAAGCGACCTGCTCTGACTGCGAGCGACCGTAGGCCTGCAGAATGCGAATCGCCCCCACCCCCACCCCACCACTCGCCAACGAGTTGCAGGGGATGGACAAAGCGGCGTAGCCGCCCACACTGGGCCGAAACGACGCACTTTTTTTCAAAAGACAAACGTAGAGAAATTACTGTAAGAAGGAGACGGCTTCGACAGCTGTTGTTGGCATCATAACTGTCAGTTACGTCCATGCAATCATTTTGTCAGTGCTCTCGTTTATAGTTATCTCATTTGTAAATGTCTTCATTACTATCTCTTGCAATGTCATCGCTCCGTATGATGTTCATTTTTTCCCGACCTGGCTTATGAAATGTAAGAGATGTGTATGAAATGTAACAGATTGATGTTAACAACTGGGCCATGAATTACTAGAGAATTTGTTCGTATTATTCTTGTTGTGAGTGTGAGAGTGATATTTTTGTGTATCCGGGTCCATCAACTATTTTGGTCATTAAGTATTCGTAAGTGAAGTGCGCGGCCGCGGCGCCATGGGTCTCATGTGTGTTGTTGAAGGTACACCAAAGCTATTAAACTCTGTAGAAAATCTGTCACCTTCGCAAACAATGTTTAGAATCTTTCCAAATAAGAAGCTTCATTTGAGAACTCACCGTAGGCGGTATGAAAACCGGCATAACAAATGGCAGTATCTTTGATAGACAACACTTGCTTCGGAATGTGAGTGTTTTAGTTTTCTGCTTTGATCATTAGTTCCATGAGAGTTTGCATGTTATAGCCGGAAGAGGGTAGTGTTTCTCTCTACGTAAGAGTGAGAACCGGCGACGCCTGGTCTCCCGGCGGTTGTGGTAGAGTAGTGTATGTAAGTGTAGGTGTGTGTAAGTAAAGGGCGAGGGTAGGAAAAGGGAGAAGAAAGAAAGTTTGCGGCCGGTCCGTGGACTGTTTGACAGGGTACTGCTCTGGCATTCGCCTGGTGTTGATTGGAGAAAACAAGGAAAACTACAGGAAAGAGCAGCCGGCCTCTAGAATTCTCTTGTTGACAATGGATAAATTAGATCTTGTTACGCAACTGATCTCAAAACACTTAAAATTTGACTTAGAATAATCAGTATAGTTGTTAACGTCTTCCGGCCGATATAAAACAAATAACGGACGAGAATGAAGTTTCTAAAGCGAGGCAACAGCCGAGTTTTGTATCCAACCGAATCTATTATTTGTGATATCGGCTATGTATTGTTCAATACATTTCGAAGTATCTTCTTCTTATAAGAACAAAAATCGTATAAAAAAGAAATTTCTTGTTACATATGAAGTAATGCATTATCTCTAGTTACGACTCATTCATTCTGCTTGTTGTTAAGATATGGTGGACTGTTACGTACTTACTGGACGGGGCTACTAGACCCTCAATTTAATAGCGTGAAATGGATATTAACATTACAGTATTTCAAAGTATTAATCCTAGCATTTCCAAGAGAGGTCTCAAATGCTCACTGATGTTTGTTGTTGTTGTTTAGATTTCAACGTTTTAGGAAGCTGAAAATCATTGGTATTGTTTATTTTTTGCAGTACATTTTTGTTACAATTTGCGTTATTACAGCGTTTTTTGCTACAAAATTAAATATTCAGAAGATTTTGTTAATATTTGTAAAATTGAATCTCTTAGTAAAATATAGTTTAATGTTATGAAGAAGCTTTTATTTGACAAAATGTAAAGAAAGTTTTGATCAAATACAAATATTCTTGTGAGACATTCGATATTTTTTTTCATTTTCCCAGCCCAAATTTGAATAAAATTTTGTTTAAATCAATGCTTATATACTAATTTATCAGCCGACCTGCATGACCGAGGTGGCTAAGAGCTTGTATTGATCCAGCGCTTCTATCAGAAGGATCGCGGGTTCGAGTTCCTTATTTGACCTTTGCCTATCATGTGTGTTGTCGCCGAGGGCCTCGCGTTCTGCTGACCCCGAAGCAGTGGAGGCCGGAAATGTGTTGGTTACTAGTGTAGCTTCAATGGTGTCGTGAAGGGTCACCGCTGTGGGCTGGATAAAAGCCATCAAAAGAAAAAAATATATGTATCTTCCAAAACATCAATGAAAACAAAATGTAAGTCGTGCCTCACCCCGTTGATATTGCACGTAAATATTTCCACCTTGATATTTCAGGATAAAATATTAGTTACATTACGCTTTATTTACATGTTTGTTACTTGTTACACAAATGTTTGCTACATTAGATGCTTTAATGCTCTACATGCAAAAATCGCTTCGCCCGCGCGCGCGTGACTTCGGGCCCACCGCGCGTGTCGCGCGCCCGCGGGCTAAACCGGGCCCGGCGCGTGGCGGCGGAGCTGTGAAAACCGTGTGGCGTCCATCGATTTGTCGACCGCCCCCGACCGCCCCTGCTACCGCCGCCCAGCCCCCGCGCCGGCCCATCGGTCTGGTCGGCTGGGCGGCGCGCTTCCCGTCCGTCCGACCGGGGCGACGCGGGGCGGGAAAGGGCGAACGGGGGCCTGCTCGCGCGCCGCGTGAAAACGCAATAATATTCCAAACCGCCAAAATACCGACGGGCGAACTTCCACACCCGGTGGGGCCTCGGTGCGGCGCCCGCCCGCTGACTGCCCACCGCCCGGAGGGGCGGCCGGCTGAGATAGCGCAGCGGCAGCATTGACGCTGACTTTCCAGCGCGTCCGGCCGGTCGGGGTGTCCCGGATGGGGCGGTAGTAGGAAATATCCGGCTGCTCTGAGCGGAAGTTTTCCGAGGTTTCTCCGATCCACACTAGGCGAATGCCGGAGTGGTACCCTAGCAAACGGGTCAAGGATCGAGCGCGATCATTCCTTCATTTTCTTTTTCGTTTTCGCTTCCCTTACATGCACACTTACTCTTACGTTCATTACACTACCACACACCTCGGGAGACTATTCGGTAAATCAGTTTGCAAAGGTACTTGGCGGGAAACACTTGCAAAGTCGACGTGACGCACCATCCAGCGGAGAAGGATTTACCGTAACTTCCGGAATATTTAAAAAAAATACATTCACGACGCTAACGGATTAATGCGCTAACGGATTAATGACCGTAGCTGTTGATGTGTTCGGAAATATTAATGAATCGGAGGAATGGCGGAGGCGACGGCGATGGTGGAAGAGCGGCGAGAGAATCGGAGGCATAATGCTTCGGGGTGACTGTGGGGTAGATAAATTGTCGGATACGGTGATGAAGTAACAGCCTGTAATGGTGATGGATGGTGGTGAATGTGGTGGAGAGAGAATGGTTTCTTGTGTCGGTGTTAGTATCGGGAACCGCAGTAGTTCAGGATAGATAGGTTCGGTGTTCTAGAATTGTTGTTAATTGCGGTAGTGGTGAGGCTAGTGGGAATCAGGCTATCAGTGATGATGGTGTTTTGGGTGAAGTTGGCGGTGAACATGATGATGTTGGCATTAATAGCGGTGCACTTGTTGCTAGGTGTGGGATGGTAGATGTGGAAGTTGTAGATAGTGTGGCACAAGCGATGGTAGCGAGTAAGCGATTGTAGTTTTGGTGACAGTAATGGTGTTGTGGTAATTGGATGTGGCGGTGGCCATGGGAATAATTTTGGCAATGGCTCTGACGCCTGCAGCGGGGATAAAACATATGATTTGATTGGTAGGTATGATGATGGTGATGATGACGATGATGATTGTGGTGTTAGTATATATGATAGTGGTAGTAGTTTGAATGGATGTTGTTCAGAAGTGATATGGTGGTGGTGTATAATGATATGTATGTTAGATAATTCATATCTGATTAAAGTTTATGGGCAATATTTTTTCATTTTTCGCGGAATGAAAATTATTAATTTTGTACACGAGTTTCGTTTCTTACATGTTTATGTAACATTTTTAATTAAGAAGTAAAATTCGTGTAAATTTCTACATAGCATTTCAAATAATATTGTTGAGTCTATTTCTAACTTATCGAAACTTAATATTCGATTATTCACACTTTATCGAAATATTCATTGTGTGTTTTCTTTCTCTCGCGATCAGCCTAAAGAAGCAAGAGGATCAACTTATTAGAATATATTAACCGTTCCAAGGTTCAGCAAGTTTAAGACGCAAGATTACTCTCATTGAAGAATACCTACATCCCGTGCTACCGGTATGACTTTTTCTCTTACCAAACTACTGTCCATGGAACATTAAAAGTTTGAATTACAAAAAAGCAGTAGTCTTTCTTTTATATTTATTTTTCAAAAGAGTTTTTCCTAAAGAAAAATTGGTTCTTGAACTTTTGCTTATTTGTTAGGAACATATAAGTGTTTAAATTCTCGTATAAGAACCCAACATGAGATTTTTAATGAACATGATTAAATCTCTAAGTGCTTGTTTGTATATTATTTCAATAATATTAATATTTAGATAGTTTAATTTGGATCAAATTATTTCATAAATTAGAAATGTTTATTATTATACATTTTATAAGTTACAAAATAAAATTTAATAATTATTTCCTTACTTGATCGATATTCTTTTTAAAAAAATGTTGAAATCTGACGAGCACGTGTAGATTGGTTATGTTCTACTCATTGTGACTCCTCAGTTAAGAAATTCGTGGCTAGAATTACATTTCTCCGATTAAAATATTATTTACCAAATGACTTTAAACGCACATTTCAAACATTAGTTATCGAGAATCTCAATGGATATAAATGCGCATTTAATTTACCTTCATCATTACATCTATCCATTCTCTTGGTTCTCGAACGCTTGTTGCAGGTTATCATTAGTGAAATGGCCTCAATCAACTAACGCTTTAGAAAATCTTGGCATCTGTTGTACGCACATCTCGTGGAGTGCCTGATTCTCCATCTCTTAGTCGCTGACGCCGCCGCCAACGCCACTGGCATTAACCCCGTCAGCCGCGCTCTCATCAGAGATATCCACAGCAACCGAACCGCCGTTAACCCCAGACCCGCGCCCGCCAACCCCACCACCACAACCACGACCACCACGACCACCTTCCCCACCACCACCGACATCACATCCACCTCCATTGTCCCTTCACCATTCTTCATTTGCTACTGCACCTCTACCTTCACCGTAATTCCTGGCTTCAATATTGCACCACTGCCAGGGCCGATTTCTCCATATTCACCTTTCGTATTGTATCAGTCTCAACTGTCACCGAGTCCTCAGACACCATCACATCTTCTGCGGCCGTTCCCGTCACTGAAATTATAATTGTCGGCTCTGACATCTCTTCCACCTCCATTTCCGTCACCAATGCCTTCATCTCCACTGAAAGCGCCACAGGCAAAGCCACCGTCTGTACGCATAGCACTACCGTCACGACCATCACTTCTATAGCTTCCATATCCATCGCTAACGCGTCTATCGGCCCCATTTGTACAGCTACGCCACATGTGCTTCCTGCGTCCGTAAACATAACATCTAAACGCTTCCATCTTCAGTCTCACCTCCAGACCCACCACTTTTTCCATATCCTCCTACATCTCCTCCCTTAGCTCTACCATCATCTTCATCGTGTTTCCATCTACCTCATTCCGACCAAGAAAACATCTACATCTACAAATTCCAAGAGCACTTGATAAAATGTGTGTAATTGAGGAGGAATTCAAAATATGAAATGAATAATGTTTATGGGATATGTTTATGACAATACTTTTCAATTTACGTATTATTTTGATTTTTATATTGTGAACAAAAAATCTAAATTTTTGAAAATCATTCTACTTCATGTACGTTTTTATTCACTTACAAGTAGTTTGAATTTAAATTTAGAAAACAGTTAAAAATATTATTTTGAAAATGGTGTTTATTATTTGATTAAAATATGTCCATAATATTCAAATAAGTTAATAAAAATTGTTTTAAACTGCGTTAATAATTGATGATTTTTTTCATCGGGTGTATTTTTAAGAGGGTCGCTGTGCCCGAGTTTGACCACCCTTACTTTACCAGAACTAAATTTTTACCACCGCCATCACTTCTAACAATTCCATCTCTTTCAAAGTCATCCCCGCTTCCACATACACCTCCACCCCCCTCACTATCACCATCACGAAATTCACAACCACCATTACTTTCACCATTTCACTTCCTGTGCAATCTCCATTATCGATTTCCATAAACTCTTCTACACCTACAATCCCCGTCTGCCCTTTTAACACTACTAGCACCGCCATCGCAGCCACCACTACCATCGCTACCGCCGCCACCGGGCGCCGCCACCGCCACCGCCGTCACCCGCCACCGCCGCGCGCCGCCACCGCCACCCGCCACCGCCACCGCCACCGCCACCGCCACCGCCACCGCCACCGCCACCGCCACCGCCCACCGCCACCGCCACGCCGCCGGCCTCTGCCTCCGCCACTGCCCCCACAGCCCCCGCCCCCCGCCCCCGCCCCCGCCCCCCAACCCCGCCACCCCACCACAGCCACCACAATCCCCGCCCCCGTCTCCGCTCCCGTCACCGCCATGAAACGTCACCGTCTCCGCTCCCGCTACCATCTTGACAACCGTCTCTGCCACCTCCACCTCCACATCCCCCACAGCCACCCGCGCCCGGCGCCACGCCACCGCAAAGAACCCGCAACCGGTATCCATGCTGGCTCAGGCGCGGGCGCCTCGCGAATTCCATCATCCCTCGCCTCCTGGCGCGGCCACGCGCTGCGGCGGCCGGATTTCGAAGCCGGGGCTTCCGCGCCGGGGCTTTCGCGTCGAACGATAGGACGCCTCCCCTCCCTCCCTCACGCTCGCTCGCACGCGCACGCCGCTTTCGCACGCACGCACGCACGTCCGTACGCAGACTCACCGCTTTCGCCCGCGCCTCGCCGCAGGTGCGGTTTGCTGCATAAACCCAGTACATTAGCGCGGCTTTGGCGTCGTGGGCAAACGGGGGCGGGGCGGGCCGCCTGGTGCGCATCCCGCCGCCGCCGGCTTTCGCACAGGACGCCCTTCAAGTGGGGAACCGATTGCGCCTACTCGGTGGGTGGGGAAAACTCCGTAAGTCGACGTTAGGTCGCCATTCAACGGGAATAAACATGCACTGCACTTAAGGGACTAATGACCTTAGCAGTTGACGCGCCCGGAATCACCAATCAAACACTCAATCAACAAAACGACGTATAATGCCGGGGCAGTACTGTAAGAAACGGGTACCGGACCAAACGCGATGTTTCCTTCCTCGTCCTTGTCTTACCCTCATTCCTTACTTAAACAATCTCTCACATGCACTACACTGCCACATATGCCCCGCTAGTAGGAGATACCCGGTTGCTCTAATCGGAAGTTTTCCAGGGTTTTCTTCGATTGACACTAGGAGGTGTTCTAACAAACGGGCCACGGACAGCACGCGATCTTTCCTTCCTCTTCCTTGTTCTTTCTTCAACCGTTATTTACCCACATTCGCACTCCCTTACACTCCACTACCACACATGACGGGAACGTAGAGCTTGTCCCGGCTGGGAGGATGCCCCGCTGGTGGAGGATACCACCTAGTTGGATAAAATAACCGGAACAGGTTGATTTCGGGGCCGGATGTCGCCATTCAATGCGGGAAGATCACCGCCCTTCCCGTGATAAAACATGTACTACACTTACAGATCTAATGACCATGACAGTTGCCCAGGTTCACTAATCAATGAATCAATCAATCAAACGACATATAATGCCGCTGCAGCGTGGCAGACCGGGAGAATCTCCGATTCGAAACCTGATGGACCCAGATTTCGGCGCTAGCTCCTCAAATGGATGGAATTCTGTCGAATTCGGAGGAGAATTCTAGAAGTCACCTGCTCAGTTGGTATTTTGCCGTGGTTTTTCCGATCAACACCGGGCGAAAGCCGGAGCAGATCCGAACAAACGGGCCACGGACCGTGTGCGATGTCTTCTTCCGCTTCCCTTATTACCCGTCTTATTTACAACCTTGACTTACACACACTCTTGCCCTACACAGCCACACATGTCGGGAGAACAGTCTGGAGCTTACATCTTGTCCCGGCGGTCGTGTCATTGCGAGGAAATTAACTAGACATCACGGAGGGAAATATTATGGGCATTGTGGAATTCTGACGAAATAAACTAGTCGTCGCGGCGTAGTTGGAAAATAAACTTGATATTGCGGCATCGTGGATTAAATCAAGGGGATATAAAAAAATAGGTACTGCAGCATGTTTGGGAATTAAATTAGCCATTTCGAGTTGTGGAGCAATAATCTAGGTTCGGCAGAATATGACATTATAAACTTAACATTTCGGTATCTGAAAACATAAGTTAGTTCAGGTGGCATCACGGAGAAATAAAATAGGTTTTGCCTATTTTTATTGCCTTAAAATAGGTATGGTAGGGATATAAATGATAACGCATTGTGTGTAAATGAACTTGGTATCATACGATTTATCATTATTTCCGCGAGCCCGAATCTCATAAATAAAAATTACTTTTAAATTTTATACAAATATAGCTTTGATATATTATACTATGCTAAGGTATCACTATCTTCCTTCCGCAAAGTTAACGTATTGACTTCCCAACGGTATAAAAGACAATCATTTGTTATGCCTATCACATAAAAACAAGATACGTACTAGGAGACATCCCCATTATTTGAAAGTGACATTTGTAATCAGAGGTTAGTTATAATATGTGATTTAATTATCGTTCTCATTTGAGTGAACCAGTGGATGATTGCCGGTCTCTGTACAACCAATGCCCTGTCGCGAACTCGTTTTGGTCTGATTTTGAGTTTTCTTTCCAATTCTGCATTAACTCTCACAAGGGGCTGTCCATAAATCATGTAATGCAAATTTCGAGTATTTTGAACACCCCATATCCCTCCTATGTCATAACTCTAACCCTCGGTTACCCCCCCTAAATAATTACGTAATGGTTTGCGACAATTACCCCCCCATTTACAAAAAGTAAAGTTTAATACACTAGTAACAAGTCGTGGCCCGTTTGTTAGAACACTGCTTTAGCATTCGCCTGGTGTCAATCGCAGAAACACACGGAAAACTACCGATGAGAGATCAGCTGTCCGCTAGAATTCCCCTCCAGACAGTCCTAGCTATGTAGCTAGTGTCTCAAATCTTGCCACCATCGAAACGCCAACCCTAGGACCACCTAGCTACCGCAGTACATCATTTTTGTTGGCTGCATATGGAGTGCAGTCGCAGCACTAGTCAGGGCCATTGCATCGCCTGCTGGACGTGGCTTCCACAACGCCCGCCCGGTCGTCCGGCTGCCCGACCGTGGGCTGATCTCCGGAAACAAACACACACGCTCGCCCCCTCCCCTCCGACACCCCTTCCCCACCCACCCTCTCGTCCGCGCGCGCGGCCCCGAAAAAATATAGTAGCGTTGCGCGCGGGCGGCGGTGGGCGAGCCGGCAAAAATAATAAAATACTACAAAACCACGCGAGGCTAAGTAGGCGAGCATACAGATAAATAAACAAATAATAAATTCGATGAATAACCTACGCGAGGGTTAGCGCGGACGCGTCGCCGGCGAAAGCTGATGGCCGGAGTGTGGGTGGCTGGGGCGTGTGTGAACATAAAAAAGGACCTTTAGTGATATGCAGCTTTACGAATATTATGCTCCGCGGGCACTATTTCGAATGTGAAAGCGTGCATCGCTTAGGAAAATACATTATTTTCTTTTCTTTTATGCTAACTTCTTATCTAAAAAGGCTTACTCTACTTTCTTTTGGGAGCTATTTTAGAAATTTAACAGAAAAACATAATGTGGCGAATTTTCAAAAAGATTAATTTTTTTTGGCTTTTCTGTAAAGAATAGACGACATTCGTGTAACTACTTAGTAATAAAGTTAAGTTCAGTGTTGAAGGAATGGTTTTGGAGATAATAAAATTCTACGAAACTACGCGGGACTAAGTAGGCGAGCATACTGATAACTAAACAAATGCTAAATTCCACGAATAACACGTGGGTTGCAGGGTGGAGAGGCGGGGTTAGCACGGGCGCGTTGTTCGCAAATGCTGCTGGCCGGAGTGTGGGTGGTTAAGGTGTGTGTGTGTGTGTGTGTGTGTGTGTGTGTGTGAATATAAAAAATGTCCTTTAGCGATATGAAGGTTTACGAATATTATTCTCCACGGGAACTATTTGGAATGTGGAATGATCTCCGGAAACAAACACACACGCTCACCCCCTCCCCCTCCGACTTCATGAGGGAAAATTAATGACATTTTACTTGTATGGTTATTTTTTGTCTAAAAAGATATAGTACGTAATTTTCTTTTAAAATACGTTTTTTAAATATTCGAAGAAAAAAGTAAATATGACAAGTTTTTTGAAAATAACAAAAATTATAAGGAATTTTCTGTTCTTAGAGGACGACTTTCGTCTACCTACGTACGTACTAATGATGTTTAGTTCAGTTTTGAACGAATGGTTTCAGAAATAATAAATTCTACAAAACCACGCATGACTAATTAGGCGAACATACTGATAAAACAAATAATACATTTCGTGAATAACCGAGGCGGGAGTTAACAGGGACGCGATGGTTGCGACAGCTGATGACTGGAGTGTGGGTGGCTGGGGCGTGTTTGCACATAAAAAACTGCTCTGTTGATATGGAGGATTGCGAATGTTAGGCTTCACGGGAACTATCTTGAATGTAGAAGTGCTTGACTTGCGTAAATACATGGATTTTATTTTATTTTAATGTATTTTTTTATCTAGAAAGATAAACTCTACTTTCTTTTCTGATCTATTTTTCGAATTTGAACAGGGAAAATTAAATGTTGTTTTCATTAAGGTTAACAACCTTGTTTCCTGTTGTTAATAGGAAACTTTCTTCTAACTTCATACTAATAATATTTAGTTCAGTAATATTTAGTTTCTTAATACTTAGTTCAAGAAATATTTGGAATATGGAATGGATTCAATTAAGAAAATAAATGAAAAATTATATTGTAATGTGGTAATTTCTTATCTGAAAAGGTTCACGTTATTTTCTTATCAAACCTATTTCTCGAACTATACAAAGGAAAAAGAGTAAATTGATATGTATTCAAAGATATCAAGAACGCTTTTCTGTTATTGGTAAATCCTTTCGTCTCTCTACGTCCTAATAATATGTTTAGTTCAGTTTTAAAGGCATGGTTTCAATGATAATAAAATACTTCTAAACCACGCGGGAGAATGTCGCCCGGCATTCGAATAAATAAACAAATACACTAATAAATTTGATGGATAGCCTACGTGGATTGCTTGGTGCGCATTTCGCAGATCTGTCGCTTACAAAAGCTGCCGGATAGGTAGAGTTTTGGTGAATATAACAAAAATATCTATCATTTTAGAGGTGTATGAGTGTTATGAATTCATGTTGCGCTAACAGAAGAATGCTTCAGCGCTGAGGAAGAGTTTGTTTGGTCCATGATAGATGTTTTTTAAGATTTTTCGGACTGGGAAATTACTTGATTATAAGGTGCTTAATTTAAATGACTGTTGAATTGAATTGAATTTATGTTTTATTTTACATGGCGAGATTCCTTTTTACATGGCCATCAGGCCCGCTCTTCCGTCTGACCACGCAAATTTCGCTACACTCCCTTCAATAACTAGTGGAGAAAATATGTATTTCTTGGGCGAGGATACAGGCGATTTGAATTTAGCTAAGAGGCATTAGCCTTGATGATTTACATGCATTAAATCTACTAACATGGGACAGCCGGCTTTTCTTCCCCTCCGAAGGAAGGCGTACGAAGGATTTTTCCTCCTAAAAATCAACGTTTTTGATAGGATTTGAACCCGCGAACTTAGGTATGACAGGCCGATAACTAACCGTTATTCTATCGCCGCTGCCGAATGGTCAAAATATACACATTATGGTTTTCTTAGTTTTTGCATCAACATTAAATGTACATTCTCGATTTTATAAAGCTAAAGCCAGGAGGAAATGAAAGAGATGGTTTCATGCATCACAAAATAACTAAACACTAGAATTTTTTACAATTTACTATTATAAACATGCAAAAACATTCATTTTAATTTTTATCTTAAGTGCACTCTTGCTATACCTTATTTATTGTGATTTATTTTTTCTTATTATTGCTCCCATTCCTTCAGAAATAATTAAAGTAAAAATAGTATACTAAATTATGGCAGGTGGGCCATAAAACAGGCGAAGATTTGTCATAGGATGCATATACTATTTTTTGAGCTTGAATTATAAATGGTTTTGTGTTTTAAACACTATACATAACCTGGGTAACCTGTTATTGGGAAAAATTAAGACGCTAATTTCCTCTACCAGCAATCATCGAATCAAGAATGACCACACAAGTCTTTATCTTGTCAATTTTCACAAGTCTAAAGTATCCTTCCTTCAAACATTATGAGAGCCCAAATCTTTCTTAAACTTACAAAAGGTATGTTTTTTTAATCTGACCAAACCCTAGCCATTTTTACTCATTCTATCAAATTCAAAACAAAAATTATTTATTTTTTAAATCAAAGTCATCCCTATAAGTTAATTCTGTTTAATGAAGAGATTAATTCTGTTTATGTATTTCGAGAGGGCTCAACTTTTGTTTGCACTAAGAACCCCATGTAGATTTACTGCTCGAGGCCTCTTATTTTCTGGGGACGATTATCTATGACGTATCTGTGAAATTCTTTAACAACCGGAGAAACTATTTTCATTAAAATATACAATTGATTTTCGTAATGCTACACTTAAAAATATTTTAGACATACTGCAACAATAGGATGTGCAGCAAAAAACGTTATGATTTTTCAGTTCTGAAATCATTTATGAATCCTTAATGATATCAGGTGACTTTGCAGAGAAGAACGCTCTCTGGTTGTTCCAAAGCCATCAGCACAGTATTAAAGATCGTATGAAAGATGTATTGAAATGTTATGACAAATTAATATACAGTATTAATTTTAATGAATTAGTTGAATTATTTTGCGACATAGTCTTAGTAAATGACACTCGTGATTCGGAAATGTTCATAAATAATTACCAAGAACTGGTGGTATTACCTAATGAAAATAATACCATTTTACTTCTTTTTTACAGAACATTATAACATTTTGTTTTCGTCAAAATTTAACGAAATGTTGCCCTGTTGGCCAAGTCCTAATGGAGCTTGTTCAGCGAAGACAATTTTCACTTGAAGAGGAATTGATTTTCCGTGGAGAGATAGGCCGCGGTTACTACCTTTCGAAACGACATCCGACGGCGCGATTGCTTTTCGTGTTGAGCTCACGTGTTGGACGTTTTGGCGCACGCCTCCCCTCCCCGCTCCCCGCCCGCCCGCTGCCATCCGGCCACGACGCGGGCGAGCGGCGGCGGCGGCGGCGGCTGGAAGTGAAAATTACAATTTTCTGGCCGCGCCGCCAGGATAATTCGGGCGAGGTGGCGCGGCCGGCGCGCGGGCTATTTCCTCTGCCAAATGGGTTGACGCCCCCGCCGCCGACCGTCCGGCCCGCCGTTCTCCCTGCGCTTCGCCGCAGCGCCACGGCCGCTCCACGCCCGCCCCACCGGCTCCTCCAGGCGCCGCTCCACCCCGCGCGCCCGAGTCGTTTGCCGCCCTCGCACCTGAACCACACGCCCCTGCGCGCCTTGACGCGCCTCCCTCACCCCCTTGCCTGTTTCTGCCCGCCCTGCCCATCCCCTGAATGCCCCTACCGCTCCTACCGCCCCTGCCCGCCTCTATCCCGCCTCTACCCGTCTCTTTCGCGCCTCTGCCCGCCTCTCCCTTCCCTGCCCGTCCACGCCCGTCCACGCTCGTCCACGCCCGTCCATGCCCGTCCATGTCCGTCCATGCCCGTCCATGCCCGTCCATGCCCGTCCATGCCCGTCCATAGCCCGTCCATGCCCCCGTCCTCATGCCCGCCCCTGCCCGCCCCTGCCCGCCCCCCTGCCGCCCCCTGCCCGCCCCCTGCCCCGCCCCCTGCCCGCCCCCTGCCCGCCCCACCGTCCCCTGCTCGCCTATGCCCACTCACCCCGTTGCACACCAGCGCTTGCACTCGCCACACACGCCGCACACACGCAAACGCTCGCTCGCTGCCCACTCCTCCACGCCCACACACGCCCGTCTCCGATCGTTCACAACGCCCTTCCCCTCCCCTACTCTGCCCCAATCGTTTTATAAACCGTCCTTGACGACACCCGTCCCACCCGTGCCTACCTCCGCCAGCCATCCCCCGTCCCCATACCGCATGCTCCTGCCCGACCCCGCCCACTCCAATCCGCCGACGCTCAACACCGCCTCTCCCCATCCGCCTTCCATCGTTCTCTGGCCCCTCTTCATTGGCCCCCAAATCGTCGTTACTTCTTTCTTCGTACACGCTATCCACTGCCACCGATATCCTCCCTCGCTGCCCGCCTCCGCTAACCACACCAGCTATGGGATTCTGCTATCCGTCCCGATATTCCGCACTCGCTAGCAGTCACCACCCATTGTCCACCTCCACTGTCCCCCCCCCCCACCATTGTCTGCCCATCCCACTACAGGCCACCGCTTTTCCTCTCCGGAATCCGTCCTCGGTATCCTCTATCGATATTCGTTCCCGCTATCCTCGCTTGTATCCGTTCCCGTATCCTCTTCTGATATCCGTCCCCGCTGTCTTCCCTCACTGAACGAATATGGTCCCGCTGACAGATCCTCCTGCTCCTTCTCGTACCACTCTTAGCATTTCCACTTTGCATTACCAGCATCCTCTTCTTCCAGCTTCCTCCTTTATCCTCTGCTCCTTTCTGTCGCGTTCACGATGTCGACTCCCTCCTCCACGTGTTCCCGTCACCTGCCCTTTATTAAGTCCGTCTGATCTCTACCGCCCCCGCGGTCTGCAACTGGCTTGCGCCAGCTCTGCGGCAGGCACTCCGATTCTCTTTAATTTGCTTCTAAACGCAGGGCGCTGCCGTTCCATTCCCTCTACTTCCATGACACTTAGTTTTTAGATTCAGCGCAGAGATGAAGCGAGTTTGAACCTCTGGGTAACTGAGCAGACAGTTCGCAATTCGAGATGGAAAAGGAACACGTATATACAAAATATGTTTAGAGTACGACGTAACCAATGCACCTGTCTTTGGATTTTTCATATTTTAAATTTTTTCTACTTAGATTTGAAAGAAAGTAAACCTTTTTTTATTAAATTATTAAGTAGTAGTTAGACACAAAAACGCTTTATGGCTAAAACACGCACTATGGCGCAAACAATGGCTTTATACATAAGAGAGGAACGATCTGTAAACTATTCTCTAGTACTTTAACATACCATCAGAGTCAGCAATAATGACTCCCAGTGACTGTAGAGAGAAACGCGTCTGCCTCTGTGTGTAAACCGACGGTGCGTAGACAGGGCAGGGCATAGGGCGGTGGCTGTGGAACATTTCGTTCACATTTTTATAAACCGATTCTCATGTATGTACATTATCAGAAACACGTGAAATTATACGAAGTCTCTTTACAAAGAAACAAGGGAATACTCCTTCTCTTAAGTACAGTTAATTTTTAATAAACCTTTAAATCGATTTTTTTAGAATCGCCAGTTCCAGACCCTGTGACAATAGCCTCGTGTGATGTCGTGGAAATTTAACTACAAATTACAGACGAAAGATCAACTATTTACAGAAATTTATTTACAATATTATTTACAAGCAATAATAAATTAAAGATTCTATATACAGCTTTGGTAGACTGTCCCCGGATTGCATGAGCGTTCCCCACGTACCTGCAATTAATTGCTTGACCCACAACTCTGACCTCTAATCAAAGACCTACGCGCACAGCGTCCCATCACGTGACCACTGTCACAAGTGGAATAGATGTATCACTACGGCATCTCGAAATACGGTTGACCCACGACCATCGCTCGTCAACGCACCGCCCTGGGCGCAAGTTTTGTGCGTCACACAAGGTCTCCTACTCTGCTTCAGACCCATCCCCGCGTCTCGCACTCTTGAGTTTCATACTTTCAGCCCACGTGACTCGCGACCTGATATTCGCGTGGCAACCAACATCACGTGATCGCCGACCTCGACCTGGCGTCTGTTAGTTCCTACAATTCCGAGAAGTTCCCAAAATTCTGGAATGTTGTACACCTGCGTTCCGGGCCCCCCGCCAACACCCTCCCGCTTGCAACGCCCTAACGGCGTCTGTCTAATCCTAATCCTAATCCTAAGGCTTCGGCGCCTGCGCGGGGCAGACTTCCTCCCTATAGCCGGGTTCTGACAGTCGTATGAGAAGCAACGCTTGTGACCAACGTTCCATCGGCACGTCAGAGGCAGTGTGATTAACGCCGAGTGACTGTAGCGCTTTCGGTCTCTCTCTGTGCGATCCGGCGGTGCGTGGATGGGCAGGCGGATGCTGCAGCAATAGGTGGAGGCGGAGGCCGGAGGGATGAATGCGCGGAGAACGGCCGTATGAGCGAGTGGAAGTGCGAATAGAACGACGGTTCATAAGAGCAGGGCCGATGGATTTCAAATTTCTACAGTATTTTACAGACAGTAGTACCTGGAAGAAAATAGAAAGATAGATAGATAGATACATAGATAGATAGATAGATAGATAGATAGATAGATAGATAGATAGATAGATAGATACATACATACATACATACATACATACATACATACATATATACATACATAGATTTGTTTCATTTATCTTTTCCGGGCATTTGTTACATAAAATACATATTTACATACATTGCTTCAACTATTGCTCAATTAACTAAGCTCTATTAACTATTTACATAATTGATTTTCTAATTTTATGTATTTTATTATTTTAAATTATTGAATTTTGTCGCAATTTGTTTTTATTTCTAATAGTAATTTATTATATAGTTCAAATCCTTTATCAAATAATCTGTTTTTAGCCTAAACAGTTCATTGAAATTAATTACTACATTTTGTATTTGTCTTGTTTCTCTTGCTGTTGTATCTTTCACTCTTTGGATTCCCATACAGGAGGCAGTAAAAAAATACATCTATTTCAATTCGCATACCCGAACAATTTCTTTACCACGTATGCAGAGCATATCCATGGTAAATATTGCGCAAAACTGTCAATAGGCCACATTCTTGCGCAAGAACGTTGTTTACATACATATTTTGAGTTTCTTTTTCCAAATTTTCATTTTTTGTTTTACTATTGTTTTATAGTTTCTATGTCAATATTAATCCATTTTTTACAGTAACTTTTCATAGAATTGAATTATCACAGCTCATATATCCATAGATCGTAGAAATTGAATATTATTAAGATTGAAGAGGTGTGAAATACACACAAATGGTGAAATAACTGACGTCATCGTCGTCAACTACTAGCTTTATTCAGATATAGTTAATCATCGTCTTTCGAAGGATTTGTCGTCATGATCTGTCTTGCTAGACGTGATGAAAGTTGCGAGGCAGTAGCAGATATAGCGAGACTGATAATGACGCCAAAGCGTCGAACGGTGGCCATCTGAATAAATATATTAAGTTGACGAAGTTGAATTCAGTTATTTCACCATCTAATTGGAACAATATTTGATCAGAATTCTCTCCACACTCAGAAATTATGACAGTGGCTTTCTAAGAGAGATACCGTCTGTGAACAGTCTCCTAACCGTGTATCAGTATCAGCGATAGTGACGCGAAGTGACTGCAACGAGAAACTGCAGCGAATGAACCTGCCAGGCATGGTGGCGATGGCGGCGGTTGGTGCGGCAGCGGCGGGGGGCGAGGGTTGGGGCGGGGCGTTGGCAGCGTGGACGCGCGGAGAGAGACCGTTGGTTAGAGAACATATTTATGCCTAGGAGCACATGGAAGACAATTATCAGAAAAACAAGATAGCAGAACCAACCTCTGCTCATACTCGTATGATTAAGAAAATCTAAACCTTCCGTTAAACCTTATTGATTGTGGAATAAACCTTTCACCGTATTGCACAGAAATACGGAGGGCTGTCTTGCAAGAGCGGCGCAGTCTGGGAACAATCCCCCAGCAGCGCATCGCCGGGCGAGTGCGCCGAGTAACCTGCAACGCGGCAACGAGTCTCTCTGCGCGACCGGCGGAGCGGGCGGCGGCGGGACGCGACGCTGGCACGAGGGCGGGGCGGGGAGTGGGGAGTGGGGCGGGGGAGAGGGTTGGGAGCGGGGGGGCGAGGCGAGGCAGGGCGGGCGCGAGCGCGCCTGTGGGTGCGGGGCAGGGCAGGGCGGGGCCGGGCTGGGGAGAGGTTTGGACCGGGGCGAGGCAGGGGAGGATGGGGGCGGGGCGGGGCGAGGCGGGGGAGGCGGGGAGGCGGGGCGAGGCGGGGCGAGGGCGTGGGAAGGCGGGCGGAGGCGGGGCAGGCCGGGGCGAGGCCGGGCGAGGGCGGGGGCGAGGCGGGCGAGGCGGGGGCGGGCGGGGCGAGGCGGGGCGAGGCGGGCGAGGCGGGCGGCGGCGGGGCGAGGCGGGCGAAGGCGGGGCGAGGCGCGGGCGGGCGGGGGCGGAGGCGGGGCGAAGGCGGGGCGAGGCGGGGACGAGGCGGGCGCAGGCGGGCGAGGCGGGCGGGAGGCGAGGCGAGGCGGGGCGGAGGCGGGGCGAGGCGGGGCGAGGCGGGGCGAGGCGGGGCGAGGCGGGGCGAGGCGGGGCGAGGCGGGCGAGGCGGGGCGAGGCGGGGCCGAGGCTGGTGGCGAGGCGGGGGCGAGGCGGGCGAGGCGGCGAGCACGGGGCGAGGCGAGGGCGAGGCGGGGCGAGCGGGGCGAGGCGGGGCGGGCCAGTGGCCGCGGGTGGGAGAGAGAGGAGAGGAGAGGGAAGAGGCGGGGCGGGAGGAGCGGAGCGGGCCGGGCGGGGCAGGGAGCGGGAAGGGCACGGCAGGGCAGGGCGGGGCGGAAGCGCGCTGGGCGGGGCGGTGCGGGGGGGCGTGAACGCGCGGAGAGCGTCCGTGTGGGCGGGCCGCGCGAGTCCGCGCGAGCGCTGGCGGGCGTGTGGGCGGCGGGCGGCGGCGGCGGACGATGCGTAGGCGCCGCGTTGCGCTCGCCCCCGGGGCGGGTATTACGCCCTGATTGATGCGTGTCGCACGCGGCTCAGCGCTGCCCTGGGATTAGCAGACCACGCAGCCGGCTGCCGGCCGCCCCGCCGCCCCCCCCCGCCCCCTCCCTTATGCACCGGCGCGCTGACGCCCGGTTCACACACAGAGGGACTCGTCCGCTCGTCCGCCCGAAGCGGCGCGGCGCTCGCCGCAGAGCGACGGCTCTCGCCCGGTGGAGCGGTGGGGAATAGGGGTGGGGAGTGGGGGTGGTGAGCGTCACGCGGAGTCATCCAAGGTAGTGGATGTATTGGGGGGGGGTGCAGGAAGAGTGTAGGAGAGGTGTGTTTTGGTTAGTGTGGGAAAGAGGATGTTGGCGAGGTTCTCTGTGAGTTAAGCGACGGGAAGGGATATGGCGTCGGTAGTGGTGGAAAGGAAAGTGTTCCAATTAGTGGCAGGAAGAGTGTGGTAAAGGGTGTGTTGGCTAGTGTGGTAAAGACGATGATGTCGCCCGCAGCTCGACTGCTCTCGTGCGGCGCGTGGATGAAGCGTGGGAGCCAGCCATCTGGAGGTTGGGCGGTGGGGAAGAGAGGTTGGGATTGGGGAATGGTGAGAGTCACCGGAGTCATCGGTGCTAGCGGAAGTGGGGCGAAAGAAAGAGTATGGTAAAGGTGTTTTTGGCTAGTGGGGCAAAGACTTTGGCGAGATTGCCTATGAATAACGCGAAAGTTCCACTCGGAGAGAGCAAGGTTGCCTGTGGGAGCAGGCTTGCGAAGCGGATGGAAGCCAGTTTGACTGTGCGAGAAGGGTGGCCAAGCGAATGAGAGCAAGGTTGTCTGTTGGATAAGGTTCGCAAAGCGGGTGAGAACAAGGTCGCCTGTGGGCCTTCAACATAGCGTGATTAGGGGAATAGGGAGAATGATGGGCGGCGATCAGTTGAGCTGAGTGTGGAATATGCATTGGGGTGGTATATAAGGTCATGGAGCAAACGACATCATTAGTGTGAGAAACGAAGTGAGGGCGGGGGCGTCTGTAGGTAAAGCGGTGACGCCAGTCGTCGGATGAACCAAGAGGATCAAAATATAAAAACGACGGTGGGGCGGTGCATGCGGTTGGAAAGGCAAAAGAGGCTGGGGTATCGGGTGTGCACAGCGATATTGAAGGTAGCGCGATTGCACGAAGCGGCACGCTGAGTGTGGTGACAAAGATGTGGGGGTGTCGGTGAATGTAGAAGGGAAGGGGATGGGCTGTGGGCAAACCGATTTGCTGATGAGCAAGGTCGGAGGCTCCGGCGCGGAGGAGCAGGTGGGATAAACAACAAGGCGACGCCGGGAGTGAGCACTGCAGGGTCAGTGGAGGAGAGTTGACGTGAGAGTAGTAAAGGCGGTCGGGGATGAGTGAATGGGGCGACGGAGATGACAGCAGAGTAATTTGCGTTTAGTGCGGAGTGCAGCAGTGTAGACCTGTTGTGTGGACGCCGAGGAATGGGAAGTTAAGAACGTAGGATGCAGCATAAATGTGGAGACTAGACACATTTGGATACATACAGAAATAGGGAATAGAGTAGTTAGGAAGAACCCCATGGATCAGGAGAATGGCGGGATAAGAGAAAGCGAGGGCGCTTGTAAATTGTCTTAGCCCGGAAACTGATATGGCGGGAAAATGGCGTGATGGCTACGAAAGATGCGACGATAGCGGAGGGATTTCGTAGGTAGGGGATGTAGGGGGGAAGGGATGACGTACCAGACCGACAGAGTTAGCTCAGAGCCAGCATTGTCGCCGTCTTTGTAACGGGCTCCGCTCGACCTTTCTTTTCCCTTCCTCTGTTTTTCTCGTGGCCTCTCCTCGACCTTCCCTTTTCTGTCGTAGCCTCGCCCCTTACATACACATTCACTTACATTTCCACACATGCTGGTAGGCCACTCGGCAGCTTAAAGCCTATCACGGCTGGGGCGGTGGCCCGCTGGGATGACACCTCAAGGTGAATTCCCTTGCAAACGGACCTGTAGGACGGCGCCGGATCTCCGGCGTGGGAGGAACATCGCCACCTCGCGAGATGATGCATTTTGTACTCTAATGATGCTAATGACCGTAGCAGTTGTGTCCGGGCACTTCAATAAATCAATCTCGATGTGGGGGGACGGGAAGTCGGCAGGGGCACGTGCACAGAGGGGAATGGCGGGGTGAGAAACTCGGTGTGAAGCCCGGCAGATAACGGGTCGGGGTAGAGTGGTAGGCGGGGAGAGCAAAGGCGGCGGGGACGGGACGGGACGGGGCGGGGTGACAGGACGCCGGCCGGACGTCGGGGACGCCACGCCGCCGGACCGGCAGCGCCGGGTGATCGGCCGGGGCTTGTGGAAGGGGCGGCGACGCTGGGGGCGGGGGCGGGGCAGCGGGAAGAGCAGACGGGTGACGTGGGTGACAGGGCGGCGGACGTGCCGCCGGGCCGAGCGGAGGCCGGTGAGTAGTGAATAGCACCGGCCCGTGCGCCTGACTTGTTAGGCCGCCCGCCGAACGCTGGGATCCGCTGTGGGGATATCGGCGGTTTCCACAGCGCGGGGGCTTCGTTCAGATGGCGTGCGCGCGGAGCTGGACAACAGACGGCGCCCAACGTCCACCGATTGTTTTGCAAACCGTCCGCTACGCGGTGTATTGTATTATGAAAATGCCAATTTTTCCTCATTACTAACGTATAATCTAATACATAAAAATCAATGTTTGTTTGCTTCTATAATTGTTTCTATTTTATGTGCTGCGGTACGGTTCATCCGATTGCGATAAACTTTTGTCAACTTATTACTTGCACTTGCACGAAAAATATAGGCACAGTACAGTTGGAATGTGCGTATATCTGTCGCAAATAGACGCGTGTCGCTGATGATTTTATGCGTTTTTGCTGACGCAAGAGTCTCCGAACAGAACTATAAGCAACCCACCGGACCCTGATGTAATAAGCGCGTCTTCTCTGCATAGCGAAGCATTGCCAGGTCCACTAGTGTATAATAATTTATTGTCTATTGTTCTGTCCCTTTCCACATTATTTTAAAAACTTCTCAATATCAATTTTTTATCAATGTCATATATTTAACTATAATATTAAATCATTTTTCTTGTAGTTTGCGTTAAGATATTTTCAATTTTTGAAGTATTGTAAGTTTTGAACATTTTCTGTTCTTACTGTCCTTTGCAGTTCTTACTGTTCTTGCAGTTCGGTTTTGAACTGAGTTTTACGTATTTAGTAATAGAAGTGCTGAAAGATGAAATATTGCATAATGTTTATAAAAGGATGCAGACTCTCGCAGTCTTGGCACTATTGGGATGCGACGGTAAATTATTGTCCGGTATTCGACTGTTAATTATTATTCATTATTAGTCATAATAATATTATACATTTCTGCCAATATGTATGACTGTGATTTATATGCGATTGAAAACTATTATCAAGAATATTGGGTATATTTGTCATTGTTAGTCTTAATATTTTTTTCTCTGCATCTCCATTATTCTGTAGTGTATTTGTTCATTTGTAATTTACTAACGACTAAGGGGACGATTTTAGGTTTTGTTCTTTCCATTGTTATGTCCCAAACGGCTGAGTAGGGGAGGAAGGAGGGGGGCTATGAGGCGGTAGCGACTCAATTCCTTTACAACAATAACAGCTTCACTTAACAAAGATAAGAGGCGAAAACTACGTTGGTTTCTATCGTTGACACTTTGAAAATTTGTTAGCAATTGTTAACTTTTGTGATGAATATGTGTCCATGTCGTCATTCTTAGACATAATACATTTTTCCTGAATTCATATCTATCATAGTGCATTTGCTGGAAATTTGTTCATTTGTAATTTACTAACAACTAAGGTGATGATTTTAGGCTTTTGTTCTTTCTATTGTGGTGTCCCAAACGGCTTTCCTGAATTCATATCTATCATAGTGTTGTGTGTTTGCTAGAAACTTGTTCATTTGTAATTTACTACCCCATAACGTGTAGTTGCAAAACGCTTTTAGTGTTCCTCCTTTTTTCCATTGTGGTCTGAAGCGAGAGAGGGGGGGGTTGCGGTGCAGTGGCGTTGCGTGGCGTTGCGTAGAGTTACTCGCGCCCCGCCGCACCGCGCAGCGCGGGGCCGCCGGCGCCGCCTCGTGCGGCGGGTGTTCTCCGTTGGCGAGCCATCTCCGCCTGCCCTTCTCGCGAGCGCCGCCTCCGCGAGGCTGGCCGCCAGGCGCGGTTGAAAGAGGACGGCGTAGGTCAGTGTTGCCAACTGGCCTCAAACATTCCCTAGTAGATGGCGCTGCAAAACCAACAAAAAAACATTACAAGTAATCAAATAATAAGTATTTCATATTTAAAATATTAGGGAGGTATGAAAATTAAATAAATGTTAAAATATTAATATATGTATATATATATATATATATGTATATATATATATATATATATATATATTATAATATTATATATCTATAATATTAATAGCACGGACATCGCTCGCGTCGCGCGGCGGAAAAGTAATAAAAATAGCAACCTTGTAAACAAACACCCAGTAGAAAGGAAGATGAACACCTGTATGTTTTTTGTTATTTAAGGTCGCGTCAACTTCTAGGTCATTAGCGGCCCCTATTGTGCGTAACGGTATGGTAACTGTGAGGATAACACGATATGATGATGATGAGAGGGGCTGAAAGGACGAACACAATAAAACCATACCCGTGGCCGAACTCGAACCCGCGATCCTTCGGTCCGAGATCGCTACGGCACAACTGTCTCGGCCACCGGCTCGGCGTCTTTATTTTTAATATACAAACATTTGTATGTACTATGTACATAATAATGTAGATATATATACATATTGTATACGTTTTGTTTTAAATAGATTCACACTCTGTACTAGTTACGAAACGTAAGAGGCATCTTTGTTGCATTCATTGTAATGACTAGATAATGATACCTTTTTATAAGAACTTTCCTTCAACGGAAATTGTTGTTTTCATTATGATACTTGTGTATTCCTAAGATTTATTCCTTTTCTTAGAATGTGTCGCTCTCTAGCAAATTTTGCTTGTAACAAATAAGCGCCCAATTTGAAACAAGGGAATCCGTTCAAATGGCCTTAGATGGCTATAAGTGTTTTTACTAAGCTACGTGCATATGTTACTTAATTAATATATCTGAAATAATGATTGGAGCTATTTTTGTGTTTTTTAATACAGAATAAAAATTTTAAAAACATTTAACAAAAATCTCTAACAAAAATCGCCAAGTAAATGTGTCTTTTAAAACATCAACTAAACTGGGAGGTAAGGGGAGGGGCGGTTACCTCACTTTCCTGAATATTAAGAGTTTCATTGAATTTTTAAATCATGTTACAGCTGCAAACAACCAATTGCATCTTGTATTATCTTCATGAGGGCGATCATGAGCAAATAACCGACTGACAGACTAAGGTAGTTCAGGGTATAACTAATGTCACAGCAGTACCTATCATCGGGTAGCTCTATGACTTGAGTTTCAACGGTTCGACGTGAGTACGTAGCTAGGTCGAATTCAGCCGCTGTCTGTTTGCAGAATTCTGTCGGCCGACTGCCCTGATCGGTTATTTTCCGTGGTTTCTCCGATCAACACCACGGGAATGCGGGAGCAGTAGCCGTATCCTAACATAGAGGACTAAAAAACGGGCCAGGGACCGAGTGCGATCTTTCCTTCCCCTTCCTTGTCCTGTGCTCACCACTTACATACACTTACACTTACATTCCTTACACTGCTCTTCCTTACACATGTCAGGAGGCCACTCGAAAGCCTAGAGCTAATTCGAGCTGAGTTGATGCCCCGCTGGTGGGAGATACCTGGTTAAAATATTTGCATTTTACAGTCAAAATCGAAACTGATTCATTGTTTTCGGATTTTTTCCGTGTTCCTGGATAACTAACGAATCTATACATAGATCTTACTTGTCTGGAGGCTGCACTTTTTTTTGCACGTATTGGAAATTTGTAATAAAATGACTGTCGGAAATCAGATGACAGGGGGTGACAATACAGGCTATAAGAGAAGCGATCAACAGAGAAGTACTTAAGGAGCTAGAGGATGAGTGGAAGAGCAGGTAACTGAATAATGTCCCGAGCGGCGCCTTTCAAGCTTCGGCCAACACTATCTAGTGCTCTCTAAAGCACCTCGTACGACAAGAGCTTCAGTGGACTGGTGAGTTTCTTTGAAGAGTATTATGTCTTTCTCAGTGCTCACACCTCTCAGTTAGAGCCGCTTAGGCTGCCCCTAAAAGCAGTAGGATAAACACGTGAGGTGGTGTGGCTGCGTGAAAGTTTTTGCACGAGAGGTGGTGCAATCTGTGATCAGGGATTTTCGCACAGACAGCTTTGAAAGTGACATTGAAAATAGTTGCGTGTAAAGATTCTTTGGAGCATGCTACACCCTCTTTTGGTGAGAAAGTAGATCTTTTTTCACTATTCAGCAGTTTTACTTTGCGAATCTTACACACTTTTGGAGAATTATTTACTTCGTTTTTTCGACCCTAAGCAAAAAATGAGCAAAAGCAGTTCAAACCTACTAAGCAAGTTTGGAAGTTTCTTTGTGTTTACGTTTATTGTTGTAAATTTAGAAAAGTGTTTTTTCCTATATATTAGCTCGTACTCTCTCTAATTATAGTAAAGTTAAATTAACATATAGAATTATAGTACATTTACAATTATGGTTATATTATAGTACAATATTACATAATAAAATTTTCAATAACACAAATCGAGAGATATGTTGGATTCATTCATCAATACAGGAATAATGAATTAATATTTAAGATATTTATTATATCCATCATAAATGAAATTATCATTCACGGATTGATTTTTTCGCAATTTCATTTTTTGTAATAATTTCAACAAACTCTTTCCAAAACTATTTCTCTTCTGAAAATATGTTAATATGGTACTTGGGTAAGAGAATAATATTCGAAAGCCTTTTTTACTGTTAGATTTCTAATGAAAATTTTGTTTAATATGCTCTGTATTCTATTTTCTAATTTTCAATCAAATTTTGATTTGTTTTGTTCTGGACGTTACCCTCAATATCAAAGTTTTCGTGTACTGACATCAAAGTTATAAATACCTACGAATTGTTATCGATCCAGGTTAAATATCATAATTTAAAATTTAAAAAAATGTTTTATATTATTTGTGTAGAAGTTACGGGGACGACACCTCTAGAACCACATAATCATATACTATTTCCATTAAAGTTATTTATAGATCAAAAGTTTCGTAAGGTTAGAAATAATATTTGATGTTATGAGTTATTATATAAGTTCAGTATTAAAATTATTTTAAAATGAAATATTTTTGTAAGTCGAACCAAATATTTCATTTTATATTTAAAGTCACATCTACCAAATAACAGGTTTAAATGAGGCCGTTCGTGTGTAATAGCCTTTTTACTCTACAGAAGAGCGCAGAAACATAACGGTTTTGCAGGACTACTGCTTTCGACATTATCGTCGTGCCAATGAATCATTGACAATCGTGATAATTATCGACACGTGTGGATCTTGCATACACGCGGGAAAATCCAAACGAGAACCCTTTGGCAGCCTTTTTCCGGGCAGGGTGCCGCCTCCCTTCGCCCTTCACTCGGATTTAAAAGCTTGTTTCCACCTCAGAGGAGCCAATTTTCGCCGCTCTCCAGATTAGCAGCCATCTAATCACGGAGGTACCAGCGACGCTCGCGGTGCGGACAAGGGTGCCGAGCGAACGCGCGGGCTGGGGTGGGGCCTAGAGGGGGGCGGAGCCTGCTGTGAGGATGGTGATGGAGGCGGCAAGAGCAGGACCGGGAGAAGGTATCAACTGATGCCGCTGCAGTGCTTTAGACCCGGAGATCATGGGGGTTGAGTCTCGACGATGACAGGATTTTCGACTATGTGATCAAACGTATCCGGACACGTCCGAAAATGTGTTATGGTTTGGTCTTTTTTATTCATGGAGTGGTCTTGCACCCGTAGTTGTTTTGTGTGGCACTATAACGGCACACGCCTACGTTGGATTTTTAAACAACATCTTGCTTCCCACTGATGAAAAGCAATTGGGAGATGATGATTGTATCTTTCAACACGATTTAGCACCTGTTCATACTGCACGGCCTGTGGCGGAGTGGTTACATGACAGTAACATACCGGTAATGGACTGGCGTGCACAGACTTCTGACTTGAATCCTATCGAACAACTTTGGGATGTTTTGGAATGCCGACTTCGTGCCAGGCCTCACCGACCTACATCGCTACTCGTACCTCTCCTCAGGGCAGCACTCCGTGAAGAATGGGCTGCCATTCCCCTAGAATCCGTCAAGCTTCTGATTGAAGGTATGCCTGAAAGAGTGGATGCTGTCATCAAGGCTAAGAGTCAGCCAACACCCTATTGAATTCTAGCATTACCTATCTAGGGCGCCACGAACTGGTAATTCATTTTCAGCCTCGTGTCCGGATTCTTTTGATCACATATTGTAGCTCGATGACTAGCTAAAATTAATCGCTATTTGAAGGAGAGTTCTAGCGGTTTTGATCGGTAGTTTTCCCTGGTTTCTCCAATCATCACCACTCGAGTGCCAGAGGAGTACCCTAACAAAAGGGTCCCGGACAGCGCACGATCTTTACTTCCCCTTCCTAGTCTTATCATCACTCCTTTCTTGCACACACTTACACGCACCACACTTCAAGAGCAGCCGGCCGCTAGAATTCTCCTGCAGACAACGTCTGAATTCGACCCAACTATTTATCTAATTTCGAAAATCGGTTGCTTGTGAATATGAGAGCAGCGATGAAAGGAACAGCTTTTGGTGAAAGCAACAACAGCAAGTGACGGAAAAGGCGGCGTCGGAGGCGGTTCATGTGAGGCAGGATGGTGCTGGCTAAGCTGGAGTAATTTTGGCTGGGAAAAGGTTGCCAGGAAGCTATTATCTGTTCATTCTTAGAAAAATGCCAGATAGATAGATAGATAGATAGATAGATATGTTTATTATTTCTGCAGGTAGGTCTACAACCTGGTGGCAGAACACTACAATTTACATATTAAACTAAGAATAGTAATACATTGTAATTTTAAAGCATTTCAAGGCAATATTAACAATAATATAACAATAATAATAACAGCATTACCTCCACACTTTACGACCGTCCTGCACGAAATTTGTAACTAACACTTCACTTCACTTCACTTCACTTCACTTCACTACACTACACTTGCACTTCACTTCTCTCTCTACTTCTCTATTGCACTACACTTCACAATACGTCACGACACTCCAATTCAACTACTACTTTTAATATAATTATATATTTAATAAACCAATGCTTTTGATAGTGATTATCACAATACTAATAATAATGAAAATAACAAATATAATAAAATTATAACTAAAACATTAACTACTTTAATAATCCTAACTTATACAAATGTTCTTAGGTAATCTCCTTTAAAAACTTTGTACACCTAGAGGAAAGATTCCATGGCTGTCGCAGCAAGCTTATTTCAGTCCGTTATTGTTCTATATGTGAATAAATATTTTCCAACATCTGTTCTGTGTCCTAAACTGAATTTGGTGCTTGAACATGCTGATGTGCTGACGAGTGTGCTGATGTAAACAAACAGAATAAATCTTTCGGTTCCTTATCGCGGAGAGGAAAAATCTCAGCCGTCCACCATGATGGCTTTTTTGCGAGCGGCACAGCTATAAAGGTGCTCAGAGGTGCCGGTGTGGACCCCGGCGTTGACGCGGTGGCAACGGGGATGGTGTGACGGTGTTGTCGGCGAGGCTGATGGTTCCAGAGGCCCCGGCTGACAGAGCGCTTGTGAGTGCGGGGGCGGGGGTAGCCAACGGCGGGGCAATCACCGGCCGGTCTGCCGCACGTGTCGTCGTGCCAGGTGCGCGGCGGCGGCAACGGGCAGGCAATTAATATTTCTTGCTCAGCCGCTGCGTGCTGCTGGTGCGAGGACTGCAGCAGAGCGGGAGATGTGTGTTGGTCGAGGAAGGAGGGGGGCGGGAGCGATAAAAAGTGAAAGTTTGTGTTAATGGATGAGATGAGGACGTCGGTGACGGAAATGAAGGAATCTGGGGTTGGGGTTGTAACGAAAAGGAAGGGGAAGACATTGATGGTGTGAAATAGCTGAAGATCGAAGAACGAAGAAAATTATTTTTCAGGGACATTTATGGATACTTTGGGCGCTGTTTTAAAGTTTCACTGAGGTTGGAAATGTAGAAACTAATAGACCAAAAACACGGAAAGAAAATGAAGAGTAGGCGATGGGAACTCTACGGAGTTAAAAAGGGAAAAGTATTAAGGAATAGGTTGGTAATGAAATGATGTTGGTGTAGGTTGAGAAATAATTATTGGCATTGAAGTTGGTGTGGGGGGAATAATGGGGAAAAGAATATGTAACAAAGTGCCTTAACGCTCCTAGAGTTTCGTACTCTGTGGAACAAATGCATGCTTAATAATCGCTCCCGACGTTATGCAGTTTACTTCAAAACACATCAATATGGCTGCGGAATATCATTCGGCGAATATTGAGTAAACGTCAAATATCATAATCTGTTGCAAATAGGAATTCATACAAAAACAAATCGAGGTTCATTTCAGAGTGAACTGTGTATGTGGAGATTACCAATGAACAAGAAACAACTCTAAGAGTAAACTGGAGTTGATATTCACGTGGTGTGATATTGGCCGACGTGGTCGATATTTGACATTCATTTGCAAGCTTGGCTCACTCACAAGAATGTTCACCTTTCAGCGATTATACATGGGATCAGTTTACCTGAATTTAAAAGTAATACCCCTCAGCGAATAGCAATGATGTGACATTTGCAGCATTAGATAATATTGGAGGTCTATAGTCTCCTCAACTTTCAAGACAACGTCATGAAGCACTCACCATACTTCGTGCGAGACTAAGCTGTTGCGGCAGTTGCTGGTTAGTTGGAGTAACAAATTGATTCCTTGGTTCTAACAAATTCACTCACCACCAGTGAGCTTCAAGACGAGAAGTTACTTGCACCAGATACACTAATTAAGAAACAGGGGCAGTGAGAAGAGACTCTCAAATATTGCTGCAGCAGCTTTTGCTTTTGAAATGAGTAGAGCCCTGATACTGATGGTAATGATATTGAAAAAATAAATCCTTACATTAACGAGGCGACAGACAGGTTTACGTAGGTTGGTATTGAGATAGTACTGTTCAGTTTGTTTTCGCAGACGTCAAAACATTTTTTAGTTGTTTTCGATATTAAATAAATAAAGTACTAGCTAATAAGAGCCACTCACTATAAGGGCGTGTTCTACGTGGACTGCGATCTGTCTCTATAGGAAAAATATCCCTGCATCTTGGTTAGATAACGAACTTCACTTTCATTCGTATCTCACATCAACCTCCCCTCCTACCTCTATCTCCACTTTTATCTCTATCTCCACATACATCCTTCCTTCTACCTCTACATTCTCCTCCATCCCTCCTCCACTTCGTTATCTTCCTCTACCGTTACCTCTCCCTCCACCCCTACCTCCAACACATCCTTTTCCTCCACTTCTACCTCCCCCTCTACCTCTACTTCTACAGCAGCCTCCGCCTCCACATCTACCTTTATTTCTACCTCTACTCCACCCAACCTCACTCCCCCTCCCCCTCTACC
>BOPP01000007.1:13961315-13972452 GCA_017312745.1 Gryllus bimaculatus
GTTCGTTTTGACTTGCTCTTCATTTTTTTCGGGTGGGGGGGGGGATGTAGCTGTCTATTTGAATGAATGGACATATTAATAGTATATCATAACTGCCTAAAATAAATAAATAAAAAGGTTTATTTTCAGAATACACGAGGCAGTGTGGTATTTTATATTAAATTAAAATGTATAATACAGAAAATTTGGGGGGTTAATAATTAATTATTTTCTTACTTACACAAGTTAGCGCCAAAATGAAATGTAGAGTATGCGGTGGATTCTGTATATTAACGAGTGTTTATATTCCTTCAGAATATTCAGATTCTTCTACTTTTTTTGGTTATTTAAGTTCGCATCAACTTCTAGGTCATTAGCGTCCACTATTGCTTGTAACGGTATGGTAACTGTGAGGATGACACGATAACGATTATGATAGGGGGTGAAAGGACGAACACAATACAACCATGCCCGAGGCGGGACTCGAACCTTCTACTAGTGATCTCGGCCACCAGATCTGCTCTACATATTTTGTATTTATGAAATTTTGAAAATAAAACTGTTCTTAAAATAAAGAATTTTATTCTTGAATATTCACTGCTAACCAAGATATTTAGAATCATTCAATAATGACTAGAAATCGCGTAATGCTTTTGGACGCAAATACAATTGAGGCGATATTTTTAAAATAAGGAAATGTATACATGGAAATGTACACTAAATGGAAATGTGTACTAAAACAAGGTACTTTTTTTACTAATTCTATATTTTGGCGGAATAATACATTGTAAAAAATATCAAAATAATAAAATGAAATGTAATAATGCTGTACTGATTTTTAAATTATGAACGTGCAGTTTGTTAGTTATTTTCTTTGAAATGTTATTAGGATGGTGAGATACATAATATTCAATGAAAAATCTTCAAGGACACTCAAGCATTTTATTCGTTTCAGTTCTTTATTTCTTTAGATTGTTATTGAGTTATTTTGACACATTCTTTATACTTTTAATTTTCAAGTTATTTCGAAAACATATATCTTTCTGTTTTAAATTCTTTCTCTTTGTCAATGTAGTGGAAAACAAATAGTCCTACAAATAATTATTGGCACCTTCCTAAAGAACAGAAGCCCACAAATAGGCATTGGCCCATTTTCTTTTAATTCTTCGATTTGCAGTCCTGCTTTGTCAGCATTTACTCTCCCGTAGAAGATCCTCTTTTGCAATAGTTCATCAACCGACTCGCTGAACGCGACACCTAAAGGGCGCGCCCTTTTCAATTTCCCTCTTCACACATACACACACACACGCTCGCCGACAGGGCCGCCGACCTCGCGTGCTGGAGCGTGCCTACACGCGTGTTGCGTGCGTGAGATGAAGAGCGAGATGGCGTGCGAGATGGCGTGCGCTGGGCGTTATGGTGCCGCGTCCGATGGCCTCCAGCCAGTGGCAAAAAGAGTGTGCGACGGAGACAGGGTGAGAGTGGTGCCGAGTGAAAGGACGGCGTGTGGGTGGAATGGGGGAGGGGGAAGGGGTTCGGCGCGACAAAACAAAAGCCGGTCGACGAGACGCGCGGAATTGTAGCTCATCTGTCGATCGCGAGTTGTCGGGATCCGTGCCCAATGCCTGCACGATGGGGCTGGGGGATGGAACTCGGTGGGCAAAAGATCCCGGTGATGATGACTGAGTTTTTTAATAGTTAACTTATGGGTACGTTTCGTTTTCTTCTTCTTCTTCTTCTTCATATGGTGATGATGTGTGCGATTATTATTATTATTATTATTATTATTATTATTATTATTATTATTATTATTATATCATCATCCTTTTTCTTATCCTTTTTGTTTTAATTTCCCTTTTTAATTTTTTCCTTTGACTTCCTTACGGTATTGGTTTGAATCTTGTAAATTCTAATTATTTATCTTCAGCATCACTCACGTACAACTTCAAGACATCCAATTCATCATCTAAATTGGATATCAGTACTTCTTTCTCCATTCGAGTTATTGTTATAGAGGGTATTGTTGATTATGTTCTTTGACAATTTGTTACTTAATGTCTCCCATTCGTTATTAGCTAAGATAGTGTGTATTTTATATAACGTGTGGCTCTTTAATAGGTCTCAAAATGTTGTTTCAACGGTTTTAGTTTTCCATTTACATTTGTTCTCATAAGTATTCAATTTTTTCGTTGAGACATTATCATTGTAAGTAATAGTGATATAAAATAAGAAGTAATTTCTTGGAGTAATTTCTGTTTCGGAGCCTTTCGAAGTGAGACACACATTTTTTTTTTTTTCCCAACCGTGCAGTTTTATGCCACTACGAAACCCTGCAACATAACTATTTTTCGTCGATTTTCGCCATTTAAATTTGTTGTTTTATTTTTTTGTTCCTATTTTTGCGGCGTCCTCGAGCCGCATGTCGGTCACGTCGGTGGCGCCACGTCACGTGGACGGCGCCGCCGATCCCACCTTACTACTGCATTTCTGTACTGCCTACATCGGCCCCATTGGCCACTCCCCACCTCCTCCAACGCCATCGCCCCTGACGCTGCCGCCCCAGTCGATGCCTCCGCCCTCCACTCTCGCCTCCGTTTCTCCTCCACTGCTGCTCCCCTCCGCCGACTGCCATCTTTTGACCCACGCTCCGTCGACCTGACATCCCAGCCAACGCCCGCAAATTGCGTCATATACTACACGTTCCCCCTCCGCCTACGCCGTCCCACCGCCAAAGCCGTAGCCTCCTCCACACTCACCCTCAATCCAACCCCCACCCCACCCCCACCGAATCTCTTCCTACTGTCATCGCTGTCGCTGCATCTACATCTACGTATCGCCCCCAACCACACGACTTTAGTCAACCGCCACACATCCTACAAGATGGGTCGTGTGCGCCTTCTCCTGCTTCTAGCGCCCACGCCGACCTCTCTCGTCCCATTGCCTCCGCCTGAGATCGTCCACTCCCTGAGAGAGTTGCTCTCAGCGAACGTTGATTCTAAGGTCTAGGGATCGAGTTCCCACACTTCCGGCTTCTCCACAATAGCTTGATAGCTACATTGATTTCAGACGCTGTGTGGAGGAAAGTTGTCGCAGCCAGCTGCTATCATCGTTTTTTTTTCGCGGTTCCGCGTTCCAGGCGAATGCTGAATCATTACCCTACCAAACCGGACACCGACTACGTGTAATGTTTTTTATCTCTTCTTTGCCATATGCTCACCCCACTCACTCGCACTTACATGCAGCATACTGTCACACCTGTGGGGAGCCAGGAGCTTGTCCCAGTTCGAGAGGAATTTCGATGGGGGTGATACCTTGACGGGGAAATTCCTCGTAACTCGTTGTCTAGATAGGCGGCTTAACTTACCATCCAGTGAAGGAGGTACAGCGTGATTTTGGGGGCATAAAAAGCATTCACTAACCTACCGGGACTAATGACTATAGTAGTTGACGTACTCGGAAACTTCAATTAATCAACCCCCTTCTCCTCGTCCCTCATTTCCACAGCCTACGTTTCCGCCTCCCTCGCCCCCGCTGCTCCCACCCCTACGACTCCCACCCGCAGACACCGCACAACCCCTTCCCTCCCCCGCCCCCCACCGCCACCGCTGTCTGCCTTGGACGCGCGGCGATCTGATGCGGGCTCAGTACCAAGCGGCGTTCACTCCGAAAAAAACAAAACGAAAAAAAACAAAAAAAAACGCCACCCAACAAGGCGGTAATCCTTAAACTGACAAACAGCAGCGGACAAGGCCAAGCGCCGCTGTCATTAGGCCCTGCAGCCCTGCCCGAGGTGGCTGTCGTTGACGAGGGAGGAGCCCGCCCGCCCCCCTCCGTGCGTGAGCCACTGGGTTACCTCGGGCGTGGGGTTAATTTTTGACGAGTCTCTGGGTGTACATAATCTCGTAGCGGGCTGGACGCGGGGGCCGGCTAGCGATACATCGCTTCCAGTTTAAAAACCGGTGGAGAAATTTTTTTTGCGTACGATCGGAACACGACGGCTACTGTAAAAGTAAGTGGAAAGTGGCGCTGGTGTCGTTTTTGTTGCACTTTTTGGTCGTTCTCATTTTTGTAATAGGTTTTGTTGTCGTGGCTGTGAGATGTGATATGAGTATTGTTATTTTAATGCTTCTTATTTGTGTTTTTGTACCATAAAAAATAAAATATGTTAATGAATCCTTTAGATGGTTGTCAGTTTTTTTAAACTCATCAAATTTGAATTTTCGATATTAATTTTTGATATACTTTGTTGTAAATATATTGTAGAATTACGATTTACGATTTTTATTTGCAAATATTATTTAACGTATTTGAATACTCACTCCACCTATTTTCTCTAATGTAAAGACGTTTAATGTATGGACCAATGATCAGGATTCTATTAAGTCAATCGAAGTAATAAAGAATGTCAATTGAGTGATTGTTTCTATTTACAAAATACCTGAACATTTCAGTTTATGTTTACGCACTATGCTGTAAAACGAATAATCTGGTTCTCATTTCGTCTTTCTTGCCTTATTTTTCATACTCTCAATATCTTTGGTTGTCTTAATTTATTTTTTCTATGTTCATTAATTTGACTATTTCACAATTTCCAACTTTCCTTGCTTTTTCTTTATCATCACCTTAGGTGATCATCATGCAGTTACGCTTAGTTCATGGTTTGAATTTATATCTGAAGACTGCCCAAAACACATCAATTTCTTTACAATGGATCGTAGTGCTGCAGTTGTCCATTTAACAAGAAATCGTGTTTTATTGTCTTGAATCTAGGCATCCTGTAACAGCACGTACTTTATTATTTGTAACTTTCACTATATTCGAAAATTCAGAATTTCAGAAAATTCAGTCAATGAAAATGAAACCTGCGTCATTTTTAACCGTCCTTTACCCTATTCGAGGAAGAAAATTAAAGAAACAATTTGGAAGTTTTTCTGAGACTTTCGTATACATTTCCTTAATTTCAAACAAAAATTACTTGGACACTATTATTTTTTTTTTAAAAAGTTGTAAATGACCATATTTAAAGATCTAATTTCTTGGAACAGATTTCATTAAGGAAAAACCTCTATCAGTATTGTAATTTTGCAATGTTAAGTTTTTACAATTTCGGGAAAAAACACAAAATGTTCGCCGAAAAGGGGACGTGAGGCATTGATAGAAGAGTACTTTGCTCTATCCGAGAAAAAATTAATTAAACATTTAGAGCCGTTAATGAGAATTCAAAAAAGATCTCTCTATTGATATACAATTTTCAGATCTCGAGGATAGACCAATGTGACTGTATTACGTTTAAAATATATTTTTATTACATTTATTTATTTTATATAGTATATATTTTATTTATATATTATATTAATCGTAGAACCAATGTATTTTATCTCTGTGACACTCTTCATTCAACTGTTTTCTATTATCGCACGGCGCAATGTCCCATCTCTGCGAAACGAAGGAAAGGACGAATACGTTCGATTGATTTCCCACCGCGTTCTCCAGATCGAACTCCGTTGGACTTTAGTTGTGGGGAAGTCTTAAGAAAGATAAAAAACATAGAAAACCAGCTACACTGACAGCACTTTGGGAGTAAATTGAAGTGGTGTATACTGCAATCGCTGACGACTCTCGCAAATGTTGCTCGATCCAAGTTTAACTACTCAGAAGTGCTGATAGTTGGCATTTTGAGCATCCGTTGTAACAGTTGTACCTGTGAAAATCTTAAATTGATCAGTATTTATCATTTTATGTTTGTCTGAATTCAGCTTCGCAATGTTAAGACAGGTTTTTTATTTGCTTCAAGTGTGTAAACATTTTTTGGTACCCTCTGTAAATGTAAATAGTCTAGAGAGTATAGTATATTTTCCAGACAAATCGTAACTGTTTCATTGCTTTTGGATTTTTTCGAAGTTCCTACACTGTCAGAAATGTAAGTAAATTTAAAGTAATGGAAAATGACCATGAAGTTTGGACTCGTACATCCTAATGAAGATTAAATTTAATTTGCGTTAATGATAATTATTCTAAAGTACATTTAATTAAAGTCATACCGTAATTTGTGTTAGTGTATACTTGTATCTAACGAAATTATAGACACCTCTCACAAGGTCAGAGGATGAATAATTTTCTTTTAATTTATTCGCGCATTGAAAATCAGTAATACAGATAATCCGTAAAATGGGACGGCTATGGCGTAGTGGCCAGACTGCACGCTTCACTGGTACTCGAGTTCGATTCCAGGTGGTTACAAAGGGAATTTGTGGAGAACAGAGCAGGTTCACGGAAGTTTTTCTCGGAGTTCTCTCGTTTTCCCTACCAAGATACATTCCACCAGTATGCTTCATCAAACATTCAGAGTCCTATCGTATTAAACGAAACAAGGAGCGTATCGGCGTCTGGATGATAACTGAGGAACTAACTGACAAGGGCTGCTTCTACAACGGCGGGTTATCGATAGTTATGATCCGGGTGCGTTGAAGTAGGGAAAGAGTGAAATTAGTAAGGGCCTCCTCCCAATGCACGAGTTTGGGATGACAAGGAGTATATTTATTGTCAAGCGGGGCGAAGGAAGAAGCTTTGTTGGATGAAAGCGGCGAGAGTCAGTATCTACGAGTCTGGGAGACTACCTCTTAGGGCATGCTGCCAGCTTTTCGGTCGTCATGCCGAAATTTCATTTCTATTCATTTCATTGAAATTTCATTTCATTATAATGCAATTTCGACCGAAACGTGTCCTAGGAAGCTGCATCTCCCGGACTGACAAGTAGATATAGCTTGTTTTAAGCTTGCCTCTAAGTGGAAAACAATTTAGTTTAGACACACCTTGCCATTTTGTCCCCAAACCTCCTCTACTAATCACCAACTAACTGTGCCGCCTGCGTTACCCGCGCACTGTCCCCCCTCCCCCTCCCCTTCTACTCCCCTTCCCTCCCCTCCCCTTTCCCTCCCCTCCTATCCCGGTCGACCGTTGGTACTCGGCTTTGATCTACTGCGGCGCGCGCGGTGTTTACAAATCCGTCGATAGGCGCATGAGGCGCGCGCAGTGCCGCCGGGATATTTCCGATTTTTGCGCTGCCGGGCGGGCCACCGACAATGCGCGTTTTCCGGCGCGGCGCGTCACCAAAGCGGGCGGGCGTCGAAATTCACCGCCCTTCCCTCCCCTTCCCGCCCCTTCCTCCCACCACTACCGCCCTGCCCCGCCCCGCCCAGCCGCGCGGGTGTGCCGCAGGGGCGCGAATTCGGGCGCAAAAACTCGTCCGCGCGGCTTTTGAAGACGCAGAAGAATAGGTGGGAAGGAAGGGGGAGGAGTAAGACTGAATATAGACATCGTTAAGGGAGGAAAAATGTGTAAAAAATTGTTTAGGTCAGTGAATTTCGAACCGTTGTTTAAAAATTATCTTGTATGTAAGTCTGCTTTGAGCTTTCTTTCACTGTAAACACATAAATCTCCTGAAGACGTGTTCACAAAGCGGAACCGGGTCGGGTGTGCCGAATGTCTTGCGGTGCATTGAAAGACGCAGAAGATTGGAAGAGGCTGAAGAGCAATTTGGGTTGGTTGAGTCGGTGAGGTAGTATTAAGAAAATAAGCAACGTTAAGAAAGAAAAATATGTAAAAGAAATGTATAGATCATTTAATTTAGAAATATTGTTTAAGAAATAATTCTGTAAGCTCAATTGCAATTGATGAAAAGAGATTTTACTTGTTTATAGCGGCATGATCACCAAAATTGATTTCCAAAATTGTTAATTGAAATTATATAAAAAATTTCGAGCGCAGTTCAATAGAAAAGTAGGGTATACCATTCCCGTATCCATGCATGGCTTCACAATGCATCACTAGTCCGCGAAGGACGTTTTTATCCGCGCGCCATTGCTACGTAAACCAAGCGCAGCCAGAAAAGTTTCCCTACATTATCAATAAAAAGGAGGCACAAGTTCATGGGAAAATTTTATTGTAGCAGTTTCAACACATCTTGCACTATTTTCCCCTATAATCACCAACAGCGTTGAAACATTTTTTTAACTAAAAAAATAATCGAGTGCAGCGCTGTTTTTGCAAACATTAACTGCTGAAGTTACATAAAACAAATATGGTAATTTAATGATAAACATGAAAATTTGAAATCAATATATTTTGTATTTACCCCCTTCATATCCATTTTCGGTGCGAGGAGCGGAAAGGGGTACCACACCCTGCTGAAGCACCCACTCGGAATTCAGATCATTCGCCAGCTCTGATTCCGAAGCACCTGCATACGCGGTGATCGGTGTCCTCTCTCGGAGGAAGAACTGGAACAGGTTTTTATCGCAGGCCAGAAGCGCTGGCGCGTTGCCGCTAATTCAGAGTTCGCCCTAGGAACAAGAGCTGAGCTGGGACTTACCGCGCGCGATCTGCGGGGAAATTTCACAGCGAGCGCAGGGAGTCTGCGTGCGGTACTTTGCAATGACTGTCGCCGGAGAAAGTTTTTTTTTTTTTAATTTAACCATTCCTTTTTTCTATTGAACTCTTCAAAGATCGGTGCATTCAACACTATACTTAAATGAACCTTTACATTTCTTGAATGAACCATTTACATTCATTCCTTTACATATTACACTATACATAAATGAACCTTTACATTCCTTGAATGAATCTTTACATTTACATCTTTACATATTACTGCTTTGGATCAAGATCTTGAAATTTGTTTACGAAAGTATGAAACGCGAATTTGTTTTTGATATGGGTTTTGTGTGTTAAATTTTGGCAAAGTCTTAGAGGGTTTAGATTATGTATTATATTTGCGATTTTTGGAAGACGTCGGTGGGTAAAATGATATTGTGGTTGGTTAAAGGTTCTAACTGGAATTCTTTGTTAGGATGTAGATTGTATATCTACCATAGAGCGTAGTGATGCTGCGGAGGAAATTATTTTGGAATTTTTTAGTGTACGATTTGGCAGCGCTGTTCTAGACTGAATACGCATATAAAAGTAGTGGTCGTGCAATGAATTTGTAGAGTAGTAAAGTGGTATAGTTTGGTTATTTAGCAGTGTTTTGTTGACTATTGGTTGATATTGTTGACTATTGGTTTAAGATGGTATAGTTTAAGTTTTGCGTGTGTACATTTATTATTTATGTGACTTTTTAAAAATGTAAGTGGGTGTCTAAGTGAAGTGAGAGGTCGTGTAACAAGCGATACGCATTGACGTGTTCGTTAATCTGAGTCCGACCTGTTGAACTAATGACATACAATGGCATACATGAAATAGATGCCAAGGTAATTGAATACAAATCTGTATCCAATGCATGTACTTGATTTATCATAGTACCGGTTTCCCGATGCACTCAGAGAAAAAGGATTTTCCATTGACCATCAAGCCATATATTCATTGCTTTCTCACCTGTAGATCAGAGGCAAATCTTAGGCCTCTTAATGTATCTCTAATTGGAGCAAACGTATGATAATTCGATGCCACAAGTTCGGAACTATATCCAAAATGCTCTGACACCCATAAATAAAGATTTTGAAGGGAGAAGTGGTATAAGAAGGCGCGTTGTCATGCAACAAAAGGATGCCTTTCACCAATCAATCTCAGCGTTCTCATATACAGAACAACATTCTTAATCTACACGCTTGTTTGGCTTATAAATAAATATCGGAAAATATTGATAAACTCTTCGCCAAGAAAAAAATTGCATGCACATTGTGCAGAATGTCTTCTTAGGTTTCAACTTTCAGCTCTCAAAAATTCAGATCACAAAAATCGTATTACTAAAGCATGTTTTTTTCTGGTGCAAACGTAAAGTGATTCAGCCATGTTTACTTCGCAACAACTAAAGCAAACATGCGGTGATTATGCTGAAACGAACCATAAGCAAAGTTAACTATCATATTAAGACTAATAAGTGCACAAATCTGTACTTAATATTGAAAGCTGTGCTTCAAAAAAATTACAGAAAACTACCGTTCAGTGCTGTCGCCTGCTAGAATTCTGCTCCTGATAGCGGCTCATTTCGACCTATGAGTAGCTACAAAGCCATTGTAGAAAATTGCTCCACCGACGGGTGTCAAACACTGCACCCTCTCGGTCAGGGTTACTGAAGAGACAGCGACAATGAGATAACTTCGCCGGTAAAAGAAGCTGGTGAGTCTAGCAGGTTCGTTTGGAAGGAAATAACGAGGTGCAAGGCTGGAGCTACTGATATTATACTCTGTAAGAATATACTGTTTTCGGGATTGCAGGCAGGTTTTAACTTTTGAGAAGTAGAATGCTTTTAACTGAACACATTATATACACCATTGCGGATTTTAACATTTATCTGTAATACAATACACCTGAAAAAATTGTTTATATTTGATATATTTAAGATTTCAGTTTAGGTGGATTAATGTGAAAAAACGTGGGATTTAGAAGGGATGATAAAAAATATTTAATTTTTACATTAGATACCAAATTTATAATGTGTAATCATAAATAAGATTTGAGAAAAAATTTCTGCGTGGTTGGAAAAAAATGTGTCGTGTGTGTGTAAGATTATTTCTGAAAGTGACATGTGAATAGCGATGTTCCCGATGGTAATTGTGTGAAAAAGGCGAAGCTACTCATGAATGGTGGGACAGATAGGAGAAATACACTTCTCAGAAAATCTACGTTAATGAAGGCTGAAGTTTGATATCCTAGAAGTCACCGTGATATCGACACATGAATAGACCAGGAAAATAAAATCATAGAAATGAGTCTCACAGAGAAAGTGTCAACAACAAAATATCAACCGAACGACACGTAGATGTATATCGCGAGCTCAGTTGAGGTCACCCAATGAGACGACCGGGCACCGAAAGGCGGCTCGAAACCACCTCCTCTGCCACCCACCCTTCCAAAACCGTCGCGTGTCACCTCCCGCCCTCCCCCTCGCCCTAAAACCTCCGCCGGCGCAGGGGCGGCAAAAATATGTACTGCACCCTCACCCTCCGCCAACGGTAGGGTTGCCTCTACACGGATAAATACGCGGATGAAACAGAAATATGGCGATAAAAAGTGTGGTGTCGTTTGGCAGCGCGAGTGCTACACGGCCTCCGCCCCCGCCGCCGCCGCCGCTCGCCTACTCCCGGCCGGATCGCGCTGCAGTAAGAGCATTAAGCTAAGCTTGATTAACGCGCGTCGCCCCACCCGTTGCGTACACCCC
>BOPP01000007.1:13972745-14012171 GCA_017312745.1 Gryllus bimaculatus
ATAGAACCGCGCTCTCGTGTACACTCACCTATCGCGCTGCACACACGACACACATCACACACACAACAAACACACACACAGGCACAAGCCCGCCTCCGCTTGTAGTCTTTCTCATGAGAGTTTCAAGCCCTGGCACGTAACCCTGTCTCGATCTGTCATCGGTTGCTAAGCCGCCACTCGCCATTCTGAAACAATCGAAAACCGGGAAAGCGAGGAGAGCCGGACAGCGGGACGGGGGCGTTTGAAGGGGGTGTTTGCGAACGCGGCCAGGTATTTTGAAGGGCGCGGTGGGGGAAAGGGAGGGGGAGGTTCGACGTTCTCATTCTGACGCGCTGGCTCAAGAAGGCATGTTTTATCACAGAGTGCACGACTTTTAATAGCGGCCCCACAGGGGGTGAGATTGACGAGGGCGTGGGAGAGGGGGAGGGCGGGGGGGGGGTGAAATGTGACGCGCCGCCGAGCAGACGTTGAGGTGAATGTGATAGCACCGCTGCACCGGCGGGGCGAGGGGGGTGTGTGGTCCTGAGAGAGACAGGTCCCAGCTGTGAGCGATAGGCCCCGCTCGTGTTAATGCGCGGACAGTGTGTCAGTTTCTAACCAGCTGCAAGGGGCCGGAGGAAATTTAAAGGTTTCTCGAATAAATGAATGATGTATTATCTTGAAGTAATTTAGACATTTTTAACACTTTTGCTTATTTGAATTAACATGCTCTATTTGCTTAATTATTAACTTTTCTATTTGTGGCATTTTAAAATATTTATTACAATAATAATAATAATAATAATAATAATAATAATAATAATATAAATCGTAATGTTAAAAGGACATATAAATACCCAATCATCATATTTATTCCAGTTTCTATGGCTAAATTCAGCAGTATTTACTTAAAAATAAATTAATAAATTTATAAAAACTTATTTTGTCTTAAGAAATACTTTCAACTACTCTGTTTATTTGTCGTAATTTATTGGTGAGATAAATTAATTTTCGTTATTGTGAAAAATCTTTGTAATTAATTATTCTTTATTATAATATTTAAAACGTTACTTAAGTTTCAAATAATAACTCTCATCTGTGACCTCAGCTTGCTATAAAGCAACCGTATTGAAAGTAAATTTTAAAACCTTCCTTACTGGCACTTTAAAAATGGGAAGATAAAGAATTGGAAATAATTTATTTTATGGCGTTCGGCAATGATCCCCATTCAAAATCTTCAGGGAGCTAGGGCTCATCTGACCTCACTTTTGCGCTCGCCTATAAGTACGATTCATTACGTACAAACATTACTTCCAAATTCTTATAAAATTAAATTTATATTAATGAACTGATTTTAAAGAATTTTTGTATCGTAGAAGATATTTAATTTAATAAGTACTATATAATAGTTCTTGAACCAGGTAGGGTTACAAGTGTCAGACCGGTTTTCAGGACTAGCACTTGCAGTACTGGTGAATTACAATCCTTGCTATGGAATGATATTACAGTAAAAAGAAAAGTAAGTAACAAAAAATAAAGAATGAAAATTGCAATCATTTTTAAATAATATTCTAATTTTTATTATCTATAGATTAATTTTTATCTCCAGTAAATATATTTTGTACATTTATATTTTGAAATGCATTATTAACTAAATTACGGACGTTCAACTTAAAATAGTCTGTATTTACCAAACAGAAATGTCAGAAAAAAATTGTAAAAGAGTTTGTAGCTTAAAAATTGCTTTTGTCGTGTTTTTGCTTTAAATGAAAGGCAACTGAGCTTCAAATGTTTTGTTTCTTGCCATTTTTAACCGATGATATAGTATATACAATAAACATTATAGTAAAATCATTAAATTAATTAAGTAATTACGTATCCACCTTTTTTCATTATTCCTCTGTGTGAGTTGTAATGGATCTAATAAATGTTATCAGGCTCAGGCCTACCGGCGACATATTACTAGATTGTCCGGGTGACGCCGCGTCCATGGCGAAGGTGCCGACGTTTCGGTCGCCATTCTGCGACCTTCCTCAGGGCGTAATGCCTTGCTGCTTGAGGGAGGAAGGTCGCAGAATGGTGACCGAAATGTCGGCACCTTCGCTATGGACGCGGCGTCACCCGGACAGCCTAGTAAATACTGACTCCGGCCGCGGAAGCCTACGCTCCCTACCGGCGACGTCGCTGTCTCTCGACCATGGATTAAGGGTGTACGTGTGGTTAGCACGTACACAACCCCACACCGTATTACGGTCTTCTCAACCTGATAAGTGAACTTTCTCATCACTCAGCAAAGGATGCCGGGAATCTGCAAGGAAAACGCACACTATAATCTGCCCTGACCGGGAATCGAACCCGGTATCGCGTCATGCAAAACGAGCACCCTGGCGAGTGAGCTTCGCGTGGGAGTATTAAATGACGTATACTGCACAAAATTCAGTATTTCCAGATTATTCGGCATTCGTTGCATATTTGATGATTCATAATGGAACTGCATATTGGAGTTGGAAATTATTTCAGTACTTGGAGCCATATGTTGCAATAAGAGTAGGTAGCTCATGTAGCATGAAGAAGTGCTAGTGGTGCGGCTACAGCAACAAAAGATGTCCCCCGTGGCGCGTGGGGGCAGGTGACGTTTGGTCGCGTGCAACTGTTGCCGCGGGCGGCGGCGGCACGCCTTTGTGGACGACGGGACGGCGCCACTGGTCCGGAAGACAGCGCTCGGAGAGCCCCTCCCGTCCACTTTCCGATCGCAGCTGCCCTCCTACCGCACGCTCCACTGTCTGCGCTGGCCTCCGTCGAAAGTAGGTAGCTTTGGAGCAGTCCTTCTCAACGCTCGCTTCCGCGGGCGTTCTGCTCTCAAGAGCAGGACGTCTGAACGCGAGAGAGCCGACAGTGCAAGTAGTGGGGAATAGCCCACATTGCGGGAGGGAAGCAGACTGTCATTGCAGAGTGGGAATGACTCGCCACGGACAGTGAATTTCCACGGAGTCTGATGCCTCCGTTTATTTTACTTTTCGAATTCATCTAAAATCTCTTTTGTGACAAAAATGTATCTAATCACATACTGAGAGCAAATCACGATTGACGATTGACACGATTGACACACACATCACAATTGACTTAAAAATGAAACTGGTGATTCCTAGATGGGTAATTTTTGGCAGCACTTATATTTGTCACTATTTTTAACTATTATGAATGCGAATAAAATAGCAATGAGCAAACCTCTCTGAGGATATATTACAGGCAATCTTGAGATTTATACGTGTTGTTACGTGGAGATTATACGTCTTGTTAAATGGAATACGAAAGCTTAATCTGCTTTGTACAATACTGTCACTGTCTTTTCAAAGTGAAGCGTTAACTCTTTCACTATTCGAAGCAAATAATATTACATTCCTGTTACATTTTCATGTTATTAATGACTTAATAATGTACGGGAGATAATAAATGTCTATAGCCAACTGAAGCTATCCCGCATTTCTTCTGGTTTGTTTTGCATCATTTTGTGTACAATACCTCTCAGCTCGTTCTCTGGAAAAAGCAGCGAAAGCTCCACAAATCGCTAATTAAAATCGCATTCAAATTTCAATTCAAATTGAAATGGAAACAACAATAGAAATCACGATAGAAATTGTAATGATTCGATTCGATGCAGGAACGAAGTCGATAGACAGTTGAACAATACAAATGAATGCCGGAGCAGTACTTTAACAAGAGGGCCATGGGTCGTACGCAATCTTTCCTTTATCTTCCGGCCGTGTCTCGCTAGTGGGAGATACCTGATTGGGGAAAACCCCCGCAAGGAGACGGGTGGGTCGGCAGCGGATTTTGCTAACAATTGAGGGATGATCACAGCCACCTCTCGAGATAAACAATGTACTATACTTTTGGGACTAATGGACTTAGATATGACATTCCTGGATTTCCTAATTGAGCAATCGAATAAATTAAGTAAAATTTAAAAACAATGTTGAATAAGGATTCGACGTATTTTCTTTAAAATGAACTCACCTGGGTATACTGAAGTATCCAAGATCAAATTCGATACTTTTACCTCAAATTCTTTCATCAGATTTTCTTCTCTCGCTCGTCGCCTTAGTAGTCTGACCTTCTTGCTCTGCCTTTAAATATAACTTCCAACTCCAGTACTTTCAACTCAAAACCAACTTATTCCACGAGTTTGCAATTGAAATTTCATATGAAATACTCCTGTTATATGAAATTTTGCACCCCTATATTATGATGTTGCACATTCATTAGTACTTTAGAAGCGTCTTTCCTCAACAGAACTCCGTCGCCAAGAATCTATTTTGTTTCATAGATCGTAAAAATTTAGTGATCTTTCAAATTTTATTCACTATCTAAATAACTATCCCCGACATTTCGAAGTTTGAACAAATCTCTTATATAATAATTTTAACGGTTCTGGCTCCAAACCAGGACAACTCCAAATCAGGACATAGAAAATCCCATACTCGCAAGAAAAACGTTTATTCTATTAGAATTTTTCAGTGCGTAGTGTAAAACGAGATTAACAACCACGTGTCAGTAGCGTGTTACTCACTACAATAGTGAAACATTGCTGGGTGCACTAGTTCATAAATAAATTACTAAATGTTTTCAAATAGAAAATACGGGCTTGTTTGTCATTAAAAAAGGATACCTTCCCTGTACACTTACAGTGTGTTGTGTCGTGTCGCGTGCAAATCCCCCGTTCCACACGTTGTTTCCCCATCCTCCCGCCGGAGCGCGCCACCGCTCGCCCCTGCCTCTCTACATCTGCGATTCCGAGCGTCCTCCAGTCGCCTCTTTCCGCCCTCTTCTTCCCCCCCCCCCCCACTCTCCCGTCCTCGCACCACTCCTCTTTGTCGCCACCCTCTGCATCACTCACGTCTGCACGGGGGCGTCGCGATCATCGGAATTAAAACCTGAATGTTAGTTGGCAGCCCTTAAATAATGCATCGCTACACTCGCAGAGGGCGTGCGGAAGAAGGGTCGAAGGGCTGGAAGGGTGGCAGCGGCGGCGGCGGCGGCGAAGGGGGCGGGGGGAGATGTGGCGAGTGTGGAACAGATCGTGGCGCTATCAGGCGGCAGAGACAGAGGTGTTGGGGAAGCTGTGGATTGATTACGAAAAACCTGCGATACGTGAAGCGATGTATTATTATTTTCTTTATGTCGATAGCAAGAAGGGATTGAAGTATCGAAACGTCAATATATCGAATCTCAAGCATCAATAATTTCGAAATCGATTGATATCTATGAACGATTAGAAATAAGAAAGAAACATTTACATTACTGAACGTTCTCAAACGGTCAAGATGTTTCTTAGAATGATTTTGTTTTTTAGTTTGTTCTTTTTTTAAACATTTACAGATCTCTACGTTGTTCATAATACGTGCGCTTTTACTTCAGTGCTTATTTTGAAATTCGCATTATTTACTTTAAAACTTTTGTTTGATTGCTATCTGGAATAAACAAGTTCCATAAAGTTTGCTGCGACCCTCGTATCATTCATGAGCCGTTATTTTTAATATTTTCGATGTTATTTTTGGAAGACAATCCCAATTATTCATTCGGAAATTGTGATCGGAGTATCCGTAGGCCTCATTATTTGGGAAGGCGGGAGAAGTAACTGTTAGCAGTATAATGTCACATGAAGTTGCATCAATGATTGTTTATGATCAGGGGCGCCATAATATCACATAAAATTGGACAAACGATTAAGTTCGTAGACGCATTAAGTGCCCTAGACATAGGTTTCATTTAATTTAAATATCTTGAGTAAACGCATTTCGTGGAACGTTCACTCCAGGCTATTTTCTGACACAATATTATTGATATCGGGAGTTATACATAATGTTGACCAAAGTAGTGGCAAGTAAGATTACTTTTGTGAGGCACTGTTGGTGACGCCTTCGGCGCAACAGTCAGAATGCTGGTGGATACGCCGTTAGGAGCGGTGTTGACATGCGTTGATGATTGTGTCGAGGTTGACGACCGTGTCGAGGAAACCAATATCGAGGATGTCGACGCGGTGTCAAGGTTGACAAGGTGTCGAAACTAAGTGTCGAATTCGATTTGTGCAGGGGTTGATGACACATCTGGAGTTGACGACTGTTGCAGGATCGACAATTTTGTGGTCATGGGGTAAAAGTTTTGAAGTCAATTTTTGGCGAAATTGGGTTAAGTACTGAAACTACAAGTTAAGTATCTATATTTTATTTTAGGGAAACGACCGAATTCAAATGTTGCTTCCGTAACGACAACAAAGCGTTTGGAAATACAGCTCAGCATTTGGAAATATAGGCAACTCAATAATTAAACCTTTGCTTTCTCGAAACTAAGATTTTTGACTTTTGAACTTTAACCCCATGACCCCAGAATTGTGTCAATTTTGACGATGGTTGCTGGGTTGACTACGGTGGCGAGGTTGACGATGGTGACGACATTGACGATGGTGACGACATTGACGATGGTGACACATTGATGACGGTGACGAGGTTGATGACGGTGACGAGGTTGATGACGGTGACGAGGTTGATGACGGTGACGAGTTTGATGACGGTGACGAGGTTGATGACGGTGACGAGGTTGATGACTCTAACGGAAGCAAGTAGACGCCACTGGTAGTGTTGATGACTGTGTCCCATGAATCTACGATACCGACGGTACTATCTCCACGAAATCGTCGGTGGAAGGTGAACCGCTCGGCATGACGACGCGGCGTGGCGATGGTGGCAACGCTGGTGTTGCCAGTGGAGGGGAAGGGACGGGCGAGGAAGGGTTCGCGTGCATCAAAAGGGGTTGCTTCTCTCGTCACCGCTGGCTGCTCGACACACGGCGACACTCCACCCCTCAAGTGACACGTCGGGCGTCGAAGTGAGCGCCGTGTAATAGGGGGCGACGGGAAGAAGGGAAAGCGGTGCTTCCAAATACACAGGCGGAAGGGTAGAACGGCTGGGAAGATCGTAAATGGAAAATTCAATAATCAGCATGCATTTACTCCGTTTTCAGAAAATATAATTAAATTCGACGAAATAATAATAAGATACTAGCAGAGATTTTCTGTAAACAGACCTATGTCTCATCAAGTTCATTCAGAAAAATAAGTTCATAGTTTCAATCGGATATTTCAACGTAACAGTGTAAAGAAGAAAAGCTATTGTTTCTCAGTATCAGTTGTTACACCGATATAAGAATACTCACACATTATTTAATAATGTATATGGTGAGTGGTAACTTAGGATTTTATTTTTTGGAGGCAATGGGTCTTGCGCAGAGCCGTTCAATTCTTTCTTTTAATTTCTTCGTATAAAAAGGGAAGTACCTCATATTATTGTATGTTTTAATTTATATGAATAGAATAAATGTATGTTAATATAATGAAATAACTATTTTGATCTTTTCAGGTGGATACGACCAAAAACCTGCTTATAGGAGCTCTTGGCTGCACAGCGATGGTGAGTAGTTGAGCTACCCTTATGCAATGATTAGGGTTTTTCATGTCTATGTAAAATTGTATATGTTTAAACATTTCTTGTCTGTCCTGCATTATTTGCGGAAAAAGTGCTTTAACTTTTGTAAAAGACATTCAATTGCCTGATTTTGAATAATATGACAATATAAATCTACATACGAAGTATCAATAGTTGTATTTTGATTTTATATTGGAATCAATACTCTGTTCTGGTTGATATCTATACCAAATTCTTATCGAAGAAGGAATCACTTTACCTCATCATCTTTTTATTGATTCGCATCGAACCATGTGACGAGGCATGTGTGTCCTTTGAGTACAAATATGCCGATCACACTCCGCTCTTCGTAGCTCGATGTATTCTCTGCACTTAAGACGGAACTGGCGTCAATTCTAGCACACAAAAACAAAATATCTTACTGACAAAATTATTAGTACGGCAGCTCACCATTAATTCCATTTCTCCATCACCTTGTGTCAATAATTATCTAATGGATATTTTTGATGAGAAATTCACCCAACACTTCCTATGACGACTATTTAATCTAATGGTTGTTGGACACAACTGATTTACGTGTGTAACTGTAATTGGTATTAAGATTTTCTAACTTATGTTGTTACACAATATTTGCGACCCTACTGATGTTTACATGAGTTAGGCGGTATGAGTTAGAGAGTATGGGTTAGGAGTATGGAGAGTAAGAGTTAGGAGGTATGATTTAGGTTGTAGTTAAATATTTTATTTCTCAACTGTACACTAAATCCTAACTCGGTCTTCTTAACGTAACACAGGGTCTCACAGAACGTATGTTTTCCTGGTACGTGCGTTCTAGGGTCAAACAAACAAATATGTAAGAAATAAGTGTTATAAAAATAAAACACATTTTATATAAATTGGGAATTGTTACATTTCCAAAATGTTTTCAACAGCAAACTACAGTAGTCCGAGGAGATATTGGAATTAACATTTTATAATATGGAAAAAAAATTTTTTTCTTTACTCAGTTTCTAAAAAATATCAGTACAGTATAAACACCGCGCGTGTCAATTTTTGGACCAAAAACTGAATGGAAGTTCAATCCTACAAAACGGGCTTCAGCGAAAGTGCTTTCTTGTTCTACAGCCCGAGTGTAGACGCGACAGCAGCCCGTGCTTTCATCCCCTCCAGTCTTCCCCAGTCCTCACGGGGCCACCCCAACCACGGGGGTTGCAACGTAACGCGAATGGGCGCGAAATAATTTATACGTCTCCGAGTAAAATAACCGATTTTAATTTCAATTACTTTCGAATTGTACCCCTATTACCGGGGGGTGAGACTGAGAAACGACACGGGGGACTGGAAGTGCGGGGAAAGAGGGGGGAACTGGGGATGCGGGGTTGGAAACAGGAGCAGGGTGCGTGGAAATCGCTGAAGACACGCTTTCGCCCAACCCTTTTCGCGCAGGAAGACGATCTCGGAACACCGCTGTCGGGTATTAAGTTAGAATCGCCTCGATAGAATATTTCAACCCCTGCCGAACCGAAAGGGGTTGCCACTCGAAACGACGGACGTTACTTTCAATGATCGGGTGGGATGGAGCATGCGCGAGACCGAACACCCCTTCTTGGGGGGGCGCGCGGTTGGAGGAGTGGGGGCGGGGGTTTGTCTCCAAGGAGGGTGCACGAGGCGCGGAGGTAACGGAGGGAGGAAGGCGTGGGGATTGGAGGGGGTGGGGGAGGTGCGGGTCGGAGGGAGTAAGCCTTTATCACCGCGTTAATTAGTTCCAGCGCGCGCCGACGCCGGCGCTGGGCTCGCGTCTTCGCGCCTCGCGGGATGGCTTGCGGGAGGGGAAGTGGAGGCTGGTGGGGGCCGCGGTGACGTTGGAACCTGAGGGTGGTTGAAAGTAGAAACGCAGAACAAATGGCAGTTGTTGCCGTATTTAATGATGGATATTTTGTTATACTTCAAGAAAATTTACAATATATTCCAAGTTATAGAAATACTTAGTAAAATTCATTACAGGCAACACACAACCTGCACTCGACCTAATTAATGAAAGAACAGCCCCCTTTTTTATTCAAACATGAAGCAGAATTATTTCATGTTTTATTCACGGACAACATTGACTTATTTATATCACTCTCTAGATTACAAATTGATTACTATTTATTTATGAATGATATCCGTAACCGAATCACTTATAATTGTTATAAAGAATGATATGAAAAACGATTTTTTATAATTTTATAAAATGTTACATTCACCAATTCTTTAAGCATTTATTTGAACTTTAAATTAAATTGTATGTATTTAATAAATAGAATTGAGTAATTCACTCTAATTCACATTGTAAAATGTTTGAATGGATGTGCATTCTCTCAAAGAGAACAACGCATTCTACATTTTTTTATCAGATTATATATTGCTAGTATTGAAAATAAAAGACACAAAAACTAACTTCAAATGTTTGCCACATGAAATTTTACATAGTTCATTAGAAGAAAAGAAAATAATAGACTATTCTCAACATTTTAAAAAAAATAATGGCAGTGAAAATGATAAAGATAATGAAAAATTTAATAAGAATGGACAAAACGAAAACACTGTAAGAGAAAGAGTAAAAAAGACCTAAATGTGGATACTTTTGAAGTTAGAGGAGGCCAAGAAAATGAGCAGGAAAGGATGTGATATTCCAGAGAATACATAGGAATATTCAAACTAAATAGACTTTTTAGTACTATAAACAACTCTGACGACCTGCAGTTTTTTTCATCACACAAAATAGAATAGTTTATTAGACACAAAACCGCTGACTAAACAGGCTGATTCAAGACACTTGCGTCTGGCCCACCAAATCGTCTGCAGTGTTAGCCAATCCACTGCCTCCGTCCCCACTGCCACAGCCGCCATCTTCGATAACTTATTAAAGGTTTTACAAAAATATAAAATGCCAAAAGATCACGTGTAAATCAGTGAATGTTAAACGCCTGAAAATGAAATTTGAATCCAATTTCTGAATGATTGTCTGAGCAGTACAAACTCGTAACACTTCTTTAAAATCAGAATATCTTGAAGTAATGTTTTCGCGTGCTTATTGAAATATTTCTTTGGAATGTAATGATATAAGTGAGAGGATTGTTTTGAATATATTGAATAAAATTACAAAAAAAGATGGATTGTGGTTGAGCATGGCCCCATGCCCCATTTCTGGCATCCGCAGCAGTTCAGTAGGCCTAATCTGTTTAGCTTACCATGAACATTATTTGTTTACGAGCCGTCACTGGAATAACGAAAGGGAATTGTAGGAGAAAAATTTGAAAAGACAAACCGAGTCAAATTAACATGTTGCCTATTAGTAAATAAGTAACTCTGAATCATAAAAATTAGATAAAAAATAAAATGTTTCATGTACCATGGGCGTTAACTGTTTCCGATGATCTCGGGTGACAATTAGTACTCGGGCGAAAGGCTTTCGGGTTTTCGTTGTCGCTGAATTAATAAAATTTTTACAACGCCCTTGGTGCATTTATAACTATTTTTTTGTTCTTCAGAGTCAAAGCGTTAAAGAAATAAATACCTTCACGGGAAAATATTAAGAAAATGCTTCGGTGAACTGATGGGTATTATCGTAGGCTGACTCCTTGAACCTGTATTTCCATGTCTAACGATGTGTTCCTATAAACGACATTATTTACAACTAATATTGCAATTTAAATTACTTCTTTTGTGTCCCACGCTCAAAGCTTATGTGCCAGAGAAACCCTCTGAGATTAACGATGAATAATAAGAGATGGCCGATGATGTTTGGTGTGGCTGATGGTGAATATCTGGTGAAACAAGAGGTAAGGGAATAGGACGATCTCCGAAAAAAAAATCCGAAATCTTACTTGTTCACCAAATATCCAGTTTAGATCGAACGGTTTTGAAAACACAACACCTCAAAATATATAATTCTACGCTACATGCCGCCTAGTCCTTGTTTACTAGCAACTCTATTGTCTGAAGGATCATACCCACCATCTTGCTCGTCCTTGCTTTAGTTCCCTTACCCCCTTTTGAGTATGTTGGCTATAATGAAAGATTGACAAAGTTTATTGTGAAGAAGAGAATAATAAAGATGACAGAAACAGAGAACAAGACGAGTGAAGACAAATTCTTGAGAAACTCAATCTCTGAATTGATCGGAATTTCAACACCATATATCTGGAAACATACACCTACGTTTCGAGTCGAAATAATTCCTTCAGCTCTATCGCCACCTTCGTCGTGCATCGTTCATTTCCTCCACCACTTCCCTCTTCCTCCCCTCCTCCCCCTTCCGCTGCGTGAGGCGCGCATCGCCGCACGCGCCCGGGCGCTCGGCGAAGCCCAATTAACCTCTGAGATATTCACAAGACGCCGCGCGCGAGGGAGAAGGGAGGGGGAGAAGGCTTAGCGCGAGGGACCACGCCCCCGGCGCCTGCACCGCTGCCTTCGGAACGCCGCCGCCGCCTCCGCCGCCACCGCCGCCACCGCCGCCACCGCCGCACCGCCGCACCCGCCGCCGCCACCGCCGCCACCGCCGCCACCGCCGCCCCCGCCCCGCCTCGCTCCGCCTCCGCCCCCTCCGCCTCGCTCCGCCCGCCACCGCGCCTCCGCCCCCGCCTCCGCCTCCGCCCCCGCCCCGCCTCCGCTCCGCCTCGCCTCCGCCCCCGCTTTCGTCCCCGCCTCCGCCCCCGCCCCCCGCCCCCGCAGCCGGCCCCCCCCCCGCCTCCGCCTCCGCCCCCGCCTCCGTCCTGCTCCTCCGCCCCGCCTCCGCCTCCGCCCCCGCCTCCGGCCTCGCCCCCCCCCGCAGCCCGCCCCCGCCCCGCCCCCGCCCGCCTCGCCTCCGCCTCCGCCTCCGCCTGCCGCCTCCGCCACCGCCACGCCACCGCCACCTGCCACCGCCGGACCACCGCCGCCACCCGCCGCCATCGCCGCCACCGCCCGCACCACCGCCACCACCGCCACCGCCGCACAGCCGCACCGCCTTCGGCGTCGTTGCTACTGTGGCTCCGTTGTCGCCGTCTCAACGGGTGAGATGTCTCGGAGCGACAAGTCTTGTCTGGGAGGTCTTAGAGTTCTAGTAGCGAATTGTACCGTTGTCTGGAGGAGAATCCTAAAGTCTGGTTGCTCTTGTCGGTAGATTGTTTGATTAGTGATTCCGGGTGCGTCAACTGCTAAGGTCATTAGTCGCATTTTTTCCCTCTCTTTAAGCTGTTGACGGGCCTGGCACGTGTGGTAATTTAGTTCATAGGAAGTATTGCTTTCAAAATGGCAATCCACACCCCCGACTCTACTCCTACAACGATCAAAATGTGAGTCCAGCGAAATACTGAACCAATGACAGACGAATGTCGGGGCAGTCCCCTCCTCTCTATCTTCCCACACACACTTAAATGTTCTCCTCTACCACACCCGTCGGGGGACAAACCCGTAGCGTAAAGGTTGTCCCGGTGGGGGCGGTCCCTCGCTGGAGAAGCTACTTGGAGGGAAAAACTCATGAGCCAACGTTCATGTTGACGCTGGTTCTCACATTCCAGAATTGGAGGAACACCGCCACTTCGCTCTTTCAGAATGCACTACATTTTCGGGAATAACGATTGAGTAGGTGAAGCACTTAGAAAAGCTACTAAGTACATCCAGAAAGTAAGTTCCGAATGCATCCAGAAATGGTATGAGTATTGGGATGGAATGTGTATACGCAGGAGAAGGAGGTATGTGGGACTAATGCAGTGAGCTTTTAGCCTTATAACGGCAGGACTTACCGGACAGTGCTACAATAAAATGTCTCCTCTGATATTGTCCCGCGTCAACTGTGAGGTTGGGTTAGTCCTTGTTCTGAAGCAATCTCCAACAGAGATCCATCGCCAATTGTATGCATACGACACAATGTTCACAAGAGACATTATTCTTGTGCATGACATAGCAAGACCTCCAAACAGGCAACGCCCCACGAAATATGTTGAATCGGTTTCGATGGGAGGTCTTCGACCATTCACTCTACGGTCCCGACTTTGCACCAAGTGACTTTCATCTCTTCCGTCTAATGAAGTGTTTTCTGGCAGGGAAACGTTGTCCACCACAACGATAAGGTGCAGACTAAAACGACTTCGTGGTTCCGAACGTTGGCGGCGGATTCATATGTCATGGGCATACAATGGATGGTATCGTTACAATAAGTGAGTCAACTGTGGTGAAGACTATGTTGAAAAGTAGGCAGTGAATCTATGTAAATATTTCAATAAAATATTCTTACAGAGTGATGATTTTGTTTTCTTTATCGGTCATCGGAACTTACTTTCTCGATACACGTCGTTGTATTTTTCGTAGTTTTTGGTGACATATTATCGTTTCAAAACAGCATAATGTCTTCGAAGTTATTGACTGTTTGTTTTGAATGATTGTCTTTAATAATTTTCTTGTGATTAAATTTGTTTAAAAAATCTATAATTAGTCCGTTCTCAAATGTGTTTATTAAATGTATTAATTGTTCCTCAATTTGATGCAATACAGATACTATGTAGTTTTTCTTTTTGCAACGAATTGTAGACCTTAGAGAGCTATAATGAGGGATGTAAACTTTAGCAACCTAATACTTTTAATACAAAGATGTAATACCTTTACCTAATACATATTTACGTAATTTACAATCTAGGAATTATGTTGGAACAATAAAATGCACGCAAAAACACACATTTTGAACTGATGCAACGAGTTTTTGCCCAGATGACTGACTACTTTTGTCGCAAATTAAGCTTCTTCTTAAATTCTTAATGTAACATATTCATGTGTAATTAATGTAACGTAATGTCTTAATGTAACGTAATATAACATGTCTTCTTAATGTAACATATCTTTCAAAAAAACATCGTCGTAACTTCTCGACATCTCCTTAGACGAATTACTAATTATTTTTTAAACTTTCAATGGAGCAACGCATGCTCTGCACACACACACACACACACACACACAACTGAAAGCACACACACACACACACACACACACACTGAATCCTTGTCAGCTCTACTGAAAAATTGCCCTGTTTTTCCGGGCTGCTTATATGTTTCCTTTCTTATTTTTTGTGTCTAGTTGAAATAGTTTAATTGTACTTATTGTCACGAATAACATACCCTCAATTCACATGTGCCATCATTACATACCCTCAATTCACATGCGTCATCATTACATATGTTCATTCACATGCGTCATCTTTCGTTGGAGGAAACTGCACACTACATTTAAGAACTCACACATACTCATGGAAACACAGATGAAAGGAAACCATTAAAAGACAAGATATTCTATAATGTCACCAACATCATTTGGGTTACCAGAATCGACGAATTATAATTTTTATAATTTTTATTATGCCTTGGTTACGAGTGTTTTATTAATTTTCATTAAAATGCCATCTTGTGATCTTTTACTAATTAGGTCTTCTCAAAAACACTTTTTCTTTCACATGAACACAAAAAAATTTATTCCCGAAAAAACACTCATAAACGCTATTGAAAATGGACCTAAAAGGAGCCCTGTACATAACCACCACAGTTCACTGCATCTCAGATGAACCTTTCTCTTTGATATCCATTGTCTTGATCAAGATAATTTTTTATAATATATTGTGTCCCACTGCCTTCCACGAAATACATAGTTTCAATATACATTTTCATTCATATATGACTTTCTATGCCAAAGGTACAGCACGTACGCATAAACACTCGTATACACACACATACACACACACACTCACATAAAAGCATATACACTTATCTGCACCTACACACACAGGTACTCATATCCACAAACATTCATGCACATCCACACATATGCACATATACATAATCGTATTCACATGTACACATTCGCACACATCCATACGCATACAAATTCACACACACTCATAAACACGCATGAACATAAACATGTGTAAACACGTGCACATGAAGGCACCGCATCGAACTGCAACATTGAACGAATATACGGCGCCATCGATTTATTGGCAAATGCTACTGGGATCGACAGATGAACCCAATTTTTATGGATTTTTACCGTCTTGATTACGCGTCTTCTTTACCGTTCACGAACCATGTGCTGCCTCTTACATACACACAGAGGAATTCACGCGCGGCGTCCTGCGCTGGGGCCACTGCAGAGCCAGGGCCGGGCGCGGAAGAGGTTCGGCGGCGCAGAATTTCCGATGGAGCTCGCGAACCCGAACGCGGCGGCGGCGGCGGCGGCGGAGGCCGGAGAGACGTGTGGCCGGGCGGGGGCGGGGGCGGCGGCGTGGCCGGCGGCGGCGGATGCGCAGCGCGCCCGCTATCGACCGGAGGTTTTACGCGCCGGCGGGCGGAGGCGGCCTGGGTGCGGAGCTGTGCGGGCCGTGAGGTTGGAGGCGGAGGAGCGTCGGGGGAAAGGAGGAGGTGGGGTGCGGAGTGCGGTGGTGAGGGTGTGATGGCACGCTGACGATGACGACGGTGGTGAAGATGGTGGGGAGGTTGGGATGTGAGGTTGGGGCGGTAAGAAGAACGTTGGTGAAGATGGCGGAGGCGGCGGAGTTTGGGCACTAGTGAGGGTGGCGATGGTGAAGACGAGTGTGAGGCCGATGGTGAGATCGATGATGAGGTCGATGATGAGGTCGATGGTGAGGTCGATGGTGAGGTCGATGGTGAGGTCGATGGTGAGGTCGATGGTGAGGTCGATGTTGTGGACGATGTTGAGGAAGGTGGTGAAGACGATGTTGAGGTTGATGTTGGGGACGATGTTGAGGACGATCTTGAGGACGATGGTGAGAGTGACCGTGAGAGTGACCGTGAGAGTGACCGTGAGAGTGACCGTGAGAGTGACCGTGAGAGCGTCCGTGAGGGCGACGGTGACAACGACGGTGTGCACGACGGTGAGAACAACTGCGAGAATGACGGTGAGAACGACTTGCAGTCCGCAACAAGAGGGCAGCATTCTGGGCAAGAACGTCACTGTCGGTGATGGATACGAGGGCGTAGTAGTGGGCAACGTGGTGACGGCGGGGGCAACGTGCAGGTGACTTGGTCATTGAAAGTGGAAGTAGGGGAGTGAAATTGCAACCGGCGGCAGTAACCCAGGTAGAGGTGCATGAGGCAGAAGCGAGGAATGTGTCGGCGAGGGAGGGCACAAAGGGGTGGCTGTGTGGAGAGAAGTAGCATCTGCTGTGCGGTCGGTGTAGACGGAAAGGAAAGGTGTCGGGAGCGGCGAGGGTAATGGAGGTGGTAGTGGTAGTAGTGGCGGCGTGGCTGGTTGCGACGGGGAAGACTGTGTGAAGCGAGGTAGTGATTGCTGCGCTCTGCGGAGGGGAGATGGCGAGGGCGGCGGGGCTGACGGGGTCGGTTGGGACGGCGCGACTTGTATGTGGTGCGGAGCGGAAGACGGGAGCTGTGGGGACGGTAAGGACGACGGCGACGTCGGCGACTGTGTGAAGGGCGGTGGCGCCGGTGCAGAGCGGGGCGCGTGGGGGCGTGGTGGGCCGGGGAGGCGAAGAGCCTCTCCAGATAAATGCGAACGATAGCGCGTCACAATGGCCGCCGAAGAAGCCTCCTCTGGGAAGCCGCTAGCGCCGTCCCAAAGCGGTACGCCATCTCCTGCCGCCTCCGCCACCCCCGCCCTACTAGCACCGCCACCGCCGCCACTCATGCTCACGGCACGAGTGGTGTCTCTGGGAGAACGTGTTTCACCACACTACGTCGCCTGCTATATCGATATTCGTTTTCTTTCCTACATTCAAGCTGCAATTCTCAAGTCCTGTCATTATTGCGAGGGCTATGCCGTTATTTATAATCATTGCCTAGAGTGGATAGATATAGTGAATGGGTGCGGCTTTTTTTATTGTATAGCTGCTACGAAGTTAATATTCTTTATCACAAAAACCTGAAGTATTGATGTCAGGTACAAATTGTGATTTCTTAACGACTTATGAAGAAAAACAATTTATGTCGAGCTTTGTTTAGCCGGGATGTGTGGGATGAGGGTGCAGTATTGTGTGCAGACGTTTGTTTAATTTTCTTAGATTATGAGCGCCTCAGAGCGCTTGAATCATGCAGTGAAACTTAGAATTATCATTGAAATTTTCCATATTTTACGCGTAATTCATGCGAATGAACATGTTTGTTTTCTTTTGCGTTTTCCAGGCATCTTACTTGCCGCAATTTTTTCTGGAGATTGGTTCGCCCAGCACAGTTATTATTCCCAGTAGCGTATAATCTATGATTGTGGTCATCACTTGGGGTGGATTATGATGCCCTGAAACATTGCCAAAAATAATCAATAAAATGCTTTAAAAATGCCGTAAAAACAAAGAAAAATGACTTTAAAAATGTTTATCAAAACCACTTCAGATGAATATCTCAAGCTGATAAATATGTTACTGATGTAATCGAGGCTTCTTCCTATTGTTCAAATGCACTCACCTTGCAAACGTTTGATTTGGACTGTTCTTTAAAAGAAAATCATTACGTTTATTTATCGCGAAATCGGTGGAACTCACAGTGGCGCCGATAGGCGTCACAGGAACCGTAGCTTACATTTCATAGAACTCACAACGGGTGATGTTACAATATATGAGCAAAGAAATCGAATAGGCTACTCAGAAAATCTGTAATGAACATTTGTTGCGCTTGTAAATATTGCTAAAGATGGAGATGATGACATTGCCAACGCAAACAAACAAAATTTTCCTAAATAGATGAAAGGGAAAAGTAAGACAACCACTAAAATCACTATGGAAACACGTCTGATACAATGGGAGGGTTTATCAAAACCTCACTAGAAAAGCGGAGGTATAAATGACACATTTTTCTGCCATTGTTGTGGAAAAGGGACAGTGACACTACCTCAACAATTACACTAATTCTCAACAATACAGAACATATGAATCGAGTTTTTTTAAATTATATATTTTCCTCGTTCAACGTAAAAAATGTCTTTCAAAGTTTTTAAGATACTTTGCATAAATTACATTAATCTTGTGATATTTTATAAACCCATTTAAAAATTAAACATAATTAACAATCTTAGAAGTAGCTCCAGGAAGGGACCTCTGAACAGTTACTAGAATTTTGTTGTGATATTTACAATTGAATAGATAATCAGTGGTATTAAGGAGGATGTAATAAATCTTTCGAATGAAGCGATATAATATATGAAGCAAGTAAATCGACGGCAATATCACAGTAGTAGGCTCCTTGAGCCCCCCTCCTCTCTTGTTTCTAGGGTTACGGGGCCCCACGTGAGCACTGAGCCGTCCCGGGCGTCGACCCGCGCCCCCCGTGCGCTTGTGTGCTGTGCGTTCTTGCGCCGTGTTTGGCGCTGCGATCGCTCCGTGATTTCCATTAGCCCCCGCGAGAAGGCCTTTAGGTAGATCTCGGCCCCTCGGGACGCACGCACGGCACGCGCCGCGCGCGATGCCGGATCACGTGTGCCCTGAGCCACGATTCGCCCACGTCGCGAAGCACTCGAATCCTTAAACCGGTTCGTGAACTCGTCACAGCGGTGTCGTAGTCCCGGAGTATAATTATTTTCCTTTCGATCGTACCTTTAAAAACCATTTCTATCATTCTAAATTCTCTTAATACCTCAACATTTTATAATTACGCAAGCAAGTTCAGTTTACGATACATTGCCAAATATTCTTTCCATATAGATAAAGATGTTTTATAATCTTAAAGTACTCGTACGTTGACTCGTTTCTGTTGTATAAAACGTTCATGAATTTCATATTTCTCTTTTAACCTAATATACGAGTAATCAGTTAAAATAAAAAAAAATGTTGTGAAGTACTGAAAGTAAAAATGGAAAGCACTAGAGAAAGACGAAGCGGTGTCAGCTGAAGAAGTTGCAGAAGAAAATGAAGTAACATCAACAGGTGATAAAGAAAACAAGAAAAGGAAAAAGAAAAAGAAAAGAAAAAATATAAAATTGTGGAGAAATGATGGAGAAGTAACGAAGAATATTAAAAACATATTAGAAGAGGAAAAAGAAAATAAGCACGTGTATTAGAAGAATATTAGGAGAGAAAGAAGAATAAGAAGTCAAAACGAATATTAGAAGAACATTAGCTGGTGAAAGGAGAAAGAAATAATACTAGAAATGGGAAAGAGAAGAAGCAATGTACATGAGAAAAATATTAGAAGAGGAGAGAAGAAGAAGCAACGAATATTAGACGAACATTAGATGGGGAAAAGAGAAGAAAAAAATACTAGAAGGGTAAAGTAGAAGAAACAAAGAAAGTTGAAGAATATTAGAAGGAAAGAAAAGAAGAACCAAATAATATTAAAACAATAAGACGGAGAAAATAAGGAAAAAAATAAAGGATATTCGTAGTAGAAAGGAGAAAGAGCAAAGAGATAGCGGAGGAGAGCAAAATATATTCGAAGGAAAAAGGAGAATTGGAAAAGAATATTAGAAACGGAAAGGAGAGTAAACAAAACAAAGAATATTCGAAATAGGAAACGGGAAGAAGCAAAGAACATTATAAGGGCAAAAGGAAGAAAGGCAAAGAATTCCAGGAGGAGAATAAGCGAAGGAAGAAGCAAAGAAGGAGGGCGCTGGGCTTGCGGCGCGCCGTGTGCCCACGTAAGCCGCCGCTTCTGCCGCTTCGGCTGGGCGTTCGGCGCTCGGCGCTCGGCGCTCTCACGGACAATTGCGCCGCCTGATAGCATCCGCGCGCCCGATACGTCAACCCGCCCCTCGCCCGCCCCCCTCGCCCGCCCCCTCTCGCCCGCCCCCTCGCCTCGCCCCCGCCGGTGGCTCGTTTCGTTCACCGGCGCACCCCGCAAGCGGGCCGAGACGCTGCACTGCAGTCACCAGGAGAGGAGGAAGAGAAGGCGGTGGAAGAGGAAGGGGAGGGGGAGACGGTGGCAGAGAAGAGGGGTGGAGACGGCGGTGGCGGCGGCGTGAGCGGGATAAAGGAGCAGCGGCCGCGGTGACAGTGCAGGTGATGGAGGTGGTGGCGGGAGGTGAGATTTAGACGGCCTGGGGAAGGGAAGGAGGGAATAAAGGCGGGGGAAGAAGAAGGGGAGGTGGAGATGGTGGCAAAGAAGACGGTGGAGACGGCGGTGACAGTGCAGGTGATGGAGATGGTGGAGGAAGCAGAGGAGACGGTGGAGGGGGAGGAGGAAGAAAAGGCGGTGGAAGAGAAAGAGGAGGAGGAGACGGCGGTGGAGATGAGGGTGGAGACGACGGCAGGAAAGGAGGAGGAGACTGCGGTGGGGGCGGTGGAGGTGACGGTGAAGGTGATGGAGGAGGTGGAGGCGAGGGCTGAGGAGGCGGTGGAGAGGGAGGAGGAGGAAAAGAAAGAGGAGTCGGTGGCGGAGGAGGATGAGGAGGAAACGGTAGAGAAGAAGAAGGAGGATGGGAAGAAGGAGGAGGAGGAAACATTAGCGGAGGAGGAGACGGTAGAGCAGGGGGAGAAGGAGGAGCTGGAGAATGACGAGAAAGAGACGGCGGTGGCGGTAGAGGAGGAGGAGGAGGTGGAGAAAAGGTGGATGCGCGTGCGGTAGTGGCGGTGGTAGAGGTGGCATAGACTAAACATTTCATATACATCATTACTCTATGGAAGCGGCGAAGGGCGTGACGGCAACAGCGACCCAAGGGGAGGTGGGGGAGATCGTGGCGGACGTGGCGGCGGCGGCGGACGCGTATCTATAGGAGGCAACGACAGTGACTCTCGCGACAGCGACGGTGGCGGTGGAGGAGACGGCGGCGGCTGCAACGGCGGTTGCTTCCCTCAAAATGGGAAGCGCTTGCGTGGAGCGCCCGGGGGCAGACATGCATGAGTATTTGGACGACCGGCACTGAGGGAGCGAGACTGAAAGACACAGGGGCGATGTAAAACTGTGGTGGGAGGTGGAACGGAGACATACGGGATATAATAACTCTAGGGCGGTTTAGATGGCTCAGGACAATAATTGTTGCCACTGCTACGTCCTGGATCGGAAGGTTCTGGGGTTCACGTCCCGAAGGTGGCGGACTCTCGACTCTGAATAGATACTGGTAGCTAGGTCGAATACATTATATTTAATAATTCATTTGTTCCGTATTAATTGTAAAAGACGGAGAAAGGGTGAGTCGGAAATTGTTGGTGGATACTGTCTTCTACTGTAAAATACAGGGTTCTGGAATTATTTACAATTAAAGACGAAAATTCAGATGACACAATGACCAAGATAGAAAAAAGGAAGATTATTACTAGGATTACAAAGATATAACAGAGATAGGCAAAATATGTGAAAATATAATCATTTTATTTCTGTATTTGAACCTAATATAAGTGAATGAAACTTTTTTTCATATTGGTACTGCCAAAGAAAACATATTGGTTCAGAAAGTATTCCATCATGACAACATAGCATTCAATCATTCTTTTGTCGTTTATATGATAATTGTGAAAAACCTCTCGAATAAAAATTGTCAAGTTCTTCAGTTTCTTCGAAATAAGGAAGAAGAAATTTATGAGTGAAGCAATCGCTGTAATATCAAATGAAGTACAGAGTTGATAACTGACGAGACTTGTACAACAGAGTGACGGTCTGAAGAGTGAGCAAATCGAAGAGGAATATTTTTTCAACAAAAAAGAAAAACAACCTGTAATAAAAATACTGAAATATGACCTGAATCATGCGAGGATAGCCAACGGCTCAACGTCTGAATGTCTATTCGAAATATCGCGCATTCAAAACGTATCCTCAACATATACATTTGAGTATTGATTTTCACCGTGGGTGTGTGAGTGAGTGAATGTGTACGTTGTAGTATGTGTGTAGGGCAAAAATTAAAGGAAAATTTTGATAAATACTGGATAATAATGCTAGCTGGAATTTAAAAAAGTAATAAAAGAAATTTAACAATCTCTACCAGATATAAAAATTGAAAGTGTCTAGATTTCATAGATATAAAAAATATGAATTTAGAGGAGATTTAGAAAACTAAAAATTCAATTTCATAAACTGCCTATTTAATTTAAATGCTTGTAGTTTTTACGATAAATAATGATAATTGGTTTGGTTTAATTTCATTAAAAACATGCCAGTGTTTTCTAAGCTTACAAGCGGCACACTTTGAGAAAACAAAAACCAAACTAAACAGAAGAACCTTCATCCACGTGACTTGGCCGCGGAGGCTCCAGTAGCATCTGGGAAGCGCTCGTGAACGATAATTGCTCCTTATCCAACTTTCCCCGTCAAGACGTTACGTAAGGAGGCCAGTAATCCCAACGCGCTTCCTTCGTCTCGTTTTTTTATCTCAGACGTTTTGTGAACATTCGAAACCACTAAGTGTTGGGTCAATAGAACAGAAACCTGTGATTAGCTACCAATAAGAAGAACAAAATATATTTCACTTTCATTCCAACTAACTTACTCCTAAATACATTTAATCTTGAAGGTAGTGAATTTTCTAAAGTGAGTAGTTTTTCAAGTGGGAACCTTTTACTTGTGTTTATTACGTATTATTTAAATATTGTCTTCTGGAAAACCAGTGAAACACAACCGTTTGCATCTCTAACGAGTGTTTTGCTGAACATCGGCATTCTACATACGGAAAAATGTAGTCTTCAGTTGTGAGATTTGCAGATCAACAGGCAATCATGAAAGAAAAATAATTGATACTGATCGAAGCCAGAATAAGATACGAACAGTGTTCCTTTGCGTCAATTGACTGCATGAGCTGAAATCCAGTTCCCTCTGCCATTTCAATAAGAACTTGATGAATTTTGTAGTTTTCAATTTCCTCACACTTAACATGTATGAGAGAGTTAAAATCAGAGTACTTGGTGACTCATGTCTAGCTTAAACCTTCCTCCACCCATCCGGAGTGGAAACACTACACTGCAGCATCCACAAACCGACAGTAAGCGATCGCTGCCTCAGCCGCCACCACCACACTGTGGCATTATGGCTAATGGTGCCACTAGCAACCCCACCGCCTCAAAGATCAACATCACCAGTACCATACCCCCTCCCCAATCATCACCACCACCACACTTGGCACCGCAAAAGTTGTGGTATTTTTTGAATATGATTATATTAAATATAGTCACATCCGAAAACATCACATCCCTAACCCGCTCCCATCCTTCCCCGTTCCTTCTCCCCATTTTAGTACCATATTCCCGACCTTAATCACCGTCCTGTTCGGTCCCATCTCTTTCTTCTAACCCTTCGCAAAGTATCCCATTCCCTTTACCCGTTGCCGTTCCACATCCCGTCTTCCATCCCCATTTCCCTATGCCCAATTACATCTTCATCTCCCTTCCGTTTCTCCTCTCCACCCCTGTCCTCCATTTCTGTCCTCTATTCTGTGCCCCCCCCCAACCCCGTGCCGAACCCCACTCTACCCAGCCCTCGACCCCTGTTCCAATATTCATTTTCCATCCCTGTTCCTTATTCCCTTCCCCACCACCGTCCTCATCCCCTTTCCCATTTCCATCTCTGTTCCGTCCTCACTTATCTCCGCCCCCAATCCCCGTTTTTCCCCGTCCCACCCCAATTCCATATCCCGTTTAGCATTCTCGCCCACATCCCATCCTCAACGACATCCCTAAATTTGTCCCCCTTTCGCCGTCTATTCTCTAACCTCACCGCCGTCTGCACCGCTGCTTCGCCATCCTCTCCCGCCTGCGTCCGCCCTCTGCGTGGCACCAACAGCATCGCCTCCGCCACCCGCCTCCGCCAACCGCCTCCGCCGCCGCCTCCGCCGCGCCTGCCGCCGCCGCCTTCCGGCTGGTGGGCGCGCGGGCGGCCGGTCTGGTGGGCGTGTCCTGTGCAGTTAGTCGGTGCCGCTTCCGCGACCGGCCATTACGTCGGGCAGCCACGAGCCGCACCGGCCCGCCCCGCCCCCACCCGCCCCCGCTCCCGCCCCTCGCCGACCGCAGCGGCGCTCCTCCCTGGGACTCGAGTGCTCAGCCAACTCCGGCGATTCGTAATTAATCGATTATACAGGTTGTTAGTCGAGAACGAATTTTATTGATTTTTAATTAAAAATTACTTATTTAAACCCTGGGGAACACCGGTAGCCCTGATGGCCAAAGCAACGCCTAATGGAGTGAGCGTTGCAGATTGTGAGATAGCGGATTCGATCACGTCTAATAACTTGCTGTGTTTAACATTCAGAAACGAATTCGTAGGTCGACTTCTCTGATCAGGCGAATTATGTAGTATAACGGTTAGCAAATCGGGCTGTTCTACTCAAACCCGGCCAAAAGCTGTGGTTTTTAAGGAAGGAATTATTAGTAGTGTTCCGAGAATGCTTAAGATTAGTGCAGCTGTCGAGGAGAGTCGCGCAATTTTCTGCCCGGAAATGAATATCAATCTGAGTCGATAAATGGATTTAACAATGCGACACATATGATAAATGTGAAGACGCTTTTGAACTGAAACAGAAAGTTAGTTACGAGTACGCCAGGAGTAAGATCTAGTTGTGCCGATCTAGTTGTGGCCAGATTTATTTCCGAAACTCTTTTACACCTCCAATATTCAAACCAAATATTTTTTATCAGAGCATTTTATCACTTAATTGTAGAAAGTAAAATGTCATGCACTTTGTTTAAAAACTTTGAATAGTTGTTGAGAAATAACGTGACCCTAGGAGGAAGAAAATTTTCAGTATGCCGTGCATTTCCACTAGCTATTATTGTTATTTAATGCCAGGGTCTGGAAACTTATTCATTACACGCTCCCAAGTATCCTCAACCCGAACAGTATTGTTAAAGCACAAGCTTCGCAACACACTGTCGCCAAATACTACCTCTTTACTGCAGCTATTTTAATTTATAAATAATTTCAAAATAAAATAACTTAACAAATATTTTTTACGTTCCTTAAAATACCACTTGTTTCTGCTAGAGATAATTTGTAAATAAACTTATTAGATGTTATCCTTTATGAGATTTATCGTGTGATATTGAACTTTATAATTAAATATTACTAATAATTATTATTTAATAATATAAATGTTTATAATTAAAATTTGACTGTGAGTTTGTAGTAACAATACTTGGTTTATAGCCTCTTAAATCCATCAAAAAACAAACAAATGTAGTTAACGTAAATTTACATCTCTCCGCACTTCTTCTTTCCGTCGACCGTGAAAATACTACATAACTGATTACTACTCCGATAATGCGCTTTTAATAATTCCCACGTTTGTCGGCTGTTGTTACGCGCTACCCGGCCCCTTTTCACGCCGTCTGGGCACGGCCCCCTTCCTGCGAGGGAGCAGGGGGCCGTGTTACCTGTCGCGCGTGTGCGAAGGCGCGGGCGAGGGCAACCACGAGCGACGGGTGCGACGGCGAGGGAGGCGGAGCACCGACTCTTGGTCACGCTGGTCGCGGCAATTGTTTCTGCAACGCGTTGCAAATGTCGCTTGAATTTTTATTAGTTTTCTTATTGTTTTTTTTTTTTTTTGGGCGTGTGTTGTGATGGTTGACTCACCCGGGAGGCTCAGGGCTTCAACGGATGTCGCTGCAGAGTTCATGACCGGGTGGTTCTAGGGTTTGAGGCCCGGTGGCGGCAGGATTTTTTACGCTAGTTGAGCTGTTGTCCGGAGAAGCATTCTAGCGGCTGGCTGATCTGATCAGTAGTTTTCTGTTGTTTCTCCGATCAACACCAGGCGAATGCCGGAGCAGTGGAACATAAGACCGGAATCTCTTTTTTTCTTTTGTCCCCTCCACAGTAACCCTGTGGAGAAGGGGAATTTATTCTCTTTAAATTTTGTACATTATACTGGTGCCTTGTGGCTTAAGCAGCTCAAAGCACACGTATAATGTACAAAATGGTACCTAAGATCAGTTGATGCCGTGAGCCACCTCTCCTCTATATAATTGTTCAAAGCGATTTGATTTAAACAATGATGCGTTGAACGCACTTTTGAGGAGAATAAGAGTTCATGGGCAAATCATTGCTTGAAGTTCGCCTAACATGAGAAAATATCCGTGTTTACCTTGAGATCATGAATTGTTACGTCAACTAGCTCAAGCAATCAGACAGTAAACAACAATCGAAGCGATCAGTTAGAGATAGTACCTAAAAGATGAAGAGTCGTAAGTAAAATTTTATTCAAATTTGGATAACGGATCATTACTATGTGAGTTTTAAGCAGTATTTCCATTATAATAAATTATCCTATCAATTCATTTTGAAAAGTGAATATTCATGTTTAGTATTTGAAATAGGGTTTTTTATTCCAAAGTGTCATACGTAGACTTCATTCCTCTCTGTGGGAATGAACATACGTCCCTTTTCCTGTGGTTTTACCTGAACAGATTGCATAAAATTCATCTACCAGTGAGAACAAGGCAATCAGCCAGTGTGGACTACTTTATATGGAAAGGCTAAAAATCTTCAAGATGACAATTCTTAACCGGCAAAAACCATTTTTAAGTAACGATAAAAGGTTCTTCTCAAACGGTATGGCTTGTGTGATTTTATACATATCAATATAAACCTATAAAAATAAGCTTAATCCTTATAAAAATATTCGAAAATTTTGATTTTTGAGTATGCTTACCACGTATTGGTATTACCACGTATGAATTTTTGATTAAACATATTCGAATCAATAACAACCAGCTTTCTCGAGACTTCTTGTCCAGAATTCGCTTCTCGCGTTGCAGTTCAGGAGAGCAGGCGTTGCGGCAGGAGCGTGGGCGGCGCGGGCGGCGTGGGCGGCGGGGGCGGGGTGGACTGAGTGACGGCCGGACGTTGGTGCCGTAGCGGGTGGGGGGAACCGGGTCACCGGACGCAGCGTGTTGTCGGTCGTAAACGGAGATCCGGTTCCCGAATGCGAAACGCGAGATCAGGTAGGGGGAGGGGCAGCCGATCGTTTGGATCTCCATAGACGATGGCGTCCAGGAAGTGGGACGATGTTTCTTAAAGAGTCGATACCACGTGTGTGCGAATTCATACGCAGGTAGGAAACTAGTGGTAGATACTGGGGCACATAATATCTCAAAAATATTGTAGAAAAAATCGATGATTTTTTGAAAGAAGGTAAGCAATATTTTAAACGTAAATTATTTTACGTACTAGCACCCATAGAAATTCTTAATTTATGTAGATGGTTTTGACGGAACTCTTGTGAAATTTTATGATGATCATTTATAGATGTCGAGTATTATTTATAGTATAAGAATTGAAAGTCATTGCAAATGTGCAAATGATATCTTAAAAATCTTTGAAAAAAGAAAAAAAAGAAACTTTTTAATATGATTTTCTGCAATGAAGAATATTATTTCTGTTTTCATTAACGCATAATGATTAACGTTGAATTACTGCCCCTGCCTATTTTTGAAGTTGTTTTCATTTATTGTAAATTATTTGCGATATATTGCATGCACCAAGATCATAACCCTTTAAAATTTAATACGTCCTCCAGTCTCTGTTAGGAATGTTTCTTGAAAACAAAATAATCTTTTACGACAAACATATCTGATTTCATTGATCTTTTGTAATTCCTATAAAATATCCTCATCACCAAGCTTTCTTCCTAAATAGCTGAATAGCATTGAAATTTAGAGGTAAATTCGTTTCCAAATATTTGCTATTGAATACCTCTTTTTATTACTGAACGTATCAGCATTACCTTTTTTTAAATTTCCTTTCGCCATGAAATCTTGAAAAACTTTTAACTTATACAATATACAAAATTCGCATTCAATTATTGTTGGCGGATTTCTCTGACGTACTTAAGTCCGTATTAGCTCTCCATTGTAAACTGTATTCAGACAGTTGAGTATTGCGAATTGTTTAAACAAATGATAATAGCATTTATTGCCATTTTTAAATTCTTTTTAACATTAGTTATTGTTCTAGACTTTTATTTGCTCCAGTCACACGAAGAAACTAAATTAATAGGCAAAAAAGAATGATTTAAATAAAACATATAAAAGTAACAATTTTCCTCTTCATTGTAAACTGTATACAGACAGTTGAGTATTGCGAATTATTTAAACAAATGATAATAGCATTTATTGCCATTTTTAATCCATTTTAACATTAGTTATTATTCTAGACTTTTATTTGCTCCAGAGTTACAAGAAGAAATTTTTAAATTAATATTCAAAAAAGAATGATTTAAATAAAATATTAAAAAGAAATAATTTTTATTAATTCTAAGCTATACATTGAGTCGCCCCGTGCTTCACCTGCCCGAGGGAGCAAGGAGCGCTTGTGCCCAAGCGTGCGCCTGCGAATTGGCTAAGTACCTCGCGCGCCCGCCTTCCGTGTCCCGGCCCTTTAACCGGCGGCGCGCCCAACCCGCTTTCGCTTTCACTCGTTAACCGCCAGCGGCGCGCGGGAGGCGCGGCGGGCCCGGGCACTTGGGCCGGGGCGGCGGCGGTGAAACAAGCCACTTCCTGCGCCACACGCCACCGCTGCCGCCCCCTCTGGCCCCACAACGCCTCGGGCCGCGGTAACGCCCGCCACAGCCGCCTCTTTCCAATGCCTCCGCTGCCGACCGTCGGCCCTGCGCGCCGCTTCTGTCAGCGTCTCCGCCACGCGTACAACCGCGCCACTGCCACCTGCGCACCGCCGCCGCCGCCGCCGCCGCGCCCCGCGCCGCCACTGCCACTGCCACTGCCACTTCCACTGCCAACTGCACTTGCCACTGCCACTGCCCCCGCCACTGCCCACCCTTCACTGCCACTGCCACTGGCCCACTTGCCACTGTGCCCACTGCCACTGCCCACCGCCGGCCACCACCACCGAGCCGCCTTCCAATGGCCACCTCTGCTGCCGTTGCCACCACTATCTTTGCTGCCACCGCCGCCTCTGCAGCCGGCCTGCTCGGCCACTGCCGCCAACCGACCGCATCTATCACCCCAACTCCACCATCACCAACCTCTTCCGCCGCCACCCCCTCCCTGTCCGACCGCCCGCCTTGCGTGCGGCGTCTGCGGGCCGGAGGGCGGCGAGGGCGAAGGCTTGGCACCGGCTCGCACCGTCCGGCTTCGGCCTCCGCTCCCGCTCTGCTCCGCGCATCCTCTTGCGGTTTCCTGGTGAACAATTTAGGCCGGCAATTCCCACGGCCCGCAAGCCAAGGCGGAACGCGCCCAAGTCGCCCCCGCGCCCCAAGCGCCGCCGGCACGACAAAAACGGGCGTTTCCGGCCCCCCCACACACACCCCGAACCCGCGCCGCACCCCACCCGCCGCCGCTGCCGCCACCGCTGCTGGTCCCCGAGACCCACATCCTGCGCCTCGCCCACCTGCACTCGCCACATTGGCTTCTTTTTCCACACGCCCACCCACGCCCAAACCTCCGCCCATGCTCTTCAGCCACACTCACACCCGACCCCACACTGCGCTGCCACCCCCGTCCACTGCCACTGCTAGGCCTCGAGATCCACATGCTCACCCACTAGCACCAATCCCACTACCGCCCATACCAACGCGCAAACCTCCACCCACCATAAATCGTCACCCACACTCATACCCGACCTCCACAGACTCACATCCCGCTGTGGAATCGCCTCCTACCTCTCATTGCCTCCAATGCCCAAGAACCCCCTCGCCGGCCCAAACCTACCTTCACGCACCATATCGTATCCACACTCTACCCGACTCCATACATCACTACACCGTCTGCCGCTGCCACTGTTAGACTCAGAGCTACATGTGGAATCTTCCCCCAGCTTTACCCGTACTCTCGCCCCCGCACGATGTCCGCCCACACCCCCTACGTTACACCGCACCCTTTCCCGGCGCCATTGCTCGTCCCCGAGACCCACATCCTGCTTGTGCATTTCTCTCCCACTAGCACCCGCCCCTCTGCTTCCCGCATCCTTGCCCCTCCCCGAACCACGCACCGTCTTCACACGCATTCTTACCCGATCCTACACCAGAACTCATCTTCCGCCGCGGCCTCTGCTAGGCCCTGAGACACACAGCCTGCGTGTGGATTTCTTCCCCCCCTGAACCCCCACCCCCGCTCCATGTCCGCTCACTTTCTCCACACCTCACTGCACCAACTGTGACTGCCACTGCTGGTCCAGGAGACTCACATCCTGGGAGTGAACTCTTTTCCCACCTGCACCCGCCACATTGACTTCTTTGTCCACCCACGTCCAAACCTTCACCCACGCACGCTTCTCATGCCCACATGCCCGCCCACGCTCAAACCTCCATCCACTTAGGATCTTTACCCACACGCACATCTTACCCCATATAGCACTGCACCTTCAACCGTGGCGACTGCTTGGCCTCGCAATTCACACCTCGTGTGGATTCCTTCCCCACCTACACCCGCCCCAACGCCTCCCTTGCCTGGGCCCGGGCCCGGGTACGATTTGAAAGTGAATCTCAAGAAAAAAAGAATGCTGACAGTTGGTAGTAGATTGTGGTTCGGCCTGTTGCGTATTGTGGACCTCGTGACAAGATTTCATACTATGTACACGTAGGCTTCAGCGGCTCGAGTCCATTACTTCTAGGCTGTCCGGGTGACGCCGCGTCGTTGGCAGATAGGCCGACGTTTCGCCTGTCATGTCGCAGGCTTCTTCAGGGTAGTGACACAGGATTTCATACTAATAATATGTCGAGCTGGCGACAGTAATGAAAAAAGTGACTCGCGAAGGAGTGCATCTTGAAGACATGACCACTTCGCTGAATATTTTGGGAGTCATGATCGTAAAACGTCTTGATTGTGAATGGTCGAAAAAATAAAGGAGTTGCACCATGGAAAATATTAATACTTCTACATGCAATTTAAGATACAATATCAAGATTAAATAAGCTTCAACCCTTTTACGGTACAATTCAGTTTTGTGGTTGGAGCTATAAGTAGATCTTGGGTTTGTGATAGCGAAAAAGTGAACATCTCGCTCCGCTTAAAACTAGAAAATTGATAATATATGAGGATTTTTTCCCCATTTTGTTTAAATACGTAAGTGCCCCGAGTCCATGCGATCGACTCATATCTAGTTGAGGTCTCCGTTCTGCGTCTAGATGACATTAAATCGAACAGCTGAAAACAAATTCTAGATTACAGCTGCATACAGAATATCCTCATTTCTGAGTATTTGCACTCAGAATTGAGTAAAATGTTTATTGGTTGACAAATTCTAGATTATAGCTACATACAGAATTTCCTCATATCTGAGTATTAGCACTCAGAATTCAGTAAAATGTTTATTAGTTGACAAATTCTAGATTATAGCTACCTACAGAATTTCATCATATCTTAGTGTTAGCACTCAGAATTGAGTAAAATGGTTATTAGTTGAGTGTTCTCTACCTTTCTCGCTCTATCACACCACACCATACTATACCAATGCCATATCGGTTTCGTACCACTTCATCCGCTATACAGCACTTTCTTACGTCCCTTCCAACTGCGAGTCACGAACTTACAAATCCGAAACCTCTGTCTACGAAATAGGTTGGTTATTTCCGTGACTCTCTCGTGGCGTGCAGTTGAGTGTTCGCCGGAAAAAGGGAAGGTTTCGATTTTGTTGGTGGAGCTTTGACTGATGGAATAATAGCACTGCAGTTGGGAGAGGTTCTGAGATTCAGTCTAACAAATGACAGGAGCGATTTGGGTTTTGCACCACGAATGAATTTATTTTGATTTATTGTAACTTGTTATCCGAAGATTGCTACGTGTGGGGACTATATTCTTCAAAATTACCAGACAGACTCGAAATTTTCAAATCAGCAAATGTGAAGTGTAATTACTATGAAAATGTATTGACAATATTTTTCAGCGCTCGTGCATGAAAACTAGTAGTTACCTTCACTGTTCATTGTTTGGAAATTGTTACTTTGCGATACGTGTGCGCCAAAGTCTACTAATCATGCGCGTCCTGCACAGACGTCATGGCCATATAAAACAATTGAGTACTGCAAAGGAAACAAAACACTGAAGTGTCGTGAATACACCTGGTTTCGTCTCACATATTGAGAATAATCTAAAACGTTTATTCTTGTAAATTTCGATGACAAAATAATGTATGCAACTCGTTAGAAAGTGTCTTTAGTATACCCTTTTTAAAATGCCAGACTCAATTCAACTAATCTATCAAAAGTTCATTTTCATACCAAAGTTCTAGTTACATAAATAACTTTTATTGTGGTTTTCATAGCATTTTTTGGTATAAGGGAGTAAAATAATATTTTGTTCGCGAGAAGAAAGTTTCCCTTTTAGACAATGCGTAACGACGATAGGTGCAGAGGGGTTAATTTTGTCGAGCGAATAAGACATTTTCTCTCTCGATTGTCATACATATTTTATTCGTTACTACATTTTTCAACATTTTATCACATATTTAGATTACATTATATCTCTTCTCTTTCTCATTATTTCATAGTTTGCTATTTTGTTGATAGGGATACTAAAATAAAACCAGTTGTTTGTGAACGTGTAATGCTGAGTAATATTACAATTAAAATAAAAAGTCATGTAATTCTAAAGAAAAAAGGAATAGCAATTAAAAACAGTTAAGAATGGGTAGCATTGAAGAAAACGCTATTTGATTGTTTTTAACTAAAATATGTTTTGTTAAGGAAAAACATTTGTATAGAGACGTATCCATATAATATTTTGATACAAAAAAACTGACGTACTCTCTTTTTCTAGAACATTTCCTTTTCGAGATTGCAATTAAAAAACTACAATGATGACTTTTTGAACTCTGCTGTGAAGCAACGTAATAAAGTAAAGTAACTATTTTTAACATGTGTTTTATTTGCAAGATTCAGCACTTTCGGTATTTGGTGAATAATAATAATAGTGTTCACAGAAATTGTTAAAAAACACCACCTCCAAAACTCAGTCTCTCAGTCTAACTAAACGATCCATAATTATTAGTTATTTCTACAAAGTATCCGTTTTCACAATATTAACATAAAGACTGCGCAACGTTTTCTTTTCTAACTTTGATTTGAACTACGTAACTACAGTTAATACGTTGTTTTCCCTTTCGCACGAGAATCCGCCCGCTGCATAACGAACGAGTGTTTTTCCACAGTCATATTTCAAAAGACACCTCCAAATCATCATTTCTCAGTCGGACAAAACGCGGACATAATGAAGGGGCTTTCTTGGGAGCCGCCCCCTTGATGGCGGCACTAGTGTAATGGGCGCGGGCGGCCCCCGCCTCCTGGGTCGTTGCCTGCGCGTTTAAAGCCTTCTTCCGGAGGGGAGGCCCCGACACGGCGCGGCGCCGCGCCGCTCTGCGGAGGCACAGGTGGGCGGGAGCGCGGGCGGGCGGGCGCGGGCGGGTTGGCGTGTGAAAGCGACAGAGGGTGCGGAGCACGCGAAAGAGAGGGGTGTAAAGGTTGGGAGAAAAGGATGAAAAAAGGACGAAATATGGAGAACGTATAAAAGGAAAAAATGGGGAAAGAGAGGCATATAAGCAGAGAAAGGATGATGGCAGTAAAATGAGGGTAAGTAAGAGTGAGAAGTAATAAAAAGAGAGAGGAATGATGGTAGTAAAAGAATGAAAAAGGGAGTAACGATGAGAATGAATAAAAAGACAAAAATGGAGAAGGTAAGGGAATACATGGGCAGAGAATGGGTGATGGCAGTAAAAGGAGGGTGAGGTAGTATTAAGTAAGGAAAGGAGTTTAAGGAGTAGTAAAAAGAGGAAGAAATAAAGGTCGTAAACGAATGAAAGAAGAAAGGGAATGAGGGGAATGTATAAAAAGACAAAACTAGAGAAGGAAAGACTGGTAAATTGGCAGTAAAATGAGGATGATTTGATAGTAAAAGGAGGGAAGGTAAACGAGGAGACAGTGAGAAAAAGGTAGGAAATGGAAAACACGAGCCAATTCAGAAAAACGATTACGGGAATGCAGGAATGAAGAGAAGGATGAAGAGAATAATTTTGTGTGAAATGTGAGGCTTTGAATGGTAAGATGACCAAAAGGGCAAAATATCTAATGTAGATGGGATATATGGAAGAAAGAAGGGAGAAAGGAAGGGTAGAGAAAGCAAGGGTGCTAAGGAAAAGAAACACGGAGATCAAATGGTAAGAAACATAATTTTGTAAAAAGAGTAAGAGATGGTTGTGGAGGAAAAGATGTGTCGCAAGGTTACAAGCAAGCTAGCAGGGAACGTGTAGGCGTGTCTGGTCATTTGCTATGCGTGTAAAATGTGACAAACAAACAATTGAACAAGCTAGATAAATTACCGAAGCATTTTTAGCACATAGGTTGAATGAATAAAAGACCAGAGGCTGGAGGTGGTAGAAGGCGAACGGGCAAGAGAGCAAGTAAGGGACATAGATCGCCGTGGAGATGTGCGAGTTAACAGGTAGATGGGTGAACAAACGGAAAATTAAAAAATAAATAGGTGAATGAGAAAAATGTAAAAAGGATGACCAATAAAAATAAGGGAGGCTGATGGGTGAGAAGAGAATATGAAGGATGAGCTGGAAGCGGGTTAACGAGAGGGCAATTTCATGGGAGTGTGAACGGGGTGAGATCACGAACAACAGGTCGGGCGAGTAAATGGGAAAGTCTACGAAGGGACGGGGGTGGGAACGGGCTATTCGATGGGCAGACATAAACTGGCGAGTCTCCGGTCAAGCGGACGGGCAAGTAGACAGGCAAGTCGACGAGCGTACGGGTGAGTAAACGGGCGAGACGACTGGCAAACGGATGGACGGGCGAGTTAACGGGCAAGTCGAAGGGCAACTCGACGGTCAGACTAACCAACGGGTAAGTCAAAGGGGAGTTGTAAACTGGGGAGTGAACGGTTAAGCGAGCCTGCGAGTAAACGGGCAAGTCATCGGGCAGACGTAAACTAGCGAGTCGGATGAGCGAAGTGATGGGCAAATCCATGGATAGTCGGACGATGGGCCGCGAACGGGCATGAGAGCAAGGAGTGGGTGGGCAAGTGTACACTCACGCCAGGCACAGGCGCGAGAGCGAGCTATCCCACGGGCGAGCGGGTGACGGCGAGTGGCCCCCAGAGCCAGCAGGCGTCGGAGGGTACGTCATCGGGAACATTGCTGCCGAGTGAGTGACTGTGTGCTATTTCCTGTTCCTGCTCAAACGACGGCTTCCCCCCCCCCCTCATCCCTTTCGCTGCACGCTCGCTCGGAACCAACACCTGACCCTTTTGTCATCCTTTTGTTTCTTACGTCGGGCATTTTCAACCGACCGTTTCCAAATTAGCGGGAATGTTCCGTTTCTGATGACGTCGTTGCTTAGAAGCTCTTTCGCACGGTGTTCGTCTGTTACCAACATATGTTGTTTCGTAGCAGGATGATACTGATTGTTAGCTAATTGTAATGTAAACCGGCATTTCAGCTTTATTTCTTTTTAACTACAAATTTTATATATGGATACTGAAAAATAATTATTTACAAATCATAATAATATGGTTGTTTCTTTCAAACTTATTGAAACCTATCTAGTATAATTTAATTACAAAAAAATTAAAATATGTCTAATTTACAACATAACTAACATTTCTTACAGCTACTTGACGGTTTTTGTAAATATGAACCATGAATCGAAAGTAATATAGTGGCCCAGGAACGTCTCTCCGTGCTGAACGTAATTTAAGGCGCTATTTATCTCCGAAAGTTTCAACTGAATTTTGTTCTTTAGTTCTAGATTTAAAACTATATTGATATGCAGTAGTGCATCTTTATCACTTGAATTCTCTAGAAACTGACCAGTACTCAGTCAAAAGTTTGTGATGTTTTGGATACCCTATTTTATTAGGAAATAAATATGCATTTTATTTGTTTTTCATTACTTCTGTAACATACCATCGCAATATTCTGTATGGGCAATACGTTGTACATTGTTATTTATATATTTTGTAATATACCACAGTTTTATAATTAATGAGGATTAATATATAAAAACCCACAATTATACATAGTTTTAATTTTATTATATCACAGTATTGAAGGAAATCTGTTCTGGCAAACATTGTGCCGCAGGTTTTTTCTGGAAGCCACTACATCTCGACACTTTTCTCTTTCACTCTGCTAATTTTCATTGAAGTAGAATCTTTATTCATTCACCGTACATGTCAATGTTTTTTCTTCTTTGCCTGAGATTCATATCAAACCATGTTTAAAATACCATGCGCATTATCTTGGACTGTGAGATGTAGACAGCGCATCCAGTATATCTTTCCCATTTACTTTTAGCTTGTTCCCTTTTACTGTGTAGCTTGTCCGATTCGAAGCAGCTCGTACTTCTGTTTAATAGAGGGCATACTTTCTACAATCCATGATTCATCAAATTTGAGTTTTCTGTGAAGACTTTCGTAGTTGCTGAATACCTTTACCATTTTCTATTTTATTTTCATGTATTTATTTTACTTATTATTATATCAATTCATTGTTTATATTTTATGAGAATGGCTAGTCAGCAGAGCGTTCTTTCCTAAGAATGGTTGAGCGGGAAAGAGTTAGAAGGAAGAATCACGCGAGTTTCTTGATCCTTTGTTTAAGGAACTACTCTGGTATTTGCCTGAAATTGTCTTTCTTCAAATTCATTTCGCACATGCAGATTCATTTCGCAAATTAATTTCGCATATGATGAACAAATACTCCGCGGCCGTAGTGTCTGTCCCTTTATTCGGTGCAGTGATATATATAAACACTGTCAAATAAAAATGTGTTGCTCACGAATTCAATGATAGAGTTTACTAAACCAGCTTGAAAACATCGATGGTTTTTAGTCGATGTATTTTTAACATCGATGTTTTATTTTTTGTCATCGATGTTTTATTTTTTGTCATCGATGTTTTATTTTTTGACATCGATGTTTTATTTTTTAACATGGATGTTTTATTTTTAACATGGATGTTGTATTTTTAATATCGATGTTTTATTATTTAACTCCGATGTTTAATTTTTTAACACCAATATTTTGTTTTTTAAAATCAATGTTTTGTTTTTTAAAATCAATGTTTTATTTTTTAATGTCGATGATTTTTATCGGTGTCGCGTCACCACTCCCGACCTACTTTTTTGTATGTTTTTTCCGATTTCCAAGAAACAAACACCTACCATTTTTTTTCAAAAGATGTGAGGGGGCCGCAAAAGCACTTTCGCCCCGGGCCGCACGCGTCGCGGATCCCCAGGGCGACTCACCGCTAATTCGATAACCCGCCCCCGGCGGCAGCACCTGTTATTTTCCGCCCGCCCGCGCACGCGCGCGCACCCACGGCGGCCGCCTGCCAGATGGCCCGCAGCCCCCCCCCCCACCGCCCACCCACCTACCACAACCTCTAGCAACATCCGCAGCCGCAGTTTCTACCGTCTCCGCCGCGTATTCTGTTCTCCCTTCCGTCGGCGTCTGGGGTGTTCATGACGGCGGGGAGGACTTGCCGGTTAACTCTACCAGCAAGACAGCTCCGCCATCCTCGCCGATGCTGCCATCTCCTTCGCCTCCGCCACCCTTACCTCTAGCACTATCTATTACAAACAGTGTCTTCGCAGTTTCTACCGTGTCTGCTGCCTGTTCCATTCTCGTTGCCGTCGTCGTCTTCGATATTCACGCTCCTCCTGCCATCATGCCGCCCGCGCCGTCCTCGTAGTTCTAGCCGTTTCTCGTGCCTTTGCCAGCCCTCCACCCCTTTCCTCTCGAACCATCCACTGCACTTAGCGCTTTCGTAGTTTGTACGATGTGCCCCACCTCTAACATATTCGCTGCCCGCGACGCCCTCCGCCCAAGACCCTACCGCCTCCTCTTCTCAAGAAGCCCTCACCAGCCCCACCGCTCCAGAAGCTCGGAGCTTATGTTGGGTTTATTGTATCCGAAGGTTCTGCGCTACACCTTTTACATACTACACCTGCTTTCGCCGCCCCCACGGTTCCCGCCTTGCGTATCGTCCCCGCTGCCCCTCCCCCCACATTCACCTACGCAATTCCCTACGGTACCCGTCGCTCCTCAACCTACTAGCAACATCCGTTGCAGACTGATGCCTTGTAGTATTTACGATATCCGCCACCTCCACCGTTTTCATTATGTCGTCTTCTACCTACATTCGCGCCACCCATGTATGTGCATGACCCTTAAGGCTTGCGACACCTCTGTCTGCTGCACCGCCCCCTTAGCCTGAAAACCTCCTCCCCGCCATTCTGCCCGCTCTCACAGATACCTTTACCTCACACATTACTCTAATAAACTTCATCTTCTTAACTTTCTTTCGTTACATTACTTTATTACGTTAATCTTAACATTTAATCCTACTTTATCAATATTTCCTTCTAGATTACTCATTGTCCTGTTACCATAATACTGTTACATCAACCACAACTATCACATTCCTTGTAGTTTTCTGTGATCATTATTAACTACGTTCGATACGTCTTTTCTTTTCTCAATCCAATTGCACCAAAAAATTTCTCATTATTCATACATATACCACATCATCCAACCAATCGCTTTGCCTGATTCATCTAGTCTCTCATTCATCTTTACTTAAATAGTGCGCCAGGAGAGTCTTTCCGCACTGAGAAGAGCCATGGACTTGTGTCAAAAATTGCATTCGGTTGTGTACCAACACTTCCAGCATCGGGTCGGGGACAACATTCCCAGCATCTGTTATCTTTCTTTTGAGAACGCAATTTACTTTTCTCTAGCTCCAGCTCTTGCTACGAACAAAATCTGTTACTAACACTCTCGCCAGCAAGGTGTCACTGTGGAGAGTCTTTCGTAGCGGGCTGTAATTTTTCGTTCTTTTCTCCTCTCAGTCCCTCTTTCGAGGCATCTTTCTATAACATGTTACCGGCTCTTAAGTGCCCTATCGGTAGCATAGTTCTACAGTGTAGTGGAGAATACAAAATTACAGAATCGCACTTTCGTGGCCTGTTCTGTCGTGGGACCCGCTGCGCCAGGTTGTCAGGTGCGCCTTCCTCTTTGGTGCGTGGGAGATACGGTGCCGATCTCGAGCGCTGCGGGCGTGGGCGATGGGCGATGGGCGATGGGTGGTGGTCGGTGGGCGATGGACGGTGTTCGGTGTGCGATGGGC
>BOPP01000007.1:14012295-14047291 GCA_017312745.1 Gryllus bimaculatus
TGGGCGGTGGGCGGTGGGCGGTGGGCGATGGGCAGTGCGGGCGTGAGCGCGGGCGCGTCCCCTGCCAGTGGAAAACCGCAGAGGTGCCGTGAGCCCAGCTGTAGCACGCAACCGACCGGGGCTCAGTGATGCGCGGTGAAGCCTATTCGTTGTTACTCACGCGCTTGTTAGAAGATGAACCCCAACACACGTGGCATATGGTACGTGGGGTTGTGTTACTTGCAGGCGGAAATTTATTAGGGGGAAATATTACCAGTATATTTATTGTTTTGAAATTTACACATTAAGCAACTTGATGGTTCGAATCTCATTAGCTTGGATTTTTCGTCAGGTATTCATTCATTAATGGCAGATCTCCATCATCTTATGTTAATAGTTCATTTGTGATATTTACCCACAACATTCCACAGCGTTCATGCTGTATAAGGTGTATAAGTAGAGTATTTATTGTGCAATAATATGATGAATCCAAAGTAATACGATTAGAGACGTTGTTTAATCTCTAAATTTTAAAAGAATAAACTGTCTGTGAAAAATTGGTTCCAGCAATTCTACAACACATACGTTACTAACATAAAGAAAGATTACACTATTAGCATACATTGATGTATCTTTAAACATATCTTACATTTCCACAGAGATTAAAATTCTGACATGACAAGAGGTGTTGCTTCTTAAGACTATTAACAGCTCCATAAACTTTCTGATGAAAGCAAATCAATCAAATATTCTCCGAATATGTGACTTGTCCACGTAACAACCAAGACTAGCCCACGTAATAAACATCGCAAACTGAAGCAGACAGACGATCCTTTTAATTGCCCCAACAAGCGAGCGCCCAACGTTTTCTGAACCCACCTCCTCCCCCTCCGCCTCCCGGAAGGCTTTTAGGCGCGCGCGTTGTTGTGACGAGCGCCGGCGTCTGTTTCGTGTCGGTGCCGCGCGCGAGGTGTCTCAGGGGGCCGTGGGCGCCGCCTCGGGCCGTCGCGTGTGTGGCGCGTGCGCGGGCGGGGCGGGGGCGGAGGAAGGGGATCTGGAGGGAACGGCTCTTGGGCAACTTCCTCCGGAGAAGTGGCGGGTTTTCTTCTTCAGGAGGTAGTAGAGCAGGAGAGGTGGCTCAGGGCGTCAGCTGAGGTCACTGCAGTGCCTCTGACCGGGAAGTCGTGGAATTTGAGTCCCGACGGTGGCAGGAATTTTTTGACACTAGCTTGTCAGTTTGGTCTACTTATGTCGCTATCTGGAGGAGAATTCTTGCGGCCGGCTGCTCTGATCGTTATTTTTCCTTGGTTTCTCTTATCAATACCAGGATTATACCGGAGCTTTACCTTAACTAAACTAACCATCTTTTCTTCACATTCCTTTTCCTATCCTCACCTCTTTCTTACTCTTACACTTTCGTGCATTAAATTACCACACATGCCGGAGACCGGTCGATAGCTCAGAGTTTGTCCCGGCTGGGGCAGTGTCTTGCTGATGGGAGATACCTTGTGGAGAAAAACCGCTATCCGCCGGTAGGTCGGCGCTGGTTCTCACCATGTAGCAGGGGAAGTTCTCCGCCACCTCCCACGGTATAGCATGTTCTACACTTACAGAACTAATAACCTTAGCAGTTGACGCGCCGGGAATCACTAATCAATCAATTCATCAGTTAATTAATTACTATTACTAATCACGCATGAATTGACGAAAAAAAATAAACAGACTTTGGCCATATGGTTTGGATTAATAGTTTCGTTAGATTCCCAGGAAGACTGAAATAATACAAACAGAATGTAACAGTTTTTATTTTCACATGCAAATATTTCGTTGTGTTTTATCTGCGATTTCTGTGCTTAAGTTACGATTATATTCTCAGAATCAGTTTCACTGCTTACTAAAAAATTTAATGCCATGCGACGAGGAAGAAGCCTGCTGAAAAAAAACCGTTTTTGCTGCTTCTAGACAAAATTTTTTTCACACACACACACATACACCAGCCGTGGGTTTGCTTCTGCAGGGTACTAGATTATTTGATTCATTAGTTATTACGGGAGCGTCATCTGCTATATTCTCATTAGTTCCATAAGTATAAGGCATGTTTTTTAACGCGGGACCCTCCCGTGGCTTGCTGGGTTATTCTCCAAACAGATTTTCGCCTCCTGGGGTGTCGCCCCAGCCAGATGAAGCTCTAAGCTCCCGACCGGTCTTCCATCATCTGTGGTTGTGTAGTGGATGTAAGTAAGGACTCAGATGCGGACAAGAAAGGGGAAGGAAAGATCGTGTGTGGTCCATGGCTCGGCTTGCTATGTGTTTATATTCATGCTTAAATGTTTTAAATATTTTTAATTCCAGGAAAATATATTTAATTAGAGAAAATATATAAATACAGAATTTTATAGTAAAGAGAAATATCAAAGACACCTCTATCTATCATATGAAATTATCTTGGAACGACGTCTGACGACAGATACTCTTTTTTTTCGAAAGATGAAAGTCACGTTTCAAGAATAAAATTTATTTTTAATATTTTGATGATTTTTCTCGCTGGCGAGTTGTTAATGGTACGACGAAAAAGTTTTTCCACGCGAAACCTTGTTAAACTCCCCTTTCATTTAGTGTTATTTAACTGTGTGATTTGTCTCCTGATAAATACACAAAACACTCCCAACGATTACGCCAAGGATTATGTTAAGCGTATAGTGCAAGAGGGTACAGGCGTAAATTTTCGCGGATAGAAACTGTAAATTACCACATCTATAATTAATTAATAACATTAATCATTATTAATTAATCATCCATTTCCAGGTACTATCATCATTTTGTTGGATTTAAAATGTCATGCGTGGGTGATACATCGATCTGTCACCAAAGAACAAGAAAACTATTCGTAAAATAAACATGTACTTATCTCAAAGTGTTTCCCGAATTTAATAAATATATTTGGAGACACACACACCTACAACTTATTCATAAGTCGTATATTCATAAGTTGAAAAAAATAATACGTTAATTTAGGGAGGTTAAAATTCTGCTTTGCTAGTGGATTACTTTAGTTTACTTTCAATCAAATGATTTCAGTGTAATCAAAGAAGTCTTGGATTTTATTTTTCTTAAATTTTATTTGTATTAGCGAATTTTGAAAAGTCGATTTATTGTATGAGGCTGGGTTTGGGGGTTGTTTGCGAAAAAAAGCCAGCTAGACTAAGACTAAACAAACAAGACCCTGAAAATATGTTAGCCTATGTTCATTATCCTTAGGTTCTCAGCCAAAGCGCCGGCTACTGTCATAGGTTTAGGTAGTTGTGTACCTCAAAATGTTGAAAAATGGTAAAATTTCATCTTTTTTTAAATTTTGTATTGATTATCATGCTTTCTTTTATTTTGCTTCAAATGCTTCAAACCATTTCTTTCTAGGTTTCTTAGGTTTTAAGCAATTTTTTTCGAAGCGATTCTGTAAGTACCACGTTCCCTATTGTCAACTGTCATGTTCGTAGTTAGCGAACTTTAGAAGCATTTCCCAGTATAATTTTGTGATGCTGCAGCGAATGGATTGGAATAGTTAATGCGTCACTAAATGCCACTAAACGCCAGAATAGTATTTTAAACTATTATTTTTCTGAAATAATCAAATAGAGCACCTTCAGTAAAAACCTGCATTTTGGCCAATGACTTACAAACAAATAGAGAATTTTAAAAATATTTTATCTCCAAGAACATATAGAAATCAAATGTGAAAGGGAAAATAAATAGAAAAGGTTAATTTGGTATTATTTCTTCAGGTAGGCGGTTATTTAAGAAAATAGTGTCTCATTTTTGGCCCCATACGCCAAAGAATTACGGCCCACGTACTGCTCATGCCAATAAACTCCATTCCATTTTCTTGTAGGACTCACCAGGGCCACTTAAGCTACATACCAACAAAACAATAAAATAAAACTATAGTTCCCGTGCGAGAACTCTCGCATGGTAACTCCCTTCTTCCCAATCCTTTCATTTCCATGCAAGGAGGTAAATTGATAACAAAATATGTTTATTTGTTTAAAAATGTGTAAAGGTAACAATTGCAATTGATATGTTTTTTAAATCAAAGAAAATTTATTCAGTATTGAACACAAATGATTTTGGAATAATTCACCTAACTTCCAATGTTCCAAATCATTTCAACCTGTAGATTATAACGAGAGGTTTTTATGAGACTTTTGGATTCAAAATCCCACTGATAAATCCCTATAGTCCTTTGTTTTGAAATTACATAACTAAATATATTTCAGCAATGATGTCTGAGTGTTGCGGGTTGCATTCGACATGAATATTGTACTGTATAGTTCTTTTCAAAATATCCTTCATACTTTTGATTGCAAGTCGTCACGTCTTTGTGAGATTCTCTTCTTTTAGAGACCTCCTTTTATGAAGATTTGTTGCATTTGAGAGACGCCAAAAATATCTGTTCTTCTGAAGTAATATAGGGGAGGATAACGTGCCGCCGGGCGCGGCAGTGCGAGTCGCGCGTGAGCGGTGCGCGGGCGTCCGACTGTCGGGCGGTTGCGGGCGTGGCCATTCCGCCACATGGGCGCCTGGACACGTGTGAAGTGCCTGCGCGGCCTTTGGGGTCTCCCGCTGCAGCCGCGAGCGGCGCGCCGCCCTCCGCAACAGACACTCGCAACCGCCGGAAGTCGTAAAGTAGCCGCGGGGCGCCCGGAAGTGCCTGCCTGCCCGCCCGCCTGCGGAACAGTCGACCGCCCGCCGCCCACCGCCCGCTGCCCGCCGTTGGGGTCGCCCTATAAGTAAGCACTCGCGCCTTTTGTTCAATAGCTCCAGACATGCCTTGTTTCTCAATTCGCCTCTCTGTTCGAAGAATTTCAGAACTGTCAAGATGAAAACGACGTGCGTCCATAAAAATGGTACACATTACTTGAACCTCTAATCACTAGAAACTCGGACAACCCGAATTTCGGATAACTCAAATTTCGGAACCGAAATCTATAACTCGAGTTGCTAATAACGGGAAATTCTGTTAACTTTAACCTCTGATAGCACGAACAACTATTTACTCGAACAACTAATAAATCAAACAGCTCATAACTCGAACAACTGATAACCGCGAACATTTGATAACTGGAACTTATCGTAACTGGATCCCATGACTACTCGAAACTCGTCTTACAAGGCGTAAAGTAACTGAAAGGCAGGATGTCTGCCTACTCTTTTGCGGGGCAGTCGTTCGACCGCCACCTTCTGCCCGCCGTCGCCCGAGTAGCCTCAAATTAACAATCGGGACTTTGGTTCGAAAGACGACTCAACGTATGCCTTGTGCGAACGTTGTAAGAACATTGTCTGTTCGTGTCATTTCACACATACGAAGATGCAAATGGTATTTGAGTATGAATATGGTACTCATCAATCGAAACACCGTTAACTTGAGCCTTGGTATCCAGTTAGTCTTCACTCAACAAATAATTATTTTTTGAGTATCATAAGAGTATCGTAATAAATATTTTCTAACGTATCGTAAATAACGGAAATCGAAATCAGACACGAGACAATAAAAATGACGCTACGTTTTAATTTCAGAATTAACCTAAGTTAACCTCAGCACTGATAGGTTTTGAAAACATCTCTCAGAAGCTAGAGTTTGTTGATAACCCCAAACACCCTTAATCTCCTGCCACTTAACGCTTACTCTAGCTAGGAGGAGCAAACTTTCTCCATCTCTGTCTTAAGTTCGTTCGTTTACAAAAAGGCGTTCCCTTGCCCATGGACACTTTTGACACGTAACATTGGAAGAGGGATGTTAAAAGAAGAGAGAAAACCCTCGGAATTTTAGTTAACTTATTGAAGAGAACATAGTGCACGAGTTAGGTGCACAAAATGTCAGGTTTTGTCACAGTTCTTCAAGAATTCAATAATATACTATGGCAATTAACTTAGAAAAGGCGGCAGGCGAAGGGATGATGGCTGCAGCGGACGTTAGAACAGTAGTGTATGTGCTTATTGATTCGTCAAGGCTCACGGGGAATATATACACCTATTCATCTGTTTGAAAGCCACTGCCTTATATTACTTTCATGTTTTGATAATGAAGAACGGCAAAAGAAGTGTATTATCACTATGTTATCGTTTTCAATTCTTATCGTATTAAAGGAATAATTCCTTATCATAGCCTTATAATATGTTATATTGAATCTGTGTTGAGTAGAAATAAAATTATAATTAAACTACTGGAGTAACATGAGAATTGAAAGAGAGGGGTCCCCTCGTCCCACTTCTTTCTCTGCCGGAGACGGCTCTCCCTCGCCTTCCCTCCCATACCCGTTACTAGGTCTCGGAGCGTCCCAACTTCAACTGCCAACATTCAGGTTCATTTCTCACTTACGTGTAATAATAGTTATTATTTATACACCAAGGTCGTTGTAAGGGTTTCAATGATAGAACAGTGACAAAAAGCGCGAGATCATTAGAACCAGTTAACGCCGGTAGTAAATACGTATTTTTGTTTTTTATCTAATTTTATTGATTTAGATTATTTTCTAATTAACTAGATGTTAACTCGTCTTATTTTTTCACATCTGCCTCCCATAATTCCATTTTATAATTCCTTCCCAGAATTCTCTTCATAAGAGAACATGTACCATCATTCAACTGTTTTCATTTCCCTGGTAACGATCCATTCAATCCAGGTAAGTTATGTGGTGTATAACAATCATCGTATCGAAAGCAATAACAACGTTTCGCTAAAAATAAACTATCATGAAGTAATGCACCTCCTTAGTATTTGCTGAGTGACGTTAATAAAATCAGTTATCGGCCATTAAAATCGATCCCGGAAAAGGAAACCTTCACGAGTTAGAATTTCGAATAAAACGCATCGTCGAAGTAGTGAAACTCTCGGAGTCCAAAAACCATGTTTCGTGATAGATCAGATTAAATTTGATTTTGTTACATTTGTCTATTGCTAAGTAGGTGGAAAAAGATGTTTTCTTTTACTCACTTATAAGACGCAAGAGGTCTTGTCCAAGGATTGTTTTCCCGTAAATTTTAATTGTTCTGTGACTTAGTTACAAAACGACAATAACCGATAGTTTAGCACCCCTAAAACCCAGGACTTGTGCGATTTCACTAATCAAAAGAATTTAAAAAGGGTCTGAATGTTATGAGTAAATTACTCAAAAAAATCAAAAATAGACTTTGGAGTTTCCATTGTATATCAGTAATACAATATTTTTCGCGAGATGTCTGAATGATGGCTAGCAATTCAGTCGTTTATCGGAAGCCAGAGATGGCCCTCAACCCCCTAACCGGTAGATCCTCTTGCCACTTAGGGGACCGAAGCAAACGTTCCGAAAACAGGCGTCGGGGGCGTCGTCTAGTCTCTCCCTCCCCCTTGGCGGCAGTCGGCGTTAATAGGGCTGTGTCTTCGCACACCCTCTCCTTCCTTCGTCTTTACTACGTCCCGAAACGTCGCATTCGCCTGCGAACACTCAGCTTTATCTCCTTTTCTCTCCCTTTCACTTGTAGAGTAGAATCTTCAGCTTCTTTTCCCCATTATTTGCGAGTCATCAAATACGAAACATAAAAGCCGTCGCAATAAGGCTGAAGTTTATGATTTTGAATTTCCGTCTATAACGTATAACCTCGTTCATAAGACGACCCGACCGCTTGTTTGCAGGAGAATTCTAGTGACCGGCTGCTATAATCGGTAATTTACCCTGAAATATTCCGATCAATACCAGTCAAATGTCAGAGCAGTACCTTAACAAACAGGCCATGGACTGCGGGCAATCTTTTCTTCCTCATTCTAGTAATCCCTTTCCCTTTACCCACACACTTAATCTAACCGATCTGTCGAGTGAATAAATTATTATATTTATTATTATTAACCAAGATCCCGTTAAAGGCAAGGGCCTTCTGCCTTTTGCAGGGATTGCTGAATGAATGAAATGATAGAATGATGATTATGGATGAAATGACTTGAATGATGATGAGATGTGGTAGGTTGGGTGGTGAGAAGTGATCGTGGCCTCTTTGAACCATTCCAACATTCGCCTTATGACTGACGGAAACCACGAAATCCTCGGTCAGAATGTCCGGTCCGGGGATCGAACCCGGACCTCCCGATTGCGAAGTCTGAGCCACTTTGCTCGATCGAGTGAAAAAGAGAAACTTATAACTTGTACCTATAAGATCGATACCCGCTGGCCGAGATACCTAGAAAAAGAAAATCTGCATTTCAAATTGTAGGTGGGCACGGGATCTCGTGTTCAAACGCTGTCACTTCCGGGATGTAAGATTCACTACACTTACGGTACTAATGACTTAAGTAGTTGAGCCCGTACGCAAATACTCACGTCTTGAGAGCTGATACGCCATTCAGACGCTTACCAGCAACCAGAGATCTTCGGCAACCCCTAACTCGCAGATCCTCGTGCCGCTTAGCGAGCCGAAGCAAACAGTCCGAAAACACGCATCGGAGACATCGCCTCCTCCCCCATCCCCCAACCTTCGCGCCAGTCGGCGTTAATAAAGCCGTGTCTTCGCACCCGCTTCCCCCTCCCCGCCCCTCCCCCTCCTCGCTACGTCCCCGGAGCGATGTCGGCGTCCCAACTTGTTCGATTGCCGACGGGCCGAAACTTGCGTAATTTGAGCAGAAGTTTCTCTCTCTCACGCCCTCGCACCCTGCTGCAAGGATGTCACGCCCTCCTGTCTGAGCAGGCTGCTGCCGCCGCCGCCGCCTCCCGGAGGAGGGCGGAGGTGACACTGGAGGGAGGGTGGAGGGGGGGGGAATCGGCGCCTCTGGGAATTAGATAAACACGTCGACGACGTGTGAGGGCGGCGCGGGAGGAGAGAGAGAGAGGGAGACGGGTTGCCTCTGCGGTCGCGCAAGAAGGTAGAAGGCGACGACAGGGGAGAGAGGAGGTGGTTGATGAATTTACGTGCTTATTAATATGCTGGGTGTGTGGGCGGGAGGGTAATTTATATCCCGAAACGTGAGGAGCTATGTGCAGGAAGCTCGGAAATGGGATGCGATCGGTGTCGGTGTCAAGTGGTCCTTGGTGTGGGTTTCGTAATCAGGAGGAAATAATTCGTTGATTCATTAGTGATTCCCGGCTTGTCGACTGCTAAGGTAATTAGTCCAGTAAGTGTAGTTCATGTGTTTTTTTTTTCGGGAAGTGGCAGTGATGTTTTCCTGCTGGATAGCGAAATCCGGTGCCGACCTGCCTAACGGCAAGTGGGGGTTTCCCCAACCAGGTATCTCCCACCTACAAGGCACCGCATCTCCCAAACGGGAGACGCTGTAAACTCCCGGATGTTCTCCCGCCATGTGAGGTAGTGTAGTGTGAGTGTGTACGTAAGGGGAGAGGATAGGACAAGGAAGACGATGGAAGGATAGCGTGCGATCCGTTGCCCGTTTGTTAGGATACTTCTGCGACATTCACTTCGTATTCATCGACGAAATTACGAAAAACTACTCATTAGAACAGCCGGCGGCTAGAATTCTCCTCTAGACCGCGGCTGAGAGAGAGAGAGAGAGAGAGTAAGACCCTCTGGCCTTTTATCTCCCCTTAATCATTAGAACCCTTATAACGCTCTGTACATAAATAACTATAAATAAATTTATTTTGGGCCTGTTTCTTACCCGACAGCCGATTAACCTTGACGTCTCATTGGGGCACAAATTTGACCTTTGACCATACAGTAGTCACCAACCCACTCACGGGCTCCTGTGATCGGCAGAGCAGGTCAGCAGAGCGCGGGAGACAATCATGCACAAGGCGGGGTTCGAACCCGCAGTCCTTCGGACCGAAGCGCTGTATCCATAAATGTTTTTAGCCATCTCGACCTTTCAGAACTTTGTTTTCGGCCCAGAAGCTGCAAGCTCTGAGGATGATCGCTACGCGATCGAAATGATCATAAGTTGAATTAAAATATTGATACCTGACAATATCTTTATTTATTTATCACTACTATAATTTCTTTAAATAAATTGTCAGCCTCCAGTTTTGGTAGAGTTGAGTCCCTCAGGGCTCCAGGTGCTAACGACGCATTGGCGGCGTCGGCAGCGCGCGCCGCGGCGCCGCGCGGAGGCGGTGGCGCCGGCTGCACGCCACTGCCATCTGGCGGCGGCGCTACACGTCTTCCGCGGCGCTGGCGGCCGCCGCCGCCGCCGCCGCCCCCACCACCGGCCCCCATCAACCCTTCCGCTCTTGGCTGCCACCAACTCGAGGCGGCGGTCCCAGTGGAGCCGATTTTGGCCGAAATTTCGGTCGGCCAACGACGGCCGGACAAAACGAAACGGAACGTTCCCCCCCCCCCCTGTTTTCGGAGGCTGTCGGAAGAGGTGATTCACTATGATCGTTTCCGTTCATCAGCACTTGTTAGAACGGATCCGGTCGGAACGATTCGGTCGTAGTGAATCCGAATGACTCTTCCGAGAGCATCGGAAAACATTATTGTCGAACTAAGATCTGTTTGAGGAAATACCTGGGCGCGAAAAACACCACAAGCCGAATTGTAGTTTGACGCCAAATCTCAGAACCTGGTTGGAAAAGGCGGCCCATCTCCGGATGTAGCGAGCAGTATAGTTGCGAGATTAATATCCATAGCCGTCGGTCGGCTGGAAAGAGTAATAAATCAATGGATAGATGGGAGCAAGGGAGGTCGGAGAATAGTAGAGTAAGAGATAGAGAGGGGAGGAAGGAATATAGAAGAACGGGGAGGTGAAGAGAGAAACGAAAGGGCTGTTCACGAGTGGAGGGAGGAAGAGAGATAAAAGGAGAGAGAAACGCAAAACTCGCTATAATCTGCCCATTAAATTATTATCATCTCTTTCCACCTCTTCTCTACTTTCTTTACTTTCTCTTTTCATTTTCCTCTCCTCCCATCTCTCTCTCTCTTCCTATCCTTTCCCTCCCTCCCTCTCCAATTCATCCCTCTTCTCCTCCATCTTGTTCCTCCCTTTTCCCTTCCTCTCCTCTCTTCCCTCTCGCTACCTCTCCTCGCTCCCCTCTCCCTTCGGCTCCTCTCTCTCTCCCTCTCATTCCTTCTCTGTCCCCCTCCCTTCCTCCTCTCCTCTCTCTCCCGCCCCATATCTCTCTCACTCTCGCTCTCTAGCTCTCGCTCTAGCTTTTGTAAAACAGCCGGACTGTCGTAGTGTTTGTAAATAGTGGGTGATACGCCGAAATAAGATGGCGAATGAGTCCAACGCTTGACACCAAATATGGGAATAGACACAGAATAGGGATATTCAGAATGATTATATGGATTGCAAATATATGATTATCAGTGAAACGAATTAATGAACGAATCAATGACGACTGATCAGAATTGCGGGGTGAGCAATTTCGAAGAGGCAATACACTACATAAACCGAATTTTTCAATTTTTCATTCTCAGAAAATGAGACAGCGAGCGAATAAACGATTTCTTAATACAATGAGTGAAACAATGCCATATCAGCTGAACTGAATCGTTTCAGAGCAAACAACTCGAAAGTACTTTATCCTACCCGAAAGCATTGTAGCGTCTACAGGAGTCATTTTAACCTGCATGGCGGGCCCTCGACATACGTGGCCCTGGGCCCCCGGAGCCGAGGCAGAGGAAGTGTCAGTGAAAGTACGAATTAGTGAAGGAATCAATGACGCCTGATTGGAATTGCTGGGTGTAAACATTTCGTAGAGTCCGAATAAACCGAATCTTTGAATCTTCCATTCCCTCTACACAGTGAGACGTGGAGCGAATGAAGAGTAGCTGAACGGAATGTTTGAGTGAAACATTGCCATATTACCTGAACCGAATCCTTTCAGTGTAGACAACTCCTTCAACTCGAAAGTACTTTATCCCACCCGAGAGCGCGGCGGCGTCTGCAGGAGTCATTTTAACCTGCAAAGCGGGCCCTCGACCCGAGTGGCCCTGGGCCACCGGAGACGCGGCGTGCGTGGCCTGCCCGGCCGGCCGCAGGGCCGCCAACCGCAAACTCAGAAGAGTGGGGCCGGGCTCGGCACTCGTCGCGCTCTCTAGAGAGCTCTCGTTTGCGCTCTCGTGCGAGCTCGCGAGAAGGCGCATCGCTCTCTGAAGAGAGTGAAGCCTCGCCCTCTTGATGCGCGGCGAGTCTGGACTCGCGGGCGGGCGGGCGGCGCGCGTAGGACGAGAGGACGAGAGGACGCGAGGGTCGTCCAGTGAGGTGGACGACGACGCCGCTTTGCACTTTGGAGGAGGCGAAGGTTTCGCGACCGCCGAGAGGGTTTGGAGAATCGGTTTCCGCGGGGCCCCTCTCGTGCGCGAAATCCTCAGCGTGCCGCCTGGCGGTGGGCCGTGCGCGTGGAGCGGGTTGGAATGACTTTCGGGACGAGTGTCTGGTTTGGGGTGGCTTGTGAACGAGGCTGAATGTACCCAAGTGAATATCTTATTCACTAACGTTTTCATCCAAAGTCGTGCTCGAACTTTATGTCCGAAGAAGTATATTTCTGGCAATAAACGTTGCAGTTTAGGTCGAAAGTTTTGTTTTTACAACTCACATTTAATTACTATTCCACACCCTTTCATTTTACTTCCCTATTCACTTTTTGAAACTAACTGAATCATTGTTTTTGCCATTTTGTGAAAAGTAATTTCTAATAGTCGCGATAACTGCTTGTTTTGATTTTTTCTTCTCTTTATGAGATATGATAGGAAATATTTTATATTATGTTAAGACGAATCTTCTTTTACGTTCTGTGACTTCTCCCACATTTAATGTGTAGAAGTCATCCCTTAAAACGAAAAAAAATTAACAAAAAATACGCCTACTGTTGAAAAAACAAGCATGTTCTCATTTTAAAAAAATGCATATAAACTTGTTACGATGTATATTTTCAGAACATATTTTATAAAGTTGTAAAATATAACTTATATTCTTTAAATATTATTATTTTGTAGTTATAAAGGGATTTGGTATTCGGATGAGTATCAATGAAGCACATCAAGTCATGATAAATCAAAATAATTAGATTTATTCTGAACGTTTTTCAGATGCCGCGAAGATGGAAAATTTTGATTTTGTTTCTGCTACGTCTATCATAGAACGATATACAAAAATACGAACATACCAAACATTACTACGATTTGGCGAATCATTTTTGCCGCTTTTTGTGAAGTAGCTTGCGAAAAGCGTGTATAACTGAGTTGTACTACCCTGTGTGAATTACAAAACTACCCATCTCTGGTAATAAAAGCGCACAAAGATCGCTCAAAAAAGCCCGGAATCAAGCGGCAAATAAATCCAGACAACTCACAAGCGTCTCCGTCACACAAAACACATTTTTTTACTCTCCCAATGCACACACAGCTTGTGACAAACACAAAAGACGAATCAGCGAGTTAACAAATTTTTGCGAAACTCCTCTCCAAACTGCAAACCGTTTCCAACATCACACAGTGATGAAAGAACCGGACAGGCGACCGAAAACAAAAGAGCAGCTACAATCGCGTGAACATCACAGCTGCCACAGAGTCATTGAGCCAACGGTTATGACACGGCTCGCCTAAAAGAAAGACCGGAGCCGCGCCGCATGTGCAAGGCTGGGACTAGTAATGTTAAATATTTAACCGAAACGACCTCGTCGGCCTGAGGGCGAGCAGCGATTTATCTCGCACAACCGGAAAACAACAATTTTTTAAAATATACATTTTCCGGCGCGCGCGGTACTGTCAAAGAGTGGCAAATGTTGGACACGGGCCCCGCTGTTCCGCCCCGCCCCACACCGCGCTGCTCCGCGCCGCTCCGCGCCGCTTTGTACAATGGCGATGCGGGTGCTGCCAAACAGCTGGGCGCCGAACTAGCGAGAGGCTGCCGTCGCCGCGCCGGGCGCTTGCAGTGACGAAGCCAGGTTCTCCGAGGCCCCGGTACACAGTGGCGGATCCAATGGAGGGGGGGCATAGGGGCCATGTCACCCCCCCCCCAAAGGCCTATTTTTGTATGTTACCTCTCTTTATTTGGCAAAATTGTTTTATACATTTATTTATGTTAGAATTAGGTTTTTGTAATTATTGCATTGTATCATAAATACACTACAAAAATAAAATACAATATAATAAAAAAAAGTTTGTCATTTAACAAAAATATATGATCCGCCCCAAAATGGTCAGTTGGGTTGCACCCTGCCGATACAGAATTTCGAAATCGGGTTCTTAAACAGGGCCTATTATATCTTGTTTGGGAATTGAACGTAAATTTACGAATGACTGTAAGTATGAATGAAAACAAAAAAAATATTTTACAAACTGAATAATTTTTATTTTGTTCCACTAAAACGCCCAAAGCGGCTGTTGTAATACAGTTGTGAGTTACAATGTAATTTAGTTGTAAGTAGTTATTTTCTAAGTTAAAGTGTGAGTTAAAAGCATTCCACCCACCACAAAAGTCTAATCGGCAGAAGTAATATTGTGAATTCACTAAAATGAAATCAAAAGTTCCCGCCTCTCTATGGTTACCGGAGAGGGGAAATCTAAAAGAAAAAAACAACAAAAAAAACATCAACAAAAACAACATTGGGACTCTGTCGACATAACCTTTGGAGATAAGAATAGGGAACTAGTGAGGTTTTGCGTTACGATCACGAAAATTACACTATAACGTTTTTTGATATTTCTTTAGGAAATACAAAATTCTCGAGCATCCAATATTTAGAATGATAATATGCATATGAAAAGACCGTTTCTGTATAATACGTGGACATCGGCGTGGTGTTTCCCCTGGTCGCGTCTACTTGTGTTTCAAAAGCTTTTTAGCCCGACCCTTGTCTATAACGTTGGCAGCAGTCTCCAACCAAAGGGAGAACACGCCATCGTAAGCTTCACCTCCATTTGATATGAAAGTTGAAATGCATTGTTCCTAACCGCGATTATAAAACTGAACTGGGCGTGCTTAATGTAATTAATAGAGGTTCGTATCGATTAATAATGTTGACACGTATATTCGTTGTCGTCTATCAGCTGTTCTATTAGATTACCATCTTGATGTTTATATTTATTATTCTTTTGTGTTGCAGTGACCCCTGCAGGTACAAGAAAATAAACAGGAATTTGACGAGGACCAGTCTACCAATTTGTGGAGTTATCCGGGAATTTCAAAATTGTCCATTAATTCTATTCTGCAGGTAAGTCGCCTTCAAGACATGCGATGTTTTCGAGTACTTTAGGTTATGATTTATAACCATAAACCTTAATATATTTACAAAGTAATTACTGTTATGGACAGTTTTCGCTTAGCTTACATAACAGATTCAAGAGTGCATCAATGTCAAAAGTTTAACCACCAGAGAATGACATCTAATATCTGCTATTGATTTCATCAATGTCCAGAATTATTACGATATTCATTGGGGTTTGAATAAGGTCTTGTAATGTCCGTGTGTGAACGTTGGTGATTAGTTAGTTCTGAACATTTGTGGAAAATTTGAAAGAAATCCGTAACCAAAGTAGTAAAGAATATCAATGTGCATGCATTGACCTTAATCGATGCTATACACAAACGGTGACAAGAAAACTTTGTGAGTTTAAAAGTATTTAAAAATTGAGGGAGGTTGAGAGAGTAAAATATACAATAATATACAGTACAGAATGTACAGTTATATACAGTGTACAATATACAGATATCGAATACATTCTAAACAACCTTTTATTTCACAAAATGTGTGTACACTGAATTGTTTGAAACAATGCTGAAACGAGAATCATAGTTATTAAAAAAAGACACGTGCGAAGAGATGGGTAGTGTATAAAACGTCTGAATTCGCTACCCAGAGGCAAGAGCGACTTGTTGAAGAACACACTTGCGCCATTCAAAATAATACTGCAAGAAGGGAAGCAAATTTGATCATTGGGCAGCTTTTCATTCAGAATTTGTATATAAAATGTCACTTGTACAACTCGTAACATTAATAACTATTTTTACGATCTCACGGAAACTTACCCTCATGGAGTCTTCAAACTTTCAAAATATGCGTGGCGGCAGAAGTTAATTAATGCGCCACTGTTATGTACATTTTACTTGTACTGTTTCCGCATTATGCTACGTTACCACACGTATTCCGAAAATTACTATTTACGAAACAGTACAAGAGAGTATGTTCTGTTTACAACCCATCAACCAGTCATCACTTTTCGCGGGAGTGCGATGTAAAAATTTAGTTTATTTTATAGCATGTTTAGTTCTTCGTGTACGGAACGAAATGCCATTCCCCACTTTCGAAAACCCGAAAGTCTTTGCCACGGTTTGGTCGCCCTTGACCCAAACCTCACTGCCCCGTCGGAGCACGGGTGGGCGCCTGCAGCCTTGACCGTGTCAGCGTGGTCGTGCGCGTCGCCTCTGGTGACGCGTGACAAGGGTGAGGAGGCGCGGGCCAGCCCAGGGGGTCCGGGCTTCGACCCCCGAACGGCGCGTTGACCCGTTTGCCGAACGGGGGACAGGACTCCCCAGCGGCTGCCCGGGCGGGGCACAGCGCCGCGCTGTGGGGGGGCTCGACGCCACCGACGTTGAAAAGTCGACGATCGCGACCAAGGACGGCAGCGGGTGGTTTTTCAATAGACATGCTCTTGCATCATAAACCAATTTTGAGAAATACTCGATTGCTGGGGAACAGTGTAACGTGCATCATACACCCGGCTGCGTATCTGGCGAGTATTTTCATGTTATTCTATATGTTCACTTTAATAATATACAGAAACTTTAAACATTAGCAGTTGCATGTTTCGTCTTTCCTTGGGAATAGTCATTTAAATGAAAAAGCGTCAATAGAAGTACTTTTAATGACATGTATGCAAAAATAACCTGTTGCGAAATTAAAAGCGAATCAAATTATTTGTGTATTTGAAGAAAATAACAACAATGGAAAGATCTACATACAACAAAAGCCTAACAGAACGAAAAGACAGGGGACTTCTTGAATTGATAGAATGATATTAGAAAAACAGAGAGGGATCGTAAATACAAAAAAGAAGGAAGAAAACGAACAAAAAAGAAGAAATAGTTCTTGTCAAGAGACTGGAACAATGGACAGTTTTTTATTAACATACAATAACTACTTACGTTGATAATAGTTAATTAAGACTTTCAGTTTAAGAAAAAGCCTATTTTCCTTTAAGATCCAGCGCTATCTTATCGACTTCATACCTTCATTCACACATACTTCGTACTTATTATCATAGAATTCATATACACATGACTCTTATCGACTTCATGTATGCAATTATTATCAAAAGTAAATGTGAATATTGATAAAATCATGATTATTTTCAAACTTGCTGACTGTCGTTACGTATGGTAACCAGAGTTGTTAAAAATAACTAATTTTTAACATTTAATGATGAATGAATCTAATGATCTTATTGTTTGATACTTCCTTGTAAGCAACCATTCTGTACAAATATAACGCATGCTTAATAAGCCCTTTTATAGTGTATAAAGTGATTTATTTCTTAGGAACCAAAACAACATCAAACAAAAATTCTGCAAATTTTTGTAATAACGGAAAATCTTAAATTTTGTTTGAACAGATATTTGATTAAATATTTTCTTTAAGTATTCCACTAATTAGTTAGTAGTTTCAATGCGGCCAATAGCGTTTTATAATAGAATGGTTATAAATCAATCACGTGCGCCTAAAATCAAAATGTTTACATGTGTATTTTCTCTACTGTCTTACCGCAGATAACGTTTACGGAATTCTACTCGTGGTTTAAAGCTTTTTAGATAAGTCCGCTCATCTCTATGCCACTCGCGCACTTACGGATAAGTTTCAAACTACTAACGAGATTACTTATGAATATTGGATATTTCAAATATGTAATATGAAACGAGATATAACCACAAACAAATTGTGCAAGGGGTGACAAATTAACGACAGAAAACGTGGGCGAGAGTTGGATTCCATCGGTTTGTGAGGCACTGGGGGGAGAAGGAGGGGGGTGCGACTGTGTCGATGCACTTGTCGAAGGACGGCGGTCATTCTTAGAGAACTCATTGTGGACACTCATTGTGTAGTTGGGCTCGCCGTTGCTTTGTGGAGGTGCCCGCTATGTAAACAGTTTTCGCTTTCTAGGGGCCGAGCGGGCAGTGTGAACAACGCTTACAGTAAAAGTGAATTGTAACCTTGCGCAGAGAAATGGGCTCTTGAAAAGTACTGCGTGTACGACACAATTTGCTATCTTTATATTATTAAATTAATTGCAGTGGTTATATCACTTCACTGAAATGAGTGAAGAACGTATTTGAAATCTCTACTGACATCTGTGCGGACCTTTGTATACTGAATGCAAGTAGTTACGCTTACTTGTACTAGATGCTCACTTGCTTGAAGACTTCGTATAGGTATAGAAATATTCATTTAAGATTCAAGTTTTATTCATGTTAGTACTTGAATGCTCTCAGAAGTATATAAACACAGATTTTTTACTTCAATATTTTCCTTTTTACTATCTTAAATCATATTACAAAAATCAAAGCGAAATAATTATAATAGTAGTAATTTTAATAAAAGGTTTTTTGCCAGATAGACAAATAATAATATTTGTGAAAACGCTTTAACCCATGTCTAATAAATATTTTAGCCGAGTACATAATAGAACTGCAAAATGTCTGGTACTATTGTGGCTGATAATTCAGTGTTAATTTACAGGCTTTCGAAATGACTGTGACAAAGCGAAATGAAGTTGGGCAACACAAATCCTTCGAACACTCACGTTTGTTTCTGTTTCAATATAATTAAAAATTAAAAAGAAAATTGAAATTATGTGGAAATATGTGCAATCTACGGTCATGTAAAAGGTGTCTATTGTGTCGTTAGATGCACAGAAACTCGGGGAATATACAAAATCATCAATATTAATAATTTCTATTGCGCGCGAAACATGTTCGAAAACTATGCATTCTCGAGCTTTTGGAGAATTGGTCTTTGGTATAACAATACACTAGGAACTGGGGAATAACCCAAAATTAACTAGTTTAATTTCGATTACAAACATTATATATTCGATAGTGCTATTCCTTCCTTTATCATACTGGACATAACCATCTGAGTGTTTCATTCTCAAAGCGTCAATGTTTATTGCCGTGCAGACGTTATGCGACAGTAAGCTTTCAAGGAGACGGTGCTAAATATTTATTATTTTCTGACCACTTTTTGCGTTATGGAATAACAATATTTCAATATTCTTGGTATGCAAAGACCCGTTGTACTGTGTGACAGTATACGCTACATTGTACTGGGAAATTTGAGCATTCGTGAAGACAGTTTTTTGTTAAAATATTTAAATTATTACCTTGCAAATGCCGCGTTCATTCTTTCAACTATTAGACACGAGTTCCGTCTTCATTTTAGATTTTAGTACTATATTTTTCGGGAACTGTCAACATCTCCTTTCCCATCGACCAGTACTCCTTCACTAATCTTGGATATCGTTCTGTATGCATCATTGAAATATGGCTCTCAAATGATTCTTAAACAATTCATTAAAGTTTGAGTTAGCTATAGTTAGAAGTGTAACGTATTAGCCAGCGTGCCTCATGGCATCTATTTGGGGACGCTTGGGAGGGATTAGCCTAGCCACAGGAAGTAGGGTTTTTCCGTAAAGGGAAGAACGCGGAAACGGGAGACACAAGGCTTTGGGTGTCTTCCGGCTTATAGAAGCTGTTCACTGTTATAACAAGCGAGGGGGTGGCGTGATGTGGTAGGTCACGTGAGCCTCGCCTATATAACAGAGTGTACAGAGCCAGTGGGTGGGTTCTGGAGACAGCGGGAGAACCTCGTGCGTGTGCACAAAACTTGGCGCCACGACGGTGCATATGCGAGCCAGGCTCGCGAGGCTGGAGTCATTAGTTGACGAAGTTAGTCATTAGTTTATGTCCTTGGGTGACTGCGGTCACGGGGGAGCGATGCTGTGTGCGTGCTCCGAGATGAAGAGTGGTTGAGTGCCACGATTCACGCCGATTCTCAATCGGATAAGATCGCTCCTGCGATCGAGGCAAACCAGCCGTTGGTGCGCCAGAACGGACTTTGTGTCCCAGCGTGACATCCGGTCACGGAAGCTAGGCTTTGTGCGCGCTTCAAAAGTAGGAGTGGCGAATGCCACAATCAAAACCATCTTCAATCGGGTTTTGGATCGCTCCCGCGATCAGGGGATAGTAGGTCTATCAGAGCTAGGGTGTAAGTAGATTATTAAGTGTATATATTTGTTTTGTTTTCTTTGTTAATAAATATATTGTTATACGAAAGCTCTGTGTCTGTGGTCGCTGTGAGTATCCATGACGTCAAAGAAGTCACACTTTTGAGTTTTGCATGTTGACATCACCGCGATTCTCTTTGCGGATGTCGCTTACCATTCAGCGTTTTATGTTCCATTTTCTAACCACAAAAGACACATCTGATTTTCTTGGCCTTCATTGATTTGCATGTGATCGTCAAATATTAACCGAAGTGTATCTCAAAACTGCACAAGTGTGGTGTGTTAATATTCCATCAGGGACCTCTTTATATATCGCATACATCCAATATTTTTCGGATACTTTTGTTTCTTTAGATTAGATTTATTCAGTCAAAAAAAAAGTAAAAACTGTATGTGACGTAGGGGGGAAAAGATCATCTGCGCACGTTTTCTTGAGTTCCAGAATCCCTTCCCGTCTTTTTAACTATAAATAGTTGTAAGATTAGTAAAAGTTTAACATAAATAAATAAAAATGAATTTCAAAACTAAATTTTAAAAATCGCAAGATTAGCAATATTTGAAAAATAGTCATTTTTGTTTCTGAGTTATAGAAAACTTATTTGCATCGGTACACGAATTGCAAGTATGATTTTTCTGCATTGTTAACAAAATAGCAACTCGCCCTTACCTCTACTCTTACCATTATAAGCAAAAGGATGGTTCAACAAAACGTGCGCATAGTAAAGCTACATTTACATCCAGAAGTAAAACAAGCATTCGCTCAATGGATCAGGGAAACTGGACAAAAACCTGATCGAGACGCGTTGTTATAGTATTGTGTTAAGCAGACTTACTTGAAAAGAATCTCATTCCGGTTCTGCATTTGGTTTGTAATAGCCCTTTTTTATCCGTGATTTCTTTCCATCCTGAAGAACGATCAGCTATTGTGTTCTAAAATTTAATTTTTTCTCTATATTTCATTGCTTTTGGTTGTGTGATTGAAAATGTGTCGCCTGTCTACAAGTATCATGAAAAAAATGTTTCCATGATTTTGCGGCAACCCTGGTAGTTGGGCAGGTGGTGTAGAATAGAGACACCTCTCGCACAAGGCCAGGAGGTCACCGCCTTAGCACCCTACAGACTGGGTCACCGCGTACCCGAATAGCCCACTGTCCGAAGTGCCTCAGGTCTCTTTCAGGCTACAGCTCGAAGCGGACGACAAACGCAGCGCAGAGAAAGCACGGGAATGAAATAGGACCTTCTTTCCCTCCCCAATTCCTCGCCTTTCAGCGACGAATTGGAACGAGTGAGAGAGAGAGAGAGGAAGTGAAGAGGAGAGAAAGAGAGAGAGCGAGAGAGAGAGAGAGAGAGAGAGAGAGAGAGAGAGAGAGGATTTTTATGCCTAATGCGTTATGGGTAATTACAGAAAACACAACTATCGTAATATAATATAACAATGAAAATCATTTCTGTCAACTTAGATGCATTAAGAGAGCCTTCTTTTGACGGTTTTGTCTCAATGAGTCCTGTTATATGCGTCGAAGGTTGAGACACTAATTCTCATAATATTTAGGTGTTGTTTTCTCGAAAGTTGGCCGTGAAAAATGAAAGACAAAATCCATTTACATTAAATCCGTTTGATAAACATTAATGAAAAATTGTCAAGATAACAGAAAAATCAATTAAAAAAAATAAATGAGTGACCTGCATTATACCTTTTTTGTTCTGCAGCAAAAATGCTGCTGAAACACGCAAAATGGATTACCAAAATATAGCATACACACTGCTCAAGAACTACAAATAAAATACTTTCGTGTAATAATGTAATAATTTAAGTATTATGGCAAATCTGTTTTTTACGAATACTGCAATAAGACTGTGCGTGTATCAAAAAATTTGAACACCTGAGTAGCGAATATCTGATTTGACGGTCTCTTCCTTGCTGTTACGTGACGTCTGTTGTGTCGTGAGCTGTCATTTTTGGTAAGTCAAATAAGTGAATAGGCGAAATAAAACAAATATTGGAAATTAGTAATATATATAGCATGGTTTTTAATATATGTTGGAGGATTGCGAATAATTTCTGAATACTACAAATATTTGAAAACGGGTTCATTGTGAAGGAAAACAATTGAAACAATATGACATTGCTATTTTCTTTTTATCGTCGTAAAATAATATCTAAGAATCAATAAACATAAACTGTGTTCAGTATATGTAATACGAGTCCGTACATTTAAAACTGTTTTATTCATACATATAACACGTTCTTTTAAAAAATTCAATACGCATATATCTCCATTTATCTTTTCAAATTCCAAGAAACCTAGTTGTGGAGCATTTTTCTTCAGAGTATTTGTGAATTGTAAGAGAATTCACTTCGTCGCCATGGAGAATGGTAGGTTTTCACGACAAAAATATTCCATTGTGGCTTTCATAGTGGACTAGAAAATTACTTTAGAAGTAGATTAACAACGTGTAAAAAGCCTTTGACACTTGAAATGGTAATTGGATTTTAATTCAGTTCAAATTAATTAACTTGGCTTCAATTACACTTACTTTCTATTTCCTCCATTCTGTTTGATGTAATCGATCTGTTCTGTTATCATTCAGTCGATCGGATTAATATTATTCGACCAATTAATTAATTTCACTTCCGTTCGGTTTGGTTGGATGAAATTGGATTCAAAATATAGGATATAAAGAAGAATAGAAGATCCGAGCAGCAATTTTAGAATAAATGAGACAAAATGAGATTTGAGAATTTTTAAACCACGCAAAATGGGCCTATTGATTTTTGACTTTCATGAAAATGTGACGACACTTCTGACTATTGAGGAATATTAGTATATTAATATTTTTTTTTAATTTATACTCTTTTCATCTTTTAGTACATTACATTTTTTATAAATATCATAAAATACTAGTATTCTGATCATTCTGAGTGTTGTACAGAAAATTTACTTTGGCATAACATTGATTCATATTTACAGATCCCGGTTGCGTCAACTACTAAAGTCATTACCCCGTAAGTTTAGTGTATGTCTGTTATCGCGGGATCTGACAGTAATTGTCTCCGACTGGATGGTGACATCCCCCACCGATTGATAGATTAGGTTTCCAAGAGCATCAACTGCGAAAGTCATTAGTCCCGTAAGTATACTGCATATTTTATCTTGAGAGTTGGGCGGTGATCTTCCTCCGCTGTATGGGGAGAGCCAGCACCGACGTACAGTAGGCTAGCGGGGTTTCCCCAACCAGGTATCTCCCACCAGCGGGGCACCGCCCCAGTCGGGACAAGCTCTAATCTCCCGACCGGTCTTCTGGCAAGTGTGGTAGTGTAGTGCATGTTAGTGGAAGTGACTGTAAGTAGGGGTGAAGATAGAACAATGAAGCGCAGGATAGATCACACGCACACGCATAGAGCACATGCAGTTTTGGTCTGTTTGTAAGAATACTGTTTTGTCATTCATTTGGTGTTGATCGGAGAAACCTCGGAAAGCTACCAATCACAGCAGCTGTTCGCATGTTTTCGTCTCCAGATAGGGGCTGATGTCGACCTAGCTTTCAAGGTAGTGTCGAAAGTCCTTCCACCGTCGGGATTCGAAGATCGGACCTCCAGTTCATAGGCACGGCAGTGGGATCAGAAGATAACCCGAGCGAGCAAAGCCGGTGGCGACGATGTAACCGCTGAGCTGTCGCAGCCAGAGTCCCCTCGCCCCCATCCCCCACCCAGTCCACCCCCCGCCCGCTCCTCGTCCTTCCAGGCCGTGCCACCCGCCGCTGCCTGAGGGTTATTGCCCACAATGACGCCCCCGCCCCATTCTTCGGCCTCGCCTGCCCCCCTGCTCCGCCCCCGGAGGAGGCCTGCGGCGTGTCCGCGGCCGCCGCCCCCGGAGTCTTTTCAGCAGGGGTGGAGGGGCTGGGGTGGGGCACCCTACCTCGCGGCCCGGAGGCGAGGACTGGCCAAACTGGGGCTTCTTTTACCCCAGTTTTCAACGTCTTTTTTTTTTCCATAGTCCAAATCTGGGACAAACTTTCTATCAGTCGTTTTTATTACTGTGTTGTCGACGGGGCATGACGAATCCTGATAAGCTTGAGTTTTTACTTTTTGTACGATTTCCTTTTCTGATACGTTTTTAATGAAAATTTTGATCCAGTTTTAGTGCATCCGTCGTTTTCCTTTGAAAGTTTTACCATTTTTTCCCTCTGCCTTAGCGTACTGCAAATCATGGTTTTTACTTTTCGTAGTTTTTTCATGATGTTTTCGAAGAAATTTTATCCCAGATTTCATACATTTGGTCGTTGTCGTTACAGTTCGAAATGGTATCAAATTTATCCCATGCCTGGATTTAAAATAACATTTTTTCCTAATTTTCTTACGATTACATTTTCTTCAACTAATTTCGTCGGTATTTCGTCTCTTATTTTCGTACTATTCTCTTTTTTTTCCATATAGTTGATGAAAACTTGTCGAGCATCACTTGTGTGAAATCGTTATTTTTTTCATCGACTATTTAATTATGGCAATTTGCCGTAATATTGCCGCAATCTGTCGTACTTTTCGCATTGTCAAAGTAACAACTAAATTTTCGATTTGCACAGTTCCAGAGTCAAACGCAACATTTCTCAACACATTGTGCACTAGAAGCAACGTAACTTCAACCGCTTCGATTGGATAATTTATAATTAAGTATTTATGCTTAAATAAAGTGGACTAAAAAAATTATTGTAATTATGCCCTTATTTTCGTTCGTTCATTTCATATCTAAGATTTCAAGTCATGACTACATTTCATTAAATGTCGTGACTTTTTCATTTTATAATTTAACTCATGAATCGAAAAAAAAACGTTCATTTTTCAGGAGCTTCAAATTTTGAAGAGCAAGCAAAATAGGTTCTATGTTCGGACATTGAACATTTTTTTTTAACACTAACCGATCGCACTCTACAGCCGACAGAGACAACGAACTTTAATGCATGGAAAATGGATGCATGGAATTTATATTTTAAGAACAGTTTCCCACTGTTTACGCAATATCGGCAAGATGTGACTTCGAACCTTTCTGTTTGCTGCGATTCATATAGAATATTCAGCTTAAGATAGGACCATTGTGATAACTACTGCCTGCCAACATAACTGAAGTTTATGTTAATACGTTCGTCAATGATGTCAATTGTTGCTCCTTTTTTCCTTCTTTCTTTCGTGTACAGTTGAATCACGTGCGCCAACTTAGCTTTTACTCTTTCTGGTGGAATCTCATTTCCGGATGAAAATATAATGCGCCTTGAGAAGTAATTGAAATTGAGACTTGTCGAGCTATTTGTGCGTCTGTAAGGAACTTTTTTTTCAGAAATTACTTTTGTGATAAATATGATTTACATTTTAAAACAGTTGAATATGAGGTGCATATGCTCACCACTTTATTTGTGAACATCAGTAACGTATTTACGGAAGCCATCAACGAAAATAAACGTACTTGGAAGGAATGTGACTGAACAGCTTATACAGCGAAGGAGTTCTTATTCTAAGTAAACATAATATTCATATGTTATCCAACCTGTCATTTTAGTTATATCAGAGGCTAACTCGATTATAGTTATTTTGACTATTGTATAATCACGACCATTGAAGAACAAAGAATTAAAATCGTTCATTTACGTTTGGGCCTTGGCCTAACTCACAATTGACTCAACATGGACCCACGTGCTCCAGCAACTCCATGTGGAGTTGGGTGAGGAGTCTTGAAATGAGACGTGACCTTAATGTTTATTACTAAGGTGTGTACTTCCTATATTTTTGGTGTTTTATTTATCCTTCTTTATCCTTTAGCCGTTTATAATTTTAAATTTTATTTTTTTGTTTTATTTGTGTTAATTATTCAACAATCAATTTATTGTAATGTACATTGTTCTCATGCACTCTTCATTGTTTATACTGTAGCTCTCATGCAGAAATTATATACTTCTAAACGTTGGCGTAACTAATTGTTTCTCCAACCACATTGACCAATCCCGTGAACCGATTTTAATCCTTTATAGTTATTTTGTAACGTCGTGGTGATTTTGGGTCTATGAATGCTAAATGACTCGTAATCTTCGTTTTCCAACTATTTCAATTATTGCGTCTTGACGTTTTGCCCATATTCGCAACTCGTGATTTGTCTGTCGACCGCTGCCCGCGGCGTACCGCATTTCAGGGGTGTGGCCAAGCAGGACCGGAGCGGTAGGGCGCGACCGTACAGGCAAAGAGCACGACGTGTGGGCGGGGAGGGGAGAGGGGTGGGGGGTGGGGGGAGAATGTCAACGAGGCAGTGAAAAATGCGGTTAGGAGTTCCCATTCATCCTCACCCAAACGGGGACCCTCCCACCCCCCACCCCCACACACACCAAAAACGTCCTCTATATTATTCTCAGAACGACCTGGTTTTGCTACTGGGAGAAAGTCTCGAAATAAACATCGGCTCGAACATTCCCGGAATAAATATTTCTGAATTCTTGGAACGTCTGAAAATTAATTAAAAATTGTGATGCCGGTGATGAGTTGAGGTCGGATTTTGATGACCTAAAACATCGTCTGAAATTGTCAATAAAATATTCTTTAATTGTTTTCAAAATGCCCTAAAAATGAAGGAAATTGACGAATCAAAAGCAATTCAGATGAACAACTTAAACAATCGGATATATCCTTAATGTAATGCAGGCTTCTTCCTTTCATTTTACTAGCAAACCTATGTTTTGGATCTTTTTGATAAGAAAATCTATCTGTATTTATAGCAAAATTGGCTGAACCAAGAATAGCTAATATGCGAAACTTGGATTAATTGTATAATTACACGTCTGATATTACAATTTCTGAGTGAAGAAAGAGAATTGGCTACTAAGGAATTCTGTGTAAAACATTTGTGGCATCTCTTAAATATCCTTTGAAGAAAGTACCTTTAAAATGGAATTTAAAAAAACGTACCTTTGTTTTCTACCATTTGATGAAATTATAGGGTAAAAGAATAGTCCATAATTCCCGCCTATAAAAGAATATCCTTCATTATTCCATTTATTACATATTTATTTAAAGTCACAATAGACCAAATTTAATGAATTAACAGTCATTATAAATAATATTTCATTAGAAAAAAGTTTTAAAGGGCACTTTTTAACTAATTCTAGAAACATGAGTCAATTGTTTCCATGCAAACGTTTCACAGTTAGCCTTATGACTAAACAATAGAGAATAACGCTTCAGCATAGTATTGCAAACATTCGTGAAATGAATGGGAAAAATTCCTCTCCGCTATGTTCTTTGGCATGCTATCACAATTGAGATTGGCGTGCCCATGTCACGAAATAATTCATCGCGAGACTGGATAGGACATGACTGCCTTCTGGCAGGTTTTCCCAGTGATGACTCGCCATTGTCTTTCACTGATGGGATGATAATAAAGGTCATCGTGACCTAATGATGATGCTACACGAATAATTATGAATTGAAAGATAATTTTGATGTGATAATGAAGGGAATTCTCTATTGCAAAGTCGACTGCTTCGGTAAGTTTCTTATGGTTTCGACTTCGAATCCCGGTTTAGGTGGCTCAGCGTATCCCTGTAATGCCTCTTACTGGGAGGTTCTCGGGTTTGAGTCCCGACGGTGGTAAGGTTTTCGACACTAACTGCATAGCTGGGTTGAATTAAGCTGCTATCTGGAGAATTCTAGTGGGCGGTTTCTCCGTTCAATACCTAGCGAATGCCGCAGCAGTACTCTAACAAACGGGCCACGGACCGCGCGCGATCTCTCCTTTGTCATATCTTCACCCTTACTTACACACCCTTACACTTACATCCACAGCACACGCATACAGGAGACTGGTCGGGAGCTTAAAGCTTGTCGCTGTTGGTACAGTGCCACACCTGTAGGAGATATCTGGTTAGAAAAAAACCTTAACCACTGACGTGTATGTCGGTGCCGAATCAAGCCATTATGCGGGGGAGATCACCGCCACCCCCACTACCTCCCATAAAACTTGTACTACATACCAGGAACTAATGACTTTAACATTTTTTTATCACTTATGAATCGTTCAAAAGACTTGAAAATGTTTAATGCCGACGTTTCATTTGTGTTTCGTTTGACCTAAATGCACATTTAAAACTAGTATTAATGAAAACCTATATTTTAAATCGCAAATTTAAAAGCAAAAATATGGCAAACGAGTATTGAACGTGTGGCTTCGGGAGCCTGACCGTACCTGAGCGCGCAGTTTGCTCGCGATCGACCATTTATTGCACAAATGTGTGCTTTATGCCTCGGCTGTGAAATTCTCTATGTGCTTTTGATTTGTGTGCAGCATGGGTCGTAAATGAGGTAATCTTTATGGGATTGTTGTTTGTAGTTTGGAACACCAAGTAATAGAAAAAAAGATAGACAGAGTTTATGAGAGATACAGAGAGAGAGAGAGAGAGAGAGAGAGAGAGAGAGAGAGAGAGAGAGAGAGAGAGAGAAGAAGGTATGATATAGACATAGGTGAGAGAGGAGGAATATCTGGAGAACAAAGAGGTAGTAATATCATAGAGAATATATATGCAAAAATGCCTGCAAAAATGGTGTGTGAAGGCTGCCTGGAAAATCACAATTAAATGCAAATAATGTAATCAGAATTCATTTTTGGAGAAATTACAAAAACTTATCAACAAAAGTTACCTTCTCCCCCTCTCTCTTTCCACTACAGACAGGTAGAGAATAGTGAGTGGAAAGAGATAGGGAGGAAAAGGAAATGTGTAAAAGAGAGGAAAGAAGTAGGGAGGAAAGAGAGGAAAAAGAGATAGAAAAGAGAGGAAAAGCGAGGTAGGGAGAATAGAGAGAGGAAATCGACAGAAAAGAGAGAGGAAATATGTATGGAGACAACAAAGAAATAGGGAAGATAAGAGCGATGAGAGAGAAAGGAATTAAACACTCAAAGAAATACGTAGAAAGATGGGGAAAGGGGACATATGATAAGAGAAAGAGAGGGGGAATAAGCGGGAGAGCGGAAAATAGAAACTGAAGGAATGATGAAAGGATGGCGAGGAAATGAAGAAATGGAGTTGTGAGGAAGAAACTGAAGTTATTGTTCGTAATTATGTGCGAAGGCCCCTCACTGCCCGCAAGCCTGTCCCGTTTCGAGTGAAACCACAGCCCCAAAGGGTTGGAACCGGTTCGAGTAGCGGATCGGTGACCGAGTGAGGCCTCACCCTTTCTTGTCAAGGGTTCGGTAACTTTCTCCGTTGGGCTCAGTGGGTTACTGGAGTAGACTGAGGCCCTTTCAAAAGGGAAAAGAGAGAGCAGGTAGTTTACCCTTTTGCCTTCCATGGAATGTCCGGGTCTTGCTTACAAAACTACATAGGAAATATGCTTGTCTGTTTATTCCTTTTGCTATAGTGTATCCTCCCGTCTCACTCACAACAATATTGAGTGGATATAGATGGTTAGAAAAAATTCTGATATCATAAAATATGCACTAGCTGGAACCATGCGGACAAGGCGTACTTTGTTAATCATACTTTTAAAAGTGAAAATAGCTTAATCGTCCTGGAGCCCATATTAAGGCCAGAACCACATTGAAGCATTGCAGGACCGTCATAATGTGCCCATTAACGTGTCAATTTAGGTTTTCATAACTTTCGTGTTTGTGTGCTTTCGCTTTCGTAGCTTATGGACATCTTCCTATCAGAGAAGAGATCATCACAAGAGTCGAATCTCCGCTCAAGTTTTCGCTTTGTGACATGTTTTCCTACATGTTCCCCTGATGTATTTTCGTCGAATATTTTCGAAATTTTTCCTCGCAGGTTTTTAGAATTTTCTTCGTATTTTCTTGTATATTCCCTAGAATGCTCACCGCTTGTAATCTCTCATGTTCGCCTCGTGATTTTGCGCATGATCACTACACGAGGCCTCCCATTTTCACCATATGTTTCTGACATGATCGAAAGCAAGTACCTCTGCATATTTCTCAAATAATTCTCTGCTTGTTTCATCCGGTGTTCGTCACAGGTTCCGAGACTTCCCCCAAAATTTTCTTAAAAGTTTCAGATGATTATCCCAAATGCCAGATGTTATCCCAAATGTTCCCCAAAATGTACTTGAAAATAACTTTTTTGAAAGTGAGATGATTTTCACATTCGAAGAAAACATTCAGCGTGTCTGATAATTTGTAGTAGGGAGTGCCGAAACCCAAAAAAAATGTACTAGATTGCCCAAAAAGGTTTAATTTTTTTAGTTTCTCGTCTTTACCTCGGAATAAGATGCAGGAAAACGCAATGTTTTTGCTGAAAAACTTATTGCCGGGCCCTGGGAACGAAAAAGTGAATAAATCTTTTTCACTTCTATGTGTAATAAGTTCCTCTACATAGTAAAATACTTCCTATAGAAAGTTGTGTAGTCAGAATTCAGGTTTTGTGAGGCATTGACACCGAAAAATCGATTGACGCCAAAACGTCTATACCATTCAGTCGATTTTCTCCAAAATTGCTATCACGATCGATTTAAATGACCTCAGAAATCGAATGGGATATTTGAGGGGGGGGGTAATTTACATGAAGCCTCAACATTTTCAAAATTATCTGAAAAATGAATCCAAAATATTTTGATTTAACTTTGCCCTCCGACACTGTAAAAGACACCCCTGAGAATGGTGCAGGTTATATTTTCGTTGAAATTTTAGATTTTTCTAAAATTGCAAAAGTTCAATTTTTCGGCATCTTGCTACGACTAAAATCGTTTTTTCTTATAAACCAACTCGGAACACGCGTACATCCTGCTTTAGCAGGTTCAAGTACATTTCTGAGAGATATCAGCATTTTAGCTGAATCCAGGGTTGTTAGCCCTGAGGGGTACGATAATATTGAATACTGATATTTTTCCTTAATAAAATCTATTCTTTGAGGGATAATCTTGAAATAATGTCATGCAGAACATTTCTCAAATATAAGCAGTTTTCCCGTAATTTGGGTGAAGTGTAAACAACTTTAAATATTTTTAAAACTATGTTTTCTCAAAAACGGTTCCAAATATTTCAATTAAATTTCTTCTTCGTGTGTGTGAACGGGTGAAATTAAATAAAAGAAAATGGTGGTAGTCTAATTTCCGGAAACTCCCTAATTTTCGAAATTTGGTAAATGGTAACATTGCAAATCTACAAATTTGCAGGTACAGACAATTGCGTTAAAGAAGATCTGTTCGAACAAATTAGCTACTTAAAAATGGTCATAAACACTTTTTGAAAAATTTGCGTAATGTTTTTGCATAATTTCAGCTTGAAATCAATGCAATTTATAAAAAAATACAAAATTCTCAAAAACCACACCACATATTTTATTGAATTATAACTTCAGCTCCTCTTGCGTCTTCTCATTTACCACTCCCAAAACTCTTACTCTCCCACCCAAACCCCAACTCCACCACCAATATTCGCTTCATTGTGATCGACTGCTCTCTTTCCCATCCTCCAATCTCTCCTCATAAATCCGATGTATTAATTCATTCCACTTGTTCGTCCACCTCATCGCCAGCGTCCCTCCAGTTGCGTCTGTGCCGCGCTGCCCCCGATGAACATTCCCGCCGCGGTCGCCCAGCCGGACAGGCGCGCGCCCGCGTCGCTATTTTCACGATTTCGCGATCAAACGGCCTGCAGCGAGTCCGAGCTGTCCCCGGGACCCGCGCCGACAAAGCGGCCCTCGCTGCCGTTTTGTGCAACGCGCTCTGCCCGCGCCCCGTCCCGCAAAGCCCCGCCCCGCCCGCCCCGCACCGCCATCCGCCCTCCCAGCCCTCCCCGCCACGCCCCGCCCCGTCCCATCCCGTCCCTCCCACCCCACCCCGTCCCGTCCCGCCCCACCTCGTCCCAGTCCCACCCCGTCCCGCGTGCCCCGCCGCGCCCCGCCCGCGACCCCGCCGCGTTTCCATTATGATAAATTCATAAATAATATAGATTGCATTCATCTCGCATTCCGTGTAATTGCATCACAGGGAGGGTGGTGGCGGTGCGTGGAGCTGGACGACCACGCCCCCACCCCTCCAGGCTGCGGCCGATGCCATCGCTTCCACTAGGACATCCGACTCTGCCTCCACTCAGCTCGTTTTGACCTCCATTCACGTTCTCTCCGTCCTTCCCTGTGCTTCTACATTCACGTCCGTTCCTGCCTCATCTACCCTCTCCTGCCTCGTATACCAGTATTCCCATCTCTATTGTTTCGACTTTTAACTTTGCCAGAATTTTGCCCACCGTTGCACCCTCATTCTCTCCGTCCTTACCTTTGCTTCTACATTCGCTCTGTATCCACCTGTTCACACCGATTCAGCCTCCATTTCTGCCTCATTTTCCATCTCTGCCTCTAATACCACTATTACCATCTGTTTACCATTATCAACCCTATCACTACTTTACGCATCGTTGCATCAGGAGTTTTGCCCGCCGTTTTCAATCCCTCTTCTCTTCCCTTCGCCTCTGCTTGAGTCTCCGCCCTCCACACAGACTCCGCCACCGTTCCTGCCCATAAACTACCCTCTCCAACCATCTCTACCCCACTAACCCCCACAGTTTGATCGCCTTCTCTATCCTTCCAACCTTCCGTCGCCTCTACATCCGGTCCCATCTCCGCTCCCTCTACATCCCATTGATTCCGCCTCCTCTCTTGCCCCAAATTTACTCCTTTACAACTCCAACCGCCCCTTCAGCATTATTTCCTTTCCTATATTTCCACTTCCAACTCCACCACAGCTCTGTCAACCCCTTTGTCCTCTCCTCTCCACCTCATTTTGCCAGCCAACGTCCCTATCTCTCTGTCCCCGCCCCTGCGTACACTAACCTCGCGCTGCGTACACTCACCTCCGTTTTCACCTCCATTGCCGCTGCAATTTCCCCCCCTGCCCCTGCTCCTGCCCCTGCCCCTGCCCCTGCCCCACCCTGCTGCCGTATCATCCTCCCATCTCACCTGTGTCCTTCCTCCCGCTCCAGTATCCGCCCTCACCCCCTTGTCCCACCCACCATTATATTACCCCACCTCATTCCAACCTACAGCTAGATCGAATTCAGTTGCTGTCTGGAGGAGAATTCTAGCGGCCGGCTGCTCTGAACCGGAGATTTTTGTGGTCCCTCCGATCAACACCAGGCGAATGCCGGAGCACTACCCTAAAAAGGGTCAATGGAATCTTTCCCTACCCTTTTCTTGTATTGTTCTCATCCTTTACCCACACTTATACTAACATGTAATACATCACCACACATGGGAGACTGGTCGAGATCTTAGAGCTTGTTCTGGCTGAGGCGATGTCCCGCTGGTGGAAGATACCTCGTTGGGGAAACCCCCGACGGTTGGCTGTCGACGGATATCGCCATGCAGAGGGGGAAGACCTCCGCCACCTTCCCAGCAAAAACATGAACTACACTCACGGGACTAATAACCCTAGTAGTTGACGTGCCCAGAATCACTAACAATCAGAATCCATAAACACATCCACAGCCACATCATACCAACTTCATCCACCAACAACATCATCAACTGTCCCACCTCCATACAAACTTTGCTTTCGTCTCCATTCCTGCCTCTCCATCGCTTCTATCACTTCCACTTCCCCCTCCAACCCCCGTCTGCTCTGCCCACACCTATGCTCACGCCCCGCCCGCATGTAATCGCTTGACAAACAGCTAAGGGGTATGGACTACTGAAACACGTGTAGAATGCCTGGGTAACTAGAAATATCTCAGTAGCCGTAGTAGATAACCCGTATCCGTATTTTGGTGAAAAATGCATTGATCGTTTTGTGTTGGGTGAAAGATGTGATACGTGAAAGTTAATTGTGAAGACCGATTAAGTTTCGCCGTTGATTTGAAAATACACCAGAAAAGCGCGTCGCAGTATCAAATTGGCGATTTTTTGCCTAGGTAACTTATCAAAACTAACTTAACACAACTAACACATGGAAATGTTTGAATCACCATTCATTATGAAGCAAATATCACACCAAAGTAACTTACAGCTTTGTCTCTTTACTACATATTCAGTCTTACTTCTCCTACACCATTCAACAAAAATTGAATGAAATGGATTCTAGTTTCGATCCTCATTCACTTCCAACAACGTTCATGATCTTTGCTTTTATAAATTATTTTTCCCACCCAGAGACGCTCACAGCCTACAATGCTACAGGCAACTCGGAGTAAATGAAACCAACTTCTGCGGTAAGTAAAGGGGTAAAAATGTTCCATTGAACAAATACGGAACCTAATGGACATTTACTTATAACAGAACTACATGCATTTATACTTTGTGTCACTTAATCCTGATTGATAGGGCACACCATTTCCACTGATGGTTGATACGAAATCTCTTTGGTAGTCAAATATTTCTACATAAAAGTTTTCTAAAATTCACAGAAAATGTAACAGTGTAACTTCGTTATAAGGAATGTTCTTCAATATACTCATTGGCAAAAATACAAAATTTGTTCACCCTTTTAAAAGTTTGTAACAATTATTCTGAAGAACTGAGTAGATCCTCCATGATTGTTTAAAATGGCAAAATTTGCCATTATTAAAATGTATTCACACCATTCAAAACTAATATATTCAGCATTCTGTCAGCCCACCCACTTCAACAACTAACAGCCTCGTAATATTGTACTACATCTTCAATCTTAACGTAAGCTACATAATTCAACCTAATCGCACGAAATGAATTCTCTTTACATGCGCTGTTCGCATCCAATATCATTCACGACCCTTCCTATCAATCATTACTCTTCTCACCCCGACCAGCGCAGTACAGCCACTTTTCCCATCCCCCCCGCCACCCTCCTACGCCACCACTTCCACCC
>BOPP01000007.1:14051498-14061793 GCA_017312745.1 Gryllus bimaculatus
TAGGCGGCCGCGGGCGATGGGGCGAAGCGCGGGGCCGTCGTCAGCTGTCTCGGGCTGTCTGGGGCCCGCGGGGGCGTGGGCGTGGGCGACCGGGTTCCGTCAATAGGTGTCGCCACTTGCTAATATATTGGTTTTGGTGGCGATTCAGGCCGGCTTGAAAGCAAGGTAAATGTTTGCGCCGGGAAGTAAGAGGCTGTTTTGGAATGAGGTGTTGCTTTTTCAATGTAGTTTGTATTGGTTGAAGGTGTAACTCTCACGTCACGAAAGATTTCCTTACTCTTAATTTAACTACAAACGTAGCAGTGCTTCAAAATGGAATAAATTTAATCGTAATACTTGCAACAGTTGTGAAAAGTGCAACTAATTCTATTACTTCGGCCATCTCGTCCAGTCCTCCACTGAGACAATGAGTGAGAATTATGGTAAATACTGTGTTCGATGTTAATTGTTCCGCCGCGTAAATAAGCATTATTATTTTCGTAGATAATTTGTGTGTGCAACTGTGTCTAGGTATTAGAAATGTCTGTACTTCAAGCGCTGTAATAAGTAGGTATGAATAATTTACGAAGGCTGTTCAAAAAGTTATGATAAAACGCTCTACAAAAAAAATGTATTCAATCTTCTAAAATTGACATGCTCTTTTTCGAAGTAACTTTCTTTGGTACTAATACTCTTTTGCCATCGTCCCTGCCACTTTTTGAATACGAACGCAAGGCTATCTTTCCCGAGCTTTTTGCAGCGCACCTCCACAGCTTTGATGACCACGTGATTGTCCTTTAATTTCCTCCCTCTGAGCAGAAACTTGAGTTCAGGGAACAACCAGAAGTCTCAAGGAGCCAAATGTGGACTGCTCGGTGAATGAGATGCGATGTTGCCATGCCTTGTGCGTTCAAGACATCCACTACAGTGCGAGCGACATGCGGCCTCGTGTTGTCATGATACGCAGCATGGCTGCGTGATACGCGTCGCATGGCCAAATCAACGTGCACAATCGAAAATGCGCTACCAAATAAAATGCCTAAGACTGCGGCAAGTTCTCTAATGGTCGTTCGTCGATCTTCGCAAATAATAGCGGCAGCTGTACTCTGTAGACCCTCGGCGCGAAGGTCGCTCCTCGCGCGGCTCGTCGGCGATGCTACAACAAATTGTAGAAAGTCACCTGGTTCATAACATCTTCCCTGTAAACCTTAGTAAATAATTCATGTGCATATTTTCAGTTCTTCCCGATTTTCATCAAATATTTCATGTTACAAGGTTGCTGTAGCATTTTTATGCATGCTGGACACGGTAGGCGAATATTTAACTTACGTTACGTGAAGAGACACGTACTACATTTACCTACTACACCGGTCAACTTGAAACTAACGGTATTGTTGAATAAGCGAATAGCTTACTTTATGGTATTCAGTGCTCCTAGCATTCGTAACAAATTTTCCCTAAGGGTCCTTTTTATTATTACTTTTTGAACGGCTGTCGGAAGGTTTTTGGAATTGATATCGAAAATTGTTCGCAACATCTCCATTCTCCTGCAGCGTGCATCTGGTCATGAGGTGAAGCATTCTAAGTAGCGATAGAACTTCAACATCGATATAATAGTTAATTTTTGTTGTACTTCTTAGGCTTTTATTAATAGTATATAGTAGTCAAAAGTGTAATAAGAATCGTTATTTATCAACCGTTAGACTTTTCATTATCAGTGAGGATATAACGTTTTCTATCAACGATTAACCATCGAAGATAGCGAAGTGTCGAACTTTTCAAGCGCTATAAATGCAGAGCAGTAACAGAGGCGAATGCAGAAAGCATTTTTGAAAGAGATAATTTCAGTAGTAACCCCCATCTTAATTATTATTGAAATATTGAAAATAAATATTGTTTGAAGTAAATGTGATGTGTGTTCGTAATGGGAATACGCCTTGAGGAAGAGAAGCATTCATTTTGATGTTAACTAAGTATTACCTGTATTGCTTCTCGTTTTGCATATTTTAATTATTGTTAATTTTAGGACATTGCTAAAAACAGCGCCTCACGTTATGCGTAAGTTATAGAAGGTAGAATGAATATTTGTGTAATGAATTCCGACGTTCAACTTTTGAATAGACTGTGTGACTGTGAAAACTGTTAAGAGGAAACAGTTTGATATTTTTGATGTTATTTTATTATATTTTTATTGAAATGGAACACTCATTTCAGTCTTTTGTCACGTAACACTTCTAGGCATGTACCGATGATAAAGTGCATGGTATTTTGCTTGTTCTATGAATAGTTAATTTTCCATGTTCTTAGAAGACGTTTTAGGTGTCATAACTTGCAAATAACAATTAAATAAAACAAAAATATAAGCATAGGTATCTCCTATCTATTTAAGAACATATACAGTACACATTCACCTTTTCAGAGCTCATTTTAGGTGTATAATATTTCACATTTTGGTCTAAATATGCGAATTACGGTGATTTGAGACAAAATAAAATTGTGATGGCAGTATTGAATCTTTCGTATGATAGCAGTCTTAAGTCTTTCGTATGATAGCAGCGTAGAAATTCTACAATATTGGTTGCAAGCGATTATACTAGGGAAAATGAGTCCGTCCAACCGTCGTCGTCAGGCAGCGGCTGCGGGGGCGTGCGAGTCCGACCGTCGGCTGTTCGCTTTGTGGGTGAGCGGAATGGGAGGAGACGAGGGGAGGCGCGCAAAGAACGCGGCACGTGGGTGCGGGGGTGGCGAGGAGGGGGGGGGGACGGCCCGCCGGGAGCTTCGCCTCGCCGCCGTAGTCAGCAGCACCTTACGCTGGGTCGGCTGCCCCATTGGCGCTGGGGCTCTGCAGCGCGTGGAACATTCGGAAGCTCCACGCAATAAACTCCACATTTATTAGGGAACGGCCAGAGTGGTTCCGTTTGGCGCCGAATTCGCGTTTGACGGAATTCCTCCATTACGACTGAATATATCGGCAAAGGTAGCTCAAGGCAACAGCTGACGTCACTGAAGTGCCCCAGGGCGGGATGTACTAGGGTTCGAGTCCTAGCGGTGGCAGGGTTTTCCATAGTAAGTCGAGAGGTAGGCCGAATTCAGTCGCTTACTGGAGGAGAATTCTAGCGGTCGGCTGCTCTGATCGGTAGTTTACCGATCCGTAGTTTATCCGATAAACAGGAGGCGAATGCCGGAGCAGTACTTTAACGGACCGCCCATATTTCCTTTCCTTTTCCTCGTCGTATCCTCACCCCTTACTTACACCACCTACACCTACTTGCACTACTCTACCACACATGCCAAAAGACATGTCGGGAACATAGAGCTTGTCCTGGCAGGGGCGATGCTCGAAACCATTTTCTGCCAAATCCGTATTTGCCGAAATTCTTCTTTTACCACCTAATATTCAAATCATTCACAAGAGAGCGGACTCGGCCGCACTGCGTCTGTAAATCTCTGGTGACCATGGCCGAACTTTCAAGACAATACAACACTATCAAATGAACGTAAATTATTCGGCTGATTGATTGATTGATTGATTCATTCATTCATTACTGATTACTGGTTCCGGATTTAGCAGCTAAGGTCATTAGTCCTCATTAGTCCCATCAGTGTAGTGCATATTGTTTATCGCAGGAAATGGCGGTGATCTTCCCTCGGTGGATGGCAAGATCCGCGGAATTGCCCCCAACAAGGTATCTCCCACCAGCGGGGCACCACTTCAACTGCGATAAACTCTAAGGCGGGACGATCTGTTTATCCTATTTATTGTTGCATGTTGAATACATTAACAACAACATGGTACAGAAAATTAGACAATTGACTCCAGTGGCCGAACCTTCAAAACAATACAAAAGTATCGAATGTACGTCAATTATTTGGTTGATTGATTTATGACTGATTCTGGATTTAACTGCAAGGTCATTAGTCCCGTCAGTCTAGTGCATATTTTTATATCACGTATTGGTGGTGATCTTTCCTTGCTGAATGGTAAGATCCGGGGGGAATTTTCGCCAACCAGGTATCATCCACCAGCTGTACACCATTCCAACCGAGACAAGCTCTAATGCGGGACAATCTGGTTATCTATCTTAACAAAATGTCCTTACTATTGCTGCATGTTGAATACGTTAAGAACAACGTGGTACAGAAAATTAGACAATTGACTCCCAGAGTGTATGGCTTCTCTGCTTCTGCTGGCACTAACTGGAGAGTAACTGGCTCTACCTAACTAGCCATGTAGTAGTAACACATGGCATCCAGGAACTACTCACTAAATGAAGCAGCTTCTCCATCTGCATGAATACTTGAATGCCTAGTGCTGTCTAGTTAGTGCCCGCTGATGTAGAGGAACCGTTGACTGCTAGAGTAAATTGTGTAATTACCTTTACCATGTTTGCATTGTGATCGATAGGCAACAATTGTAAGGTGGTTTCTTCAGATAGATAAATAGCAGAATTATTATTAAAATTTTTTTATTGTTCAACTTTTTTAAAATTGAAAATTGGTCATATTTATATTTTAGTTGATATAATTATAATAACAATATGTGCATTAACAATGCATTTATCCATTCCATACCCTTATGAGTAAACTATATAGTTACAAAACCTTAGTAAACTAATAAAACTTATTATATTCCCAATCATCCATTGATATTTCCCATTAATTTCAGTGTGGTTGTACCTCGAAACAAATTTTTGGGACAAATTCTAATCTACTGATGTTCCGAAGTTTAATCTTTTGATTTTAAAATTATTAGCAAATTGTAAGTTTATTTGCTATATAAAATAAAAATGTTTAGCATTGAGAAGGACAGTTTCCAAAACACAAATCTTAAAATAAATCTGTACATTTAAGATCCATTAAAAACTGAAAAAAAAGTGCGTTATTGGAAACTATTTCATTCTGCATTCTGCCTTTCACATTCCATTCGATGCATGTTGTAATTGAAAATAATGAATTAATGCAAAAATTATCACGGAATTCCCGATAAACCAATAGCTCATGTGCAATATTTGGATTTTGTTTTAGTGTAAACACATTCGAGATTTATAACATTCACCACACTAACGGGGAAAATGACCAGAACAGTTGACGTTCCCGGCAACAATCAATCAATTAAAAATGTCACATTACAGTTCTAAGGGAAAATTCTGTAATACTCAGTGGTCTAACGTGTCCACGTTCTAATATGTCCATGCCATTGTTTGTTCTGCTTTACAAATTTTACGTTTTTCGTGAATACTATATTACTTCTGTACACCGTATACTGTACAGTAAATTATGTGAACGTACGAGCACCAAAAGTAAACTCATTTCTCTAAGCTCTGTTTACTCGCGTAACTTCCCCCGCACGTGATCCGTGGTCTCTTAGCGGAGGAATTTCGGAAATTCGAGGTTTTCCAAACGATTCTCAGACCTCACGAGCAGGTTTCTTGCCTCCTTCACTCAACGTCTGGCTCAAGGCCAAGACGTGCGACGTATGAGGCCATCTTCTCTCAAACTGGCCACTTGTGTTTGTTTCTCCCCGTGAAATGTTTTCCTGTCGTAGATTTGGCTTCATTTTTGGTTTTATCTTCTTTTTGTTTTTAAATAACAATGTTCTATTTGTTCACCTGGTTTGTAGGTTGGGGGAAATGTGTGTGTATTGGGATTTACAATGCTCTCGATTTGTACTACAACTATAAATATTGCTTCTCAGTTTTCCTGTTAATTCTGGTGGATTTTAATGCAGTTTTCGTTCATATCCTCTGATTGTTCTTGCTCATTAGAATCATTTATTCGCTTTGTCTTTCTCCCTACCTGCTATCCATATTATTCTGTACAATATGTAAATTATATTGTGTTGTAACTTCGAGTTTATATCGGAAAATTACACATCGCATATGAACCACATGCTCCCTGACCATCACCGAAAAAACAACAACAAACAATCAAAGCAGAGAGTTTGTCATGGCAAGACAGCCTCTCTCCTTGCAAGAATTATCATTAAACCCAATCCCACAAACATTACCATTCCTTTCCCGCCATCTCGGCGAACAAGCGAGCAACAAACTCGCAGCGATCGACTGTACTTTCGCGGAGGAGTTAAGCCTCGCTCACTCAGCACACACAGATGCCCCGCCCCGCCCCCTTCCCGCCCCCGCCCGCCCCCTCGCGAACAAAGGGCTACCGCGCCCCGGACGCACCCCTAGCGTCGCCGCGCCCGCCTTTCATCCCCCGCAATGGGGCGCGCGTCGGGCCGCCCTAAGCGGCCAGGTGGAGGGAATCGCTAACCAGTATTAATAAACCACGCTCGCGCCCGTCTTAAATACTCTCCGCCGCCCACCCGCACCGCGACTCCTTCGCAGCCCGACTTTCTCCCCCCCCTCTCGCCGCCCTCTCGCGTCCTCTGCGCCGTCCTCTCGCTCCGTCTCTCGCCCGTCCTCGTCGCCCGTCCTCGTCGCCCGTCCTCTCGCCCGTGTCTCGCCCGTCGTCTCGCCGCGCGGCCTCTCGCCCGACCTCTCGCCGTCCTCATGCGCCGGTCCTCATCGCGCGCGTTCCTCTCGCCGCGTCCTCTTCGCCGTCCTCTCGCCGTTGCGTCTCGCCGCGTGCGTCTCGCCGTCCTCTCGCCGTCCTCTCGCAACCGTTCCTCTCGCCGTCCTCGTCCAGGCTCGCGTCCTCTCGCTCCGTCCTCACTCGCCGTCCTCTCGCCCCGTCGCTCGTCGGCCAACCTCTCGCCCGGACTTTTCGCCCGTCCTCTCGCCACCCTTCGCCCACCCTCTTGCCCACCCTTCTTGCCACCCTCTTGCACCCTCTTGCCCACCCTCTTGCCTGTCCTCGCAGCGGCTCTGTTGTGCCCGCCCTCTGCCCACTCACCCTCTCACCCTCTACGCGGCCGTTCGCCCCTCTCCTGCACGCCTTCTTGCCCTCTCGCCCACACCGACCGTTGCTTCCGCCCCGTCCAGTCTAGCAGCCGCCTACTCACCCACCCACCTTTGTGCTAGTTTGGCTCCTCACTTGCCTCCTCCCCGCCTTTTCGTTCGCCCGCCCACTCACCGTATGGGCTAGTGTACCGCCTCGTTCACTAGCTCCCACCCGCTTACTTAATCGGACTCCCGTGCACCTTCTCCGTGGATTTCTCGCACACTGTCCGTCCTGCTTCCTTTGCCCTTTTCTTGTTCTTCTTGCTCACCTCGCCAGCCTTATTCCTCTTATACGTCATTGCCCGTTCACTTTCTTTCATGCCTTCTCACCCACTTTCTCGCACCTCTTCCACCCACCCGCCTGCTCTCTCGCTCACCTTTTCGTCTTCCTTCTTCGTCACTTTCTTGCTCACCTTCTTATCAGCCTGTTCTCCAGCCTTTCCGCCCACCTTCTATCTCGCCTTCAAGCGTGGATTCTAGCCTGCATATTCGTCTGTTTTCACGCCCTTTTTCTCCCCTCCTCTCGCTCGCGTTCTCGCCTACCCTCCTTCCCGCGAGATCCTTTACACACCCTCCCTGCTTCCTTTTGTCCCCTTCCTTCCTTCCGCGTCTCGCTCTGCCGGAGACACGGAATACATTACCGATTACGGGCGAGGGAAACAGTAGTTGCTTAACGTACACTGCGGGACCGCCCTCTCGCCCACGCCCTCCTCCACATCTCCGTCTCCACCGCGCTCCACGCCGGCCCGCTCGCGCGCTCGGGCGCTAATCAGCGCGGCGGGCTGGCGGGCGGCGGCAGCGCGCGTCGCGGCGGAGCGGGGAACTACCGCGTCGCGGTCGCGTCGCACCGCCCGGGGGTGGGCGGTAATCTGCGTAAGGACGCCCCGCCGCCTTTGAGGGCTTAGCGAGCGCGTGCAAGACGTGCGGCAGGGAGTGAGGGAGGGTCGTTTAATGGCCGAGGGGCGGGGGCGCGAAGGGGTAGCGGCGGAGCGGAGGGAGGAGTCGTATGGCAGGTGTTACTGTATTAGTTGGCGCTTGTGCGGAGGTTTTCTTGTGATGTCGTGCTAATTCCCGCGCGACCTCCCTTTGCGAATTTGTTTTCGGGGGCGGGCTTGTTCCGCCGAGTCGGGATTGGTGGGACGACAAAGGATGCAGTCAATCGACGCAGCGGGTTGGCTCGCCGACTGTTTACCTTGGTTTCTTCTCCTGCTTTGTCGTGATAATTAATTTGCGTTTTAACATCCTGCGTTACGATCTGTGTTCAATGCACATCGTTACTTGGTCTAGAATTTTAATTTATTCAATTGGTATTTTAGATACTTACTTTATAAATTTTTCGTACTGTAAATATTAAGGAAAGTTTGTTAATATTTTCGTGTGATAAAATGATCAATATTTGAATAGTTTTTAAATCAATGCATTCTTGAAGAATGAAAAAAGTGTTAATGTGTCAGTAACAATCGAGAAATATAATTGTTGCACATGATCATTCATCTCTTTTTATTTGTTAGCAATCTCTTAGGTAATGCAATTGGATCATCGTCTTACTTTCAGTGTTAAACATGTTCAAGCCACAGAAGAGAGTTTAAGAAAGTACTGCCAATTATTCCAAGATAAGCAGTGTTCACAAAAGGAAAACAAAAGTGAAATCTAAAATAATTATTGTCTTCACGATATCTCTTATAAATAAGATCAATCTTCGTCAGATTTGAAGAGGAATAGTGATTATTTCGTTATTTTGGCCAGGCCATCTTGAATTGTACAATGCTAGAGAAACAAAAATATGTATGCGCAATGAAGCATTTGGACTCGAACCTCGTCACTGCCTATAAGAGATGTAATAAACATGGTATTCATCATCTCAAGAACTATAACATCCGACCGCCACCCTTAGAATATTCCTAATTATTACTGTGAAAGACTATTTTACCGTTTCGTATAGTTTAATTATAACTAATGTAGTTATTGTTTAATTATAATTAAACACTAATACTCATTACTTATTATACATAACTATACTATCTGAATAATAAGAATTATAAACAAATCTAGTTATATGAATAATTGATAAAAAAATTAACTTTTTGAAAGAATTTACTGAAATTTATTTTTGATTGGGATTGTGTGACAAAACTACGAAATAAATCTGACGTAATAAACCAATTGTAATAATAAAATAATTCATGTTCCCTACTTTAATGTAAGTTTTTAAGTATGCTAACTAATTAACACTAGGAAGAAAAGTTTCGATCTTTAGTGTTTCACTTCTCTATCGATTAAAAAGAATAATTCTTGGGTAAATAAATCAATAAATGTTGTATGTAACGATATAACTTGGATGAGTGATAAACTAGATAACTTCGTGGTTTTTAGAGATTGATTGTGTGTCTAACGTGCTACATTTTCCGCAATAGATAAGCACACATTGCGTACAAGTTCAAGCACTATTGCACTCGTAAACAAGTTATATTAATGAAACTTTGAAGACAGGTATTATTATTGTGAGACGATGATACGATAATGCTGCTTGTAAGAGCGCCACCTAATCATGTGAAACAAACCAGAATTTTATTTCAAAAATTCATAATCTATCATGTTAATAATTAAGCTCATATCTTATACAAAAAGAACTGACATGATTTTGGTTGTGCATGTGGGAAGTTCAAAGAAACAAATGGTTTTATCCATCTACTAGTTTAAAGTCGAGATCAGTGTCATAATTAGAGTATTTAGAATACAAATATACTAATAATAATATGTAAACCACTATGAACAACTATAATCAGTTTCGTATAAAGTATTATAATAACACAAGTGTCTTAATATTTCATGATATTACTATCAACATCATCTGACATCATTCCTTTGATGAATACTCAGATATATGGGATAAGTATAGTTTATTGGAATTGATTCCAAGTTGATAAAAAATACAATATTCGTATTGTAACATTTTATTACAGAACTCGATTGGTTATCAAGTTATTCGGTTGGTTATCAGTTATTTGAATTTTCTCCAGTCTCGTACTTGAATAAAGTACATGTCTTGCGATATTTATTTCGCAACAAACTATTTTAAATCGACTTATCTGTTAAATTGAGGCAAGCAGAGAGCTCACACGACAATGAACGCGAGTATTTTGTCCGTCAAACCGAAGGCCTCCGGAGGTCCAAACGAATCGACCGGTCGAGGGCCAGCATGCGCGCGTCTGTAGCTTCACCGCTCAGAGCGCGCCACAGTACACGAGCGAAGTGCGCGGCGGTGCGGGTGCCCGGGGGAGGGGGCACAGAGAAAGAGAAAGAACGCGAGGGAGGATGCTGAAGAGTTTCTCGACGTCGCCGGTAGAAAGCGCTCGCGTAGGACCTTACATGCGAACGCAGACTGGGGCGCCGCCGAACCTTGTTCAACTAACTGGA
>BOPP01000007.1:14061818-14079700 GCA_017312745.1 Gryllus bimaculatus
ACAAATAAAATGCTAAGACTGCGGCAAGTTCTCTAATGGTCGTTCGTCGATCGTCGCAAATAATAGCGCAGCTGTACTCTGTAGACCCTCGGCGCGAAGGTTCGCTCCTCGCGCGCTCGTCGGCGATGCTACACAAACCAAATCGTTTGAAAAAGTCAACCTGGTTCATAACGATCTTCCACCAGGTTAGGTCCTCTATCGCTTATACCTAACTCTCTAGATAATATTAACAGTTCGATGAATCCTCTCACTCATTCTCGACCTCTCTCTCATCACATGTATAGTTTCAAAGGTGCTCCAGTCTCAAGGAGATTGCTCCTCTCCTCTCACTTACGTGCTCGGACGATACCGTCTAGAATATCCAGACTATTACTCGCCATCATAACGCGCTGCGGTCATCAAATGCACATCGATGCTCTACATCACTATACCTATCTCTACCGTGCAACCTAGGTCCACATCTCTTGAAATACTTCTACTCTGCGTACTCTCGCTCTCAATTCAATCCCGCACTCAGTAACAATCTCATCTCTCTCTGGCCGTTTCTCAGCATATAGCTAACGTCTGTCTCTCTCAAGGGCTACTCAAGTGCAGCTGTGTGATCATATAATAAGCTATGGCTCGTGTGAGACGCCGTTCATGTCTCGCTAGATCTCTTCTCGACTCTCTCGATGAGCTCGACTCTGAATAAAGCGTCTCTGTCCGCTCTATCATCTCTGCGGTGCGTGCGCTCAGCGTGCATGTATCGCTCTCTAGTGTTTCGGGATGTCTCTTCAAGAATAGATATCACATTACTCACTAGTGAGGCTATCATATATAGTCTTTCTCACTCGCTCATGTACTGTGGCTCTCATAATATAATTAATATATTATCTATCGAAGATAACTAAGTGGGTCAAAAAGTATGGTAACTCTCTCATTATCAAATTATTCCAATTAATATCCCTGACAGAGTGGAGTCGTGCCTAGTCTCTCTCTATTTCAACGGGATATTATAACCTCTCCGTAGACATCTCGTGTGGTAAACATATCTCTAATAACGCGGCTTCCTATATAAAAATAGACAGTGCACAACAGATATGAGGGCGCAGTAGAGTGATGGCAGCACGTCTGTGCTCATTGATGTAGTGATCCTCTCCGGCTTATATAAGTATTGATATATAATGTGTGTGAGGATATCCATGTCGATGTGTCGTTCCCGATGGGTGGAATAAGAGAGAGTAGACAATATAAATGTCTCTTCTGATGTGAGAAGTGGGACTGCTCTCCTTCTCCTCCTCCTCTCTTCGTGCGTTTTTGCATATTTTAATTATTGTTAATTTAGGACATTGCTAAAAACAGCGCCTCACGTTATGCGTAAGTCTATAGAAGCGTCTAGAATGAATATTGTGTCAATGACATTCCGACGTTTCAACTTTTGATAGACGGGTGACTTGTGAAAACTGTTAAGAGGAAAACAGTTTTGATATTTTGATGTTAATTTTATTATATTTTTATTGAAATGGAACACTGCATGTCAGTTCTTTTGTCACGAACACTTCCTAGGCGATGACCGATGATAAAGTGCATGGTATTTTTGCTTGTTCTATGAAGCTTAATTTTCCATGTTCTTAGAAGACGTTTTAGGTGTCATAACTTGCAAAATAACAATTAATAAAAAACAAAAATAAGCCATAGGTAGTCTCCTATCTATTTAACGAACATATACAGTACACATTTCACCTTTCAGAGCTCAGTTTAGGGTGTTCATAATATTTCACCATTTTGGTCTAAATATTCTTCTCTCAGGCGAATTACGCTATATATATAAACACTCATATAGACGCCCTTGATAAAAATAATGATCATGAACGTTCGTTATGATAGCAGTCTAATGCCCATTTCTCGGTCGAATCTTCCGACGGCTCATATGTGTGTGAGCGCTGCTGACGCAGCCATTGTGTGATAAATCGCAATGCGAGTCCCGTCCAACCGTCTCGTAGGCAGAAAACGGCCTCGTATAACATACGGAGCTCGGCGAGAGCAGACGTAATGGTGATCTTTCGTATCTTCGTTCTAATTCCTTCAGTCTGAATGGGGCCATCCATGTGCGGTCGTGAACCACCAGAGTTAATACAATGCTCGAGTAATCTCTTCATCACTTCTTATCGATCACATGCTCAGCAGCTCAGATGAGAACAGCTCCACACGACTGCTGGCGATTAACTCACACGACACCCAGGCACTCCTCGAACAAGGACCAGTAGTCTGTCAGATGTAGCACACTACCTCCGCTCGAGCACCTCAGAACGTGTGCGGCGCCGATTCTTCTCACTTATGACGCCCTGTTCTTTCAGGTTCGACACACTCGTGTGCTCAAACATCGGTGCTGAAAGGGAGATACGGCTTGTTTCATACTGGTACGCATTGCTCGGGTCGATGTATGAGCGGCGTTGCTCGTGTTGGCGTATCTTCCTTGTCATATAAGAGACCTGACAGTAATCTGTGCGGCACGTGGTGCGGGGTGGCGAAGGAGGGGGGGACGGCCCGCGGAGCTTCGCCTCGCCGCCTAGTCAGCCAGCACCTTACGTGGGTCGGCTGCCCCATTGCGGCTGCAGGGGCTCTGCAGCGCGTGGAACATTGCGGTAAGCTCATCGCCAATAAACGCCACCATTTATTAGGGACGGCCAGAGGGGGTTCCGTTTGGCGCCGCAATTCGCGTTTACGGAAATTCCTCCATACGACTGAATATATCGCGCCAAATTAGCTCACGCAACAGCTGACGCTCACTGAAGTGCCCCACGGGCGGATGTACTTAGGGTTCGAGTCCTAGCGTGGCAGGGTTTTCCATAGTAATCGAGAGTAGGCCGATTCAGTCGCGTACTGGAGGAGAATTCTAGCGGTCGGCTGCTCTGATCGGTAGGTTTACCGATCCGTCGGTTTATACGATAAAAGGAGGCGACTAATATCCCGTGAGACTCTCCCGTCAGTATCCTACCATTTTCCTCGATCTCGTTATACATCCCTATAACTCTGATATACCATACCTATATAACTGCTTAACGTGCTAACCCCATTCAGACTCTGGCGAACATAGGTGCGACGCTCCGCTCATGTCTGCGCTGTGTTCCCTAGCAGACATATATATAGAATCTGCTCGCTCTATCGTGGCCTATCATTGGCATCTTCCTTTACTCCTGCCTCTTCTTAATTTCACATCCCTTACTGATAATAGTGGCTTACATGTCACCATAGATACCTGATATATCTTGTGTGGACTTTGTGCTTAAGCAGATCTAATACAACCTATACAATAGAGATGTGTCGTATCCGACGTGTAATATATATATTATATATAAGCTGTGTGTTCGCACGCCCTAAATCATCGCTATAATACCTCAGTTTCCAATGCGACGAGACACTTTAATATATATCATATATGATTCGTGCTGCTGCCTCTCGCCAGAATTTAGCATAGCTAGGTCATTAGGTCCATCATTGGTCCCATCAGTGTACGTGCTTATTGTTTATCGCAGCGAAATGGCGGTGATCCTTCCCTCGGTGGATGGCACATGATCCGCTCGTGGTGCTCTGCCAATACTATCGCATACGAAAAGGGTTCCACTGAGCATCCTCCACCTAAGAAGGCATCTGTTGATCATCGAGCCTATATCCTATTTATTGTGCAGGGGAGATCTCTCCACGAGGACATCGCGATATAATATCCACAATTAGATTCTCAGTCGCGGTCCTTTTCATAGTAAATACTCGTATTGATGATAGCTATCGCCTTGTATCGATGCCATAATCTTACTTGATAGATTAGGATTGAGTGGGGTAGTGATAGATCGTGATAAGTATCACTGCAAAGGTTCATTAGTCCCTCAGTCTAGTTGAGATTTTTATAGTCCACGTATTGGTGGTGATCTTTTCCTTGCTGGTAATGGTAAGATCCGGGCGGGCAATTTTCGCCAACCAGGTATTCATCCACCAACAGCTCGTACACAATTCCAACCGAGACAAGCTCTACATGCGGGACAATCTGGTTATCTATCTTAAACAAAATGTCCTGACTATTAGCTGCATGTATGAATACGTTAAGAACAATCGTGCGTACAGAAATTAGCCAATTGGACTCCAGAGTGATGGCTTCTCTGCTTCTGGATGGCACTAACTGGTGTAGTAAACGGGCTTCTTTCCTCTTTTCCTTCTTTCGTTTGTTTTCGATACCTAACTAGCCATGTAGTACTAACACATGGCATCTCAGGACTACTCACTAAATGACGGTGTGCGTGCGTGCGAGTAGAGCACGCCATACTCTGAACGCCCTGCCTACGGCTCTCCGGTAGAATGTGTGGATCCTGGGGTTGTTCGACGATAATATACATGGGCGAATGTTTTCCCTCAGTGAACCTGCACTCATATATCAAATTGTGCATACGGTGGTATAATATATATATATACTAGCAAATTATTAAGCTTATACACAAATATTTATGGTGTGGTGTGGCGAGTCTTATATAAGTCACTCTTCTCCCAGACTCCTCTGATCGTTATTTATATTTAGTTGCATATAATTATAATCATACATATGCCTTGCATTAAACAATGCATTTATCCATGCTCAACCCTTATGAGTAAACTATTATAGTTACAAAACCTTCAGAGCTACCCTAAACTAATAAAACTTATTATATTCCCAATATCCATGATATTTCCATGCATTACTCTCCTCCAGCTTGGAGCAGGCACTCTCTAAAGACAAATAACTTCAGTTGGACCAAATTCTCAATTCTACTGATGTCCGAAGTTAATCCTTTTTGATTTTAAAATTATTAGCCTGTGCGTGATCGCGTTTATTATGAGACTATAATAATAAATAAAATGTGTTAGTGGAAGGAGAGGACCTCTACCATGTAAATCCTATATATATTTGTACATTATTACTCGAGCATGCCTATATTAAAACTGACACACCACCGAAACTGATACTTCCTCCTGCTTCTGCGCTTTTTCAAAGATTCTACGATTATAGATTCTTTATGTGCGGTGTGCTCATAAGTTGCACCGTTATTCGCAACGAATTTCCCGATAAAACCATAGCTTCATGTTGCAATATTTGGATTTTGATTTTTAGTGTAATACCACATCGAGATTTATAACATTCACCACACTTAACGGGGAAAATGACCAAAACAGTTGGACGTTCCCTGGCAACAATCATCAATTAAAAATGTCACATTAAGTTCAGGGAAAATTCTCTAGTGCCAATACATCACGTGGCTCTAACTGTACACGTTCTAATATGTCCATGCCACTTGTTGTTCTTGCTTCACATCCCAGCCCAATACTCCTGTCATCTTCTCTGTACATGATCTAACGAGTGAGCGGGAGTGAGTAGTGCGCATGCACATATATGACAGTGATGATATATATATTACGACGCATCATACACTCACAAGTCTGGAGACAACATATATACGCTACATATACCTGATCTCGGCTCTATCGCGCTTCTCGCTCCCGTCCCTCTGCCTCTCTCTCTAGCAGGCAGCGTCATTATACAGATCTCGTGACAGATATATCCAACATAGCCGTACAGACATACACGAGAGGTTTCTGGCCTTCCTCACATACGTTCTGCCTCAAGCCAAGACGTGCGACGTTATGAGGTCCATCTTCTCGTGCAAACTGGGCCACTTGTGTTTGTCTTGCTCCGTTATCGAAATGTTTCCTTGTCGTAATTTGGCTCATTTTGGTTTTATCTATCTTTTTGTTTTTAAATAAACAATGTTCTATTTGTTCAACCTCGTTGTAGGTTGGGGGAAAATTGTGTTATTGGGAAGTTACAATGCTTCCGGATTTGTTACTTACAACTATAAATATTGCTTCTCTCAGTTTCCTGTTAATTCTGTGGATTTTAATGCAGTTTATCGGTTCATATCCTCTGATTGTTCTTGCTCATTAGATCATTTATTCGCTGTAGTCTTTCTATCCCTACTGCTATTCCATATTATGCTGTACGAATATGTAAGATTTATCATTGTGTTGTAACTTCGAGTTTATATCGGAAAAGACACATCGCATATGAACCACATCTCACCTGACCATCACGAAAATAAGCAACAACCAAACAGATCAAAGCAGAGAGTTCTCTATGATAGACATATAGGCTATGTGGTCAAGAATGTAATCATAACTCGTTTTAAACGCCAAATCACATACAAACACTCTCTCTAACATACTCCTCCGTACTAATCGTCGGCCAGTGATTTCTGTAGTCATGCGATGCATACTGTTCAGACTGTTGCCAGTGAGCTTTATAGCCAGTCGCGTAGAAACCGCGCTCTGTCTCAGTACACGTCACACTCCGCAACAGTACGTTCGATTACCACGCGCTTTTACTCCACGTGCCGCCGTCCTCTGGTCCTCGCGTGGGGTGTCTGCAACGCATATAACACACACAACACGGTGGTCCGACTCCGGTCGCGAAAGAGAGTGCGTGTTCAAGGTGATGATCCTGGCGTTCTCTCATTAGACTCGAGACTATCATTCACGCCTCGCGAGCGGCTTAGATTACCCTCGCCCGCCACCGCCCGCGACGTCCCTTCGCCCGACTTCTCTCCCCCCTCTCGCCCGCCCTCTCGCCGTCTCTCGCCGTCCTCTCGCCCGTCCTCTCGGCCCGTGCTACACCTCGCCTCCGTCCCGACATACATACACTATACACTGCTTCCGCCGTCCGTGCGCGCGCGTATATATATATTACATCGCCCCCTCCTTCTAAGCCGCCCAGTCCTACTCGCCCAGTCGCTCTCGCCCGTCCTCTCGCCCGTCTGCTCGCCGTATCGCTCATCGCCACGCTCGCTCCTGCGCTACGTCGCTCTCGCCCGTCAGTGTGCGCCCGTCTCTCTAGGCGCCATCTCTCGTCCGCGTCCTCCTCTCGACCCACCGATCTCGTGGTGTCTCTCTAGCCGTCTCTCGCCCGTCCTCTCGCCCCGTCGCTTTCGCCCAACCTCGTCGCCCGGACTTTTCGCCCGTACCTCTCGCCCACCCTTCGCCCACCCTCTTGCCCACCCTTCTTGCCACCCTCTTGCCCACCCTCTTGCCCACCCTCTTGCCTGGTCCTCGCGTCCGCGCTTTTTGCCCGCCCTCTGCCCACTCACCTCTCACCCTCTCGTCGGCGTTCGCCCCTCTCCTGCACGCCTTCTTGCCCTCTCGCCACCAACCCCGTCTCTTCCGCACCCCCCTCTAGCCCGCCTCTCACCACCCACCTTTGTGCTAGTTTGGTCCTCACTGGCCTCCTCCCGCCTTTTCGTTCGCCCGCCCACTCACCGTATGGGCTAGTGTACCGCCTCGTTCACTAGCCCCACCCGCTTACTTAATGGACTCCGTTGCACCTTCTTCGTTGGATTTCTCGCACACTGTCCGTTCCTGCTTCCTGCCCTTTTCTTGTTTCTTCTTGCTCACCTCGCCGAGCTCGTAATCATCACTCGCGTGTGACGTGCGTGCGCGTTGCTCTCATCATACATGCCTTATACGATACGGCGCGTTCTTTCGTCACTGAGCGCGTCCATCTGTCAACTCTCTCTCCGCTCCTCACCCCTCTTATTCGTCGCTTCCGATACGTTAGCTCTGCGTCTTGCCCTGTGAATAGATCCGATGTGTCTCCAGCCTTTTCCGCCCACCTTCTATCTCCCCTTCAAGCGTGGATTCGTAGCCTGCATATTCGTCTGTTTCACCCCTTTTTCTCCCCTCCTCTCGCTCGCGTTCTCGCCTACCCTCCTTCCGCCGAGAATCCTTTACCACACCCTTCCTGCTTCCTTTGTCCCTTTCCTTCTTCCGCGTCTCGCTCTGCCGGAAGACACGGAATACTTTACGATTACGCGAGGGAAACAGTAGTTGCTTAAACTGTACACGCGGACCGCCCTGTCGCCCGCCCTCGCTCCTGCACATCAGTCGAGTCCTATCTCCGACTCCCAAATACAACACACAGCCATTCACTGACCACGCTACGCGCGTGCGCGTCGGCGCTTTTAATCAAGCGCGGCGGGCTGGCGGCGGCGGCAGCGCCGCGTCGCGGCGGAGCGGGAACTACCGCGTCGCGGTGCGTCGCACGCCCGGGGGGTGCGGCGGTTAATCTGCGTAAGGGACGCCCGCGCGCCTTTGAGGGGTTAGCGAGCGGCGTGCAAGACGTGCCGGCAGGGAGTTGAGGGGCGGTCGTTATAATGCCGAGGGGCGGGGGCGCGGCAAGGGGTAGCTGCGGAGCGGAGGGAGGGTCGATGGCAGGTTGTTACTGTAGTTAGTTTGGCGCTGTGCGGGTTTCTGGGGATGTCGTGCTAATTCCGCGCGACCTCCCTTTGCGAATTTGTTTTTGGGGCGGGCCTTGTTCCGCGAGTCCGGATTGCGTGGGGACGACCCAATAAGGATGCAGTCAATTCAGACGACAGCGCGGGTTGGCTCGCCTGAGCTGTTTACCGTGTGTGTGCGTGTGCGTCCTGCTTTGTCGTGATAATTAAATTTGCGTTTTAACATCCTGCGTAACGATCTGTGTTCGACATGCGCCGACATTCCGTTACTTGGCTCTTAGAATTTTAATCTTATTCAATTGCACCTCGCGATTTTAACAGATACTTACCTTTATAAATTTTTCGTACTGCTAAATATTAAGAAGTGTTTCGTTAATATTTTCGTGTGATAAAATGAGCACTATTTAATAGTATTTTTAACATTGCAATGGCTTCTTTGAAGAATGAAAAACAGTGTTTAATGTGTCAGTAACAATCGAGAAGATTAATTGTGCACAGATCATTCATCTCCTTTTATTTGTAGCATCTCCTTAGGAATGCAATTGGATCATTCGTCTTACTTCAGTGTAAACATGTTCAAGCCACAGAGAGAGTTAAGAAAGTACTGCCAATTATTCCCAAGATAAGCAGTGTTCACAAAGGAAAACAAAAGTGAAATCTAAATTAATTATGCTTCACGAATATCTCTTATAAATAAGATCAATCTTTCGTCAGATTTGAGAGGAATAGTGATTTTTCGTTATTTGGCCAGGCCATCTTGAATTGTACAATGCTAGAGAACAAAAATATGTATGCGCAATGAAGCATTTGACTCGAACCTCGTCACTGCCTATAAGAGATGTAATAAAACAGGGATTCATCATCTCAAAACTATAACATCCGACCGCCACCCTTAGAATATTCGCTAATTATTACTGTGAAAGACTATTTACGTTTCGCTATAGTTTAATATTAACTAATGTAGTTATTGTTTAAATTATTATTAAACACTAATACTCATTACTTAGTATACATAAGCTATACTATCTGAATTAATAAGAATTATTAAACAAATCTAGTTATATGAATAATTGATAAAAAATTAAACTTTTGAAAGAATTTACTGAAATTTTATATTTTGATTGTGATTGTTGACAAAACTACGAAATAAAATCTGACGTAATAAACATGTTAATATTAAAATAATTCATGTTCCCTACTTTAATGTAAGTTTTTAAGTATGCTAAACTAATTACACTAGAAGAAAAGTTCGATCTTTGTGTTTCAACTTCTCTATCGATTAAAAAGAATAATTCTTGGGTAAATAAATCAAGAAAATTTTGTATGTAACGAATATACTTTGATGAGTGATAAACTAGATTAACTTCGTGGTTTTTAGAGATTTGATTGTGGTTCTAACGTGCTACATTTCCGCAATAGATAAGCACACATTGCGTACAAGTTCCAAGCACTATTGCACTCGTAAAACAAGTTTATATAATGAAACTTTGAAGACAAGGTATTATTTATTGCTGGACGATGATACGATAATTGCTGCTTGTAAGAGCGCCACCTAATCATGTGAAACAACCAGAATTTATTTCAAAAATTCCATAATCTATCATGTTAATAATGAAAGCTCATATCTTATACAAAAAGAACTGACATGATTTTTGGTTGTGCATGTGGGAAGCTTCAAATAAACAAATGGTTTTATCCATCTTACTAGTTTTAAAGTCGAGATTCAGTGCATAATAGAGTATTTAGAATACACAATATACAATATAATATGTAAACCCACTATGACAACTATAATCAGTTTCGTATAAAGTATTATAATACACAAGTGTCGGTAATTATGTTCATGATATTTATTATCAACATCATCTGACATTCATTCCTTTGATGAATACTCAGATATATGCGATAAGTTATTAGTTTATTGGAATTGATCCAAGTTTGATAAAAAATACAATATTCGTATTGTAACATTTTTTACAGACTCGATTGGTTATCAGTTATTTTCGTGGTTATCAGTTATTTGGAATTTTCTCCCAGTCTCGTACTGGAATAAAGTACATGTCTTGCCCGATATTTATTTCGCCCCAACAAACTATTTTAAATCGACTTATCTGTTAAATTGAGGCAGGCAGAGAGCTCAACACGAACAATGGAACGCGAGTATTTTGTCCGTCAAAACGAGGCCTCCGGAGGTCCAAACGAATCGACCGGATCGAGGGCAGCATGCGCGCGTCTGTAGCTTCACCGCTCAGGGCGCGCCACAGTACACGAGCAGAGTTGCGCGGCCGGTGCGGTGCCCGGGGGAGGGGGCAACAGAGAAAGAGAAAGAACGCGAGGGAGGATGCTGAAGAGTTTCTCGACGTTCCGGTAGAAAGCGCTCGCGTAGGACCTTACATGCGAACGCAGACTGGGTCGCCGCCGAACCTTGTTCAACTAACTGACGCCCTCCTTGCTTGCATTGGGGGGGGGGGGGGGTCGGCAAGGGACAGGGTTGAATCACGTTGGGAGGAGGCTTCTGGAGATCACGTGCTCTGCCGTTGCAGGAAGAAATATTTTAACACTTTTTCATTTTCCATTACACAAAAAGGAAAGAACGGTATTTCGAAATTTAGTTTTATGCAATAGTTATTTGACGATTCGGTGGCCGGTATTACGAAGGCAGTAGTGCCGTAGCGATTTCGGCCCGAAGGGATGCGGGTTCGTGTGCCGCCTTTTGAATAGTTGTATTGTGTTCGTTCTTTCACACCCCTATCATCGTCATGGAGTATGATCATCACAGTTACCATTCCGTTACAAACAATAATGATAACGACCCTAAATAACAAACAATATAGTTATTTACCAAAGGGGTATTGTAATAAAGTATTACTTAATGAATAACCTTAATAAATAACCTACTGTAAATTCATAAAAGTATAATTTTTGTTTAAATATAAAATTTCATTTTCAAACAGCGCCTAGTATACGAGGTTAATCTTACTCCTTGTACTGCAGAAAGTTTATTTCTTAGCTCAAGTGCTGAAAGTGAGTCGATTCTCTAATGTTCTGATAGAACTGTGAAAGCAACAAAATATAAAAAAATGGTTTCGTCTGACCGTTTCAGCTACTTTTGACCTTTGTGTAATTATAATACATAACTAAAGTGATTTGTATTTTTGAATTAAGATAAAATGTAATTAAGAAAGGCTGTATCACACGCATGTTAAAAGCGATTTTATTTGATTATTTTTGTTGCGACATTCAGCCTATTGATCTCGCGTCGCAACATTTCCAACTCGCAAAATAAAATGTTACTTTTATCCTTCATATTACACATATTTATATTGCTTATTCGTCTCGCAATGGTTACATGTTGATATTAGTTAATAGACTGACGAGGGTTGTGTTAAAGCGTCAATTAAATAACAATTACTTTATACCTGATGGTTATAGTATAGAAGGTCATCATTACAAATCTTCAGCTCTAATAATGCTTATTACGAAACTCAACGAAAAGTTTCAAAAAGTTTGGTGTTAGATAACCAAAGTTTTTAATAGTTTTCACCGCAAAAAGTTTCACAAAACTTTATATTGCAATACACGATTGGATAATTATAAAACAAAACGCTTATGTTGGGTTTAATTACCAGTCAAGTGTTGTGATAAGATGTTACGTAATATAGTAAGAACATAAGAACCTCTATTGTAAATTCCCAACGTAGTATAACTTTCGTTTAAATATATTGACATTTGACTATTCATCTTAGAAAAGGTTTGTGGGAACATGTGTGTTCTAACGGTATGTATTTAAGGAACTGCTATCACCATGCTTCGTAAAATTTCACTTTAGAACAAAATGAAAATGCAAAGCAATATCATTAAAACAATGTAAGATTATTTTAGGAAATTTGATTTAAACAGGCTCTTGTTGACAAGCGGCAGATATCAGCCATATTAATTTGTTCACGAAATTTCCGTCAACCATCGTCTTCCGCTTGCAAAACTATCTCATCTTTGTCTCCCCTATATTCATTTGGCCCATTGAAATTTTTTAGATATAGTGCTCTCTCTCTCTCTCTCTCTCTCTCTCTCTCTCTCTCTCTCTCTCCTCTCTCTCTGTCTCCCTCTCTCTCCTCTCTCTCTGTCTCTCTCTCTCATGCTCACTAAATCCGTACTAACTGTCCGATTGCCTTCCTAAAAGATTAAGATTTACCCTGGAAATTGTGGCAAATTATGTACTTATTTTTTGTTGAGGTGTTTCTTTATCTTTGTGTGTCAAATGAAAATATTAATAATTGTTAGTTTCATTATTGTTGTGGCATTTTTTGTAAGATTATATTGCTCATATTTTATTCAAAGGAACGTTTTCGTTACGTGAGAAAATGACTGCCAACCTCTTAGCTCTGTACTGGTCTGTCTTCGAATGTTATTTATTATTGTTGCCTTCAACCTAAGAACAGTTGATTGCTTAATTCATCTTATTACATAATCAAAAAAACAACAATGAATAAACACAGAAAAAAATCAATTACTAACGGCAATTTTTACACATGTGTTGTTAATAAGATATACATATCAAGAATATCTATAATTTATAATAGATTCATCATCATAGCGTTTAATCAAACTTTAACAATTGATTGCTTAATTCATCTAATAAAAGCAGCAACACAACAACAAAACAGATACATTTTTTAATCATGTGATCTTAATAAGATTTACTTATTAAGCATATCTATAATTCATGCGTGGGCTTTAGTTTCTTGACAAAAAATAATTCAACTTCCCCCCCCCCCAAATGTAAACGGCCCCCTTACGCATGTACGCATTCTAAGTCCTGCCCCTCGCGAATTCTCCAGCGATCTGGGAGGTGCGCCTTGGGCCGTGTTAAGGGCGAGGGGAAGTGGGGGGGGGGGGCGAGGCGTCGAAATTACCCGCTCTCCGATCTGCAACCCCTTCTCCTCGGTGAGCCCTCGCTTTCCATCTCCCCCTTCTCCCCCTCGCCCCCCTGGGATCTGCCGCGTACGCCCGGGCCTCGCAAGATGGAATTCTCGATTAATTTAACGAAGTGCCCGGCTCCTGCCGTTAAGACCGGCCGCCTAGCCGCGCCGGAGGCTGGCAAGTGGAATATTGCGCACACTCCGCCTGCCGAACCGCTTCAGCCGCCCGCGGAACTGCTGTGTACGAATGGTTGCATGTCGTGAAGGCGCGTGAAAGATTTTTTGTGAGACGACTTAGTTCGGCAGCCCGCGGAGTTGCAGTGCAAGGAGGGTTGCCTACTGAGAAGGCTGTATAATAAAATCTTTGTCTTGTAAATGACTTGGTTCGGCGGTTCAAAAGTCAGTCATGGAGATATGGCCATTAGCATCTCTGTCTTGTAGTGTCATGCTTAAAAAGACCCCAAATATTTGTAATAATGATTGTATATAATGCACTTCTCTATTTACGGGCTGTGTCTCTCGTGACATGCATCTTTATCGCCAGTTAATTGTAACGTTATATTGACGTAATATTACCACATCCACACTGTACGTTACTTGTGTAGTAAACCACTGGTGCACGTATATCAAAATCCAAGGGAAGAGGAAATCCAATCATTTCTTCCAAACAAATGAACAAAATGTACACTAATGCATATATTTAAAAAGACGTCTTGCGGCCATCTTAGAAGTGCAATGTTAATTATGTTTTCTGTGTTAAGTTGCATCTTGGGGAGATGTAGAAATCGTCATGGGAATGAGTATAATCATACACATTCGTGTTTCGTAAATTAAAGGAACTGTATGCCGTTTCTAGTATATTCAACGTCAACATTGCCTTTAAATAAAAATGTTAGATTTTAAATATGAATTTTTATCAATGCTGGTTATTAGCATAATGCATAAATTCATGTCATTGCTAATTTTCATAACCGATAAAGAAATGCATCGTATTTTCACCTGTGTCAATGTCGAAACCACATTGAGTACATGAGAAATTGTTTTGTTTGTCCGTGTAATACATGTCAGGTTCCACAATTGGTCCTGAAAAGTACACTGTAAATCGTGTTTCGGCTTTTTTTTATCTAAATTCCTTCCATTGTATAATTAATTGATTGATTGGTTATCCGCATCTAAAATTAATTAATTAACAGTCTGATTCGTTGACACATTCATTCATTATTCACCCGTTCTTTATTGCTCATTTATTATTTATTTATTTGCCGTAAATTATATGTAAATTATTTAATGTCTATTGGAACATTCATCTATTTTGAGAACACATTTAACCCTAATTGCAACCATCATTGCCAAATGAGTGCTAATGAGAATTGTAAAAATAGGAGGGAATTCACATTGTAGTCGTATATATTGATTTACACAAAAAGCTGCATTAACAAGTGGAATATCATAAGAAGATGAAGTAAAATAAAGGCTTCGCACTGATGATAAATTGAATTGAGAAGAAAAATGCAAGCTGGCATAATTCAATAATTAGTATAGAATTATTAATTAGATCGCCGGTGAGGTAGATACCTTCTGATAATTAAATATGGTAAATTAAAAATGTTGTCTGGTATCAAAAATTTATTTTGCTAATGATCGTTTCGATTGAGTAGTGATCATCCTCAGTGCTAAAATTAGAATTATAAAAATAAAATTATATTAATACATGAATTATAAAAAAAAGGTATAAGTATATTCACAATTCAGACGTTGTATTCCAGATGCGTAAGCAAACCGGGTCGTACACACCTTGCAGCTTGCTTTGGGTCCGGAAGCATATTGAATTAGTATAAAATGTTAAAAATATATGTTAATGGTTTTCCCAATCACTTTTATTTTTCACCGTAGCTGTTTAACCAACAAATTGTTTTGGAGAAAATAATTTAGATAACATTGATAAGAGTTTTTGCGCGTTTATTTTTATTCTTCCAAAATGTTTTCACAACGTCGGTGAAATTAAAGATAACTTTTACACACGTAAAATGAATCCTGTAAAATAATTAAATTTTGTATTTATATTTGTAATATATTTGTATCTTATTAGTTATGAGTTTATATTTTTTTATTAGATACTGCTGTTATAGTTTATACTGACTTAAGTTAATATTTTTGAAATTTAATTAAATGTAAACTTATGTAGTCGATAATGACCAGAGCTATGAATGTCACTTAAAAGAACAAATTCGGTTAAAATGATTTACAAGCAAGAAACGATTTTTAAATACACCAGCGGAAAGGGAGACGAATATTAAAGTGGAAGACCTGAGGACCAAGAAACAAAATAAGGACTAGAAAAAATAAAACAAGTATTATATTCAAAATTTAATGTAAATAGTACGAACTAGCGAAACTAAATAGGTTAAAAACAAAGAAAAATAAAACGTATGCAAAGATTTATAAATTGTTGTTGAAAAGTTGACATAAAAGTCAATTTGCTTCTAGATATAAAATATTTTATAATTTATGCATGAATTAAGTTTCATTGTGTTCCAATTGCAGCCTGAAGATTAGAGATTGGTAAAGGCCGTTCTCGATTCGAGAGCACAAAATCTGATATTGATGTGTGTCTTATAGAGCATGAGTCGCACAGACGAGAACGGTATTTTTAAACAGCAATGGGAACAAAAATTACCCCCTCTTTCAGTATCAGAGATCTACAATACAATTTTTTCAGCCTAAAATTCGCTGTTCTTTGCGGTAGCATGACATAACTTTCTCTGTACTGCGTATGCAGAAGTAAGAGAGTAAAAACGTGATGTCCTGCCGAAATGAAACATGAAATACGCACGCATTTGCAGATATGAACTTAGAGGAAACATGAGCAAATAATAATAATAATAGTAATAATAATAATAATAATAATAATAATAATAATAATAATAATAATAATAATAATAATAAAAAACGCAAACAAATAAAATAAAAAATATAAAAAAAGAAAAGTTACAGAATGGCTGTAAAAGAATGTTCGTAATTTATACGCAGTGATAGAAAAAATGGAAAAGGGAACGTACTAAAAACATTTGTGAGTAAAATTAAATAGTAAAATATAACAGACGTGATGCTAGTACAAAAATAATAAATGAGAAATTTATACAAAGCACATGCGTAACAGTTGTGGATGAACACAGAAAAAGAGCATTTGCGTGACAGTTTTAAATATATTTTTATATTTTTCCGTTCTCAAGTATTACATTTGTTAGATCCATCAGTTCTCTTGAACAATAATGTGATAACGCTTTGTAGTATAATTCGTCTTCGATTTCTCCTCCATAGTGGAAGTTGCACGGAAACATCCGAAATTCGCTAGGCAAAGGCTTTGCATCTTGAATTCTACGCGCCCCACATCAAATAAATGTTAACAAGACTTATGAAAACGAGCAAACAAAAGGAAATATAAGAAACAAAGGAAACTACACAGAGTATCTTCTAAGAGAGAATTGTCACTTTATGAAGAGTAAGAGCAGAAAATGTACCAAATAATGCTAAAAACGGGAATAAAATTAAATACCGCAAAATAATGATTGCAGTTTTGAAACACATTTGCTACAAATGAGAGAATTACAGAATTAATCACACGAAAACAACAATGAATTGTAGAATTTTAAATATTTTTTTCACTTCGGTTTTCTGCAAAACGAAATTTTTGATACAAATGATTCTGGTTCACCTATAATATTGTGATTCAGTTTTATAGCACAATTCATATACGAACCTTCTGAGCCACTGATGATATTGCGATAGTTTTATAGTATAATTATGATACCAATCTTCTCCGGTCTATAGATAATATTGTGAAACTCTTTTATAGTTTAACTCAGATACGAATCTTTCCCGCATCGCCGATAATATCGTAACACTGTTTTATAACATAATTCAGTCTCGAATTTTTTCCGGACCACCAATAATATTGTAACACTGTTTTTTTTTGTATTCCAGCATTATAAAAGAACCTTTTTAATGCAAGAAATCGTTCATATTCGGGCATTTTACGGCACAAACGAAGACGTATTAGATTTTATGTCACGAATGATTGCGTCATCACACATTCAGCCAATCGTAGCGAGAGAATTGGGGGAGGTAGAGTTAACGGAAAAGCCGACCACCTTTTACTCGCACGATGTCGAATACCCGAGTCGTCACAGGGAAGTTGTTTCGCAAAATTAAGTTTGATTCTCTTATAAATGTATAATGATGTTATACAAAAAATACAGTATGCAACTCGTTTATAATGATGCTTTCTAACATTCGTACAAATTTGAAACCTCACTGCTAAAATCGCTTTTCAAAACATGTACTCGTGCAATAAAGCATGAGTACATATTACAAATACGCTGTTTGGATTTCGGATGATTGGAGACACTCATATTTTGCACCCTTAAGATTCTTATTTTTATTATTATTAACCAATTGCATAAACAACTATTATAGAACAATTGGACCCGCCAGGCGGCCGAACGGAGGTTGCAGGGGAGGACCCGATTCGCCAGGACAAGGGGTCAGTCGGCATCGCGTCTTGTGTGCCAAGCGTCCCACAGAGAGCGCGTGGTCGGGCGGGCGGGCGGTCGGGTGCCCGTGGCGGCGGCGGCGGCGGCGACGCCTTGTGTACAGAAACGCGGCACTACGGGCGGCG
>BOPP01000007.1:14086468-14098604 GCA_017312745.1 Gryllus bimaculatus
GACGGTGGGACGGGGGGACGGGGGACGGGGGACGGTCGTCCTGCGGTCATGGCGCCTCGCGCGGAGAAGGCCCGGCAACGAGGCAACGAGGCTGCGAGACTTCCCCGAGCTGCGTGCGGGATTAAATCAGTCGACGTCGCCAGGAGAGGAGTGCCCCAAGATCGCCAGTTTGGGCCGCGCCAACCATGGGTAATTTCCTTCAGAATTTTCTTCAAACAGAAAGAAAGTCTACTTGTTTTGTTTAAAAAACCAAACAAATTTTTACCATAATTTTTCTTACTACAGCGAAAGTGATTTCCGTTGAGAAATTTGATTTTTATTATTTGTTATTTACGTTTATGGGTTGACAAAGAATCTGTTGGGTGTAAACACTTGCAGGACATATTTTCCATAACACTTGCTGGATGTTTTTTTTGTGGAGGGAATGGGACAGAGTAAATAAGATAATGTCAATAAGTCCGGGAGAGAAGTTTCCTCGTCCACTAGTTAGGTTACGGTAAAAGAAGGTGAGTTTTTTTGGGTAAAGAAATATCTCGCAAAATTTTCTTCAGAACGAGTGTTAATCTATTTGACGTAGTTGGAAAAACGAAATGTGGTCAAAAGTTTAACCTTTTTGAAAATTTTAGAAAAAACATCTGTAACTTGTATTACACGTAAGTAAGTTGAAAGAAAGAGGATTGATGTTACCTCCTTAAATACTTTTGTTATTCTTCTCGTAAAGGAAGCACAGATGGAAAGGTTTAAGTGGTACACATCTCGTGGTACCTAGTGTCTACCAAACTTTATCGTAACCTCACTAATTCAATGCCTACATTCTTTTAAAAATATTTACCTCATATCAGATCAAATATTTCAATGCCAATGAGTATTCTAGTTGTAAATCTATTACTACTGCCGACTGATTCATTTGTTCGCACAAGGGGGAAAAACGCAGTTGTGCTGATCGTATTCGTAAATCTGTCGCTGCTGTCACCTGCTTCATTTTTCGCCCGTTGGAAACAGTAAGGCCTGTTCCCCCTTCGCTATAATCTGTCGTCACTGCTACCTGATTCATTCTTCGCTAAAGGGGATGAATGCAACCAGTGCCAGTTGTAAATTTATCTTCACTACTACCTTCTTTGTTGTTCGATTTGATTGATACTTGTGGGCGCGACAACTGCACTAGACCCAACAAGTTAACTAGACCCATCAAGTTAACTAGTCAACTAGTCCTAACAAGGTCGCTAGTCCCATAAGATTTTATGGTGGGAGGTGGTGGCGATCATTGAATGGCGTCATCCGGTGCCTTCGGCTTGCGGTTTTCCCTAACCAGGTATCTCCCACCCACATGGAACCGCTTCAGCCGGAAGAAGCGCTAAACTGCCGTCTGGTTTCCCGGCATGTGTAGTAGTGTAGTACATGTACGCGTTAGTGTGTAAGAGATGAGGATAGGATAAGGGAGAGGAAAGAAAGATCGCGCGCGGACCGTGGCCCGTTTGTTAGGGCACTGCTCCGGAATTCGTCTGGTGTTGATCGGAGAAACCAAGGAAAACTACCGATCAGAGCAGCCGGTCGCTAGAATTCTCCTTCGGTCAGCGGCTAAATTCAACCAACGGGACTCAAAGACCTCCATGTCAGAGACACTGCGGTGACATCGATTGTCACCATTATTGGTAATGGTTTACTTAGATATTTAACTGAACTACGACAGGCTTGCGAGTGCAGCTTGTTCGTTAATGAAGACTTTATTGCGGCAGAGATTTACTTCGATATTTAATAAGCACATGCCAGGGTAGCGAGCGCGGCTTGTTCGTATAGAGGCACATAATGCAACGGAGATTGACTTAGATATTTAACTGGCTTGCCAGCGCGGATTGTTCGTGAATAGGCACCTTCTCGCAGTTTGGTCGCTTCTTCCTCTGCTCAGACCCTTCCTTCTCTCCCCTCCAGGAGGATTATCCGGGGCTGCTCTTACCCCTTCCACTCCAGCCTTCCCCCTCCTCCTCCACTGCAGACTCGTAAGGGAACTGCTTTGGCCTAAGCGCTAATGCGCTAGGGAAATGATTGCTTGATAAATAAGGTGCTGATGAAGGTCTTTATTGCAACGAGGAAAATAATGATGATATACTACGTAAATTAGGGGAGGAAAAAACTCGCAAGAGGGAGAAGAAAAATGTTACCACAATGAACAGATAAAAAGGAGCAGAGAATTACTGAATCGGAATGGTGCGAGGGAATGTATATAAAGAGAAGGAAATGTCTTTTGATAAATAGGAAAATAATTACTTTCATGGCTTATAAGCGAAATAAGGTAATGGACGAAAAAAGTACCTATTTCTTTTACTACATTTCATCTAATATCTCTTATTAATAATTACCTACTGATCAGTTTATGTAGTTGAAAAACCAGAACTGGGTAAGGCACGTGGAATTTTGTGTTTGTTCGTGTGATTTGTATATATTTTTAATGGTTATTTTATTTGTTTTAAGATGCTTTGGAAATTGCTGCGGTCATTAGCGTTCTCCGTTAGCTTAATTTGTTTTTATTTAGTATTTCAAAATATCAGCATTCTTATCACTCCAACAAATCTGTTTATAAAGGGTGTATTATTTTAAACATACATTCTTCAGGGCCCTATGTTCGAATGTATCGAATAAAATTTGTGCTTTCGTGAGTGCAAACAAATTTTCACTTTCTCACCTACTACAAAAATAGGTATAAATGTTGTGTATTGTAATGTTGCAGCGTAAAGTGGAAATTATTCGTCAGAAAAACTCCTGGAACCATGATATCCAAAAGTTTCTATTTGTATGTATATATATATGGAAAACTTTCTATTTGTATCTCCTCTGACACGCTGTGTAGTCAGAATTTGCTTTTTCTTACCCCTTCGTAGTAAAAACTTCCTTCCGTCCGTTCGTTCGTTCGTCTGTCCGTCCTTTCGTCTCAACAACACAAGAAGCAAAATCATGAAAAGATCATCAAAATTTGTATTTCCCAATCAACTTGACTAATGTCGCAACTCCTTAAATTTCGAACGGGTAGTTTGGTGTTTGGGGGTACTTTACATGAACCCTCAGTAACGTTTTCATTTTCTCAAAAGTGGCTCCAATTTTTAAAAAAAATATTTGTTTCTTGATTACAGCATTAAACACCACAAACATATCGTTTGTCTCATTTTTGGAGATTTCCCTGAATGTTCAAACATTGCAAAACTTAAATTGTTTTCAGCATCTTCCTACAACTTCTGTGCAACATTGAGGGAAAGAGATTTTTCTTCAAATTAAATTTGGTCTCCACAATTTGTTGTTTAATTAATGTCATATACTTTCTTTGAAAATATTAGTCGTCTTTTCGCTTTAGTAAACGCTTCACATTTTATTTTGAATTTTTTGTACGGATAGTAGTAAATGCCCTGTGTAATATGACATAAAAAAGCGTCTGACAAAATATGCACATTTCGAAATAAACTTTTTATTTTTTCAAAAAATAGGAATTTGAATTTGAAAGGTGAAAACCATTGCCGGCAAGTTTTACCATGAAAGTTACCGCCTTGCCAAAGGGTGGCCCTCTGTAGAGGTCGCCAATAACTCAACTCCACCGAGACGAATCAACATGCCACTCAAGTGTGAGATAGAAACTATCGGGCCAACATCAACGCCAAACTAAAGTTGAGATCACTTGAACCCTCACAAAAGACGAACACACGAGCGACCTGAACAACGAGGTAAAACAGAGTGAGGAACGACACGCACGGGTTCTTGCCGTGCATGTGCCGGACATCCCAACGAGCCACTGGTGAGGGCCCGGCTTCGATGCTCACCTTCCACTCCAGAAAGGTTCATGACGACAAACGACAGCAGTAGCCGTTCCAGTGTGCGCACGTCAGGCCAGAGCCAGAGGGTGGCTGAGTAGTGAAGAACCACACGCAGCTCAATGATTCTTATTCCTACCTCCGCAACCCTTGAAGGACCACTGCAGCAACCGCCTTTCCTGCCACCCCTTTAACACTGCGCTGCGTTCACCCTTATGCCTCGCGTGGCTTGGCGCCCTCGACCCCCCCCATGCCGTCTCCCGTCCCCCGCGTGCCGCCCCCAGCCGCCCCGCCACTTCTCACCCTGTGTCTACACTCACCCGTTCCCCGTCGCCCCGCCGCCCTGTACCTCCCGTCCTGCCGCCCGCAACCTGCAAGTCCTAAGCAGCTTGCCCCGCAAACCACGCCCACGGCAGTCCCGCACCGCCGATTGCCGTTTGCGGCCCCGCCGTCCCCCACGCTCGCCCGCCCCTCCGCCATTCCGCCTCGCCTCACGCACCTCCGGCTCTCAGCGTTTCCGCACTCCGACCACGCCGTTCTATCACCTGCGCCAACCCACTCTGCCCCGCCACCGCGCGCTGTGCCCTCGCCATCTCGCTCTTGCCCCCGGCTCTATCCCCCTCGCTCGTCCCTGGCCTCTCCCACCTTTACCTCGCCCCCTCACACTTTTCACACTGCGCCACTCGCGCGCCGTCGCCCTCTCACTCTCCGCCTTTCCTCTTCGCGCACCACGCCTTGCTCTTCACCCCGGCCGCCTCATCACTCCGCTCACTGCGTTCTCTCTCCCTCTCCTCTCTCGGGCCCCCACCCTTGCCTCTTTCACCCGTCACCCCACTCGGTCCCCCGCGCCTCTCACCGCCTCTCATCATTCCTCTCTATCTCTGGTCGCCACCACCTTGCGCTCTTTCACCCCGTCGCCCACATCGGTCCCGCGCCGCCCTCACTCACCCGCTCATCTCATTTGTCTCCCTTCCCTCTCATCCGCGCCCACACCCTTGCTCTTTCAACCCGTCGCCCATCGTCCCCCGCCGCCCTCTCACCCGCTCACTCGTTCTCTCTCCGTCTCCCTCTCTCGCCCACCACCCCTTGCCTCTTTCACCCCGTCGCCCACTCGGTCCCCCGCCGCCCTCTCACCCGCTCTCTCATTCTCTCTCTATCTCTGTCGCCCACCACCCCTTCCCCTGGCAGCTTCCGCTGTCCGCCGTGCGGCCGCATTATCGAACCCTTTAGAGAACGCCAGTAATTAAAGTAACTGCGCGCGGCGGCGCCAGAGCGCACGGCAGGGCACAGGCCGCCCCGCGCGGAAGGGCGGTCGCGGCGGAAGAAGGGCCCGCGGCCCTCAGCCCTCGGCCCTCGCGAGGCCGCTTCTGATGGCTGCCACCGATTAGGGCAGCATCGCACCCATCCGAAGGTCGCTGATTCCAAATTGAACACCGGAGTAAATCTATTCGAAGGTTGGCGATTGCTTGCGCGTTAAGGATTTAGTACGTTTGATTTTTTTTGGTTATTGAGTTCATTAAAAGTAATTTTAAAAAATTAAAAAAAAACACGTATGTGGAGAATACAATTCAATGCCTTTAGCGGCAAGTTGATAGTCTTTGGGCTGTAATGATATAGATTTAGATTTTGAAATTATTGCTTAAATTGCTCAAAATATTAATTTCACCATGTTTGAGCAAAGAATGTCAGTTCCGGTCCCCTTACATACCGGAGGATTTCTAACACTTTGCAAGACGACAGCCTAATTTAGAATGTTAGATGGTTGGGGTCTATTTCTTTCTACCACGGTTTTAATAGATAACAAACATTTTACATTCGGATTACAAACATTGTTCATTTCCTTTGCAACTCACGTAGAACACATCGTTACATCGCAACAATTTCACTTTTTTATACACTTTCATGTTCATTACTATTTCTTTATTTGACCGTGGTATCTATATGTGTATCCAATGAAACAATAAGAAACATACAATTACAACCAAATGAAATGACGTCACAGTAAAAAGAGTTGATAAATGAATTGTGAGAATACAAAATGCTGCAGAGAGGTACAATGTGAGTGGATATTTGTATCTCAAAATGAGTTATGATTCAAGAGAATAGGAGAGTAAGTATAACTACATAATTGGTCATGAAGATTTTGTGTTTAAATATTGTTATTTCCAATACAGAAAGGTCGGTCTATGAAAATAGTTAGGCTCATATTTAAGGTTATATTAGGTTGACGTCTGTGTGAGAATAAAGAAATTGAGTAGGATAACTGTAACAAAATAGGCTGAAATATGTAAATACTTGTAATAGGACAAAGAATCTATAAAAGCTTGAACTGTATAAGTATATATAAGTGTAAACTGTGCTGAAGAGTTTAAATAAATGTTACCAACACTTCAGAAGTGGCTGATCTAATGCATACTCTATAGATGATCCTGAAACTAGAGGAGACCCGCAAGCGAATGGGCTATAATAATAATAACAGTAATAATAATAATAATAATAATATATTAATTATTCTTATTTAGTAACAATTACTATTCAACGCATTCAACCAACAAGAATCAACTCTTCCATTTCTACAATTTCTTCGCTTAATTGAAATAAATATTCAGAAAGCAAATATTTTAAATAAACAGAAACCGTTTCTAAAAGAACTTTCGTTTTTTGTTTTTTTTAACTTGTTTATTTTCAACCATGGCGGAAGCCTTCGCTTGCCGCACGCTCGCCTCATCCACCGGGTGACGTCACCCTCGAGGGACAGGGGTTCGCGCCCCACCGGCGGGCGTCGACCGTGCCCGTGCTCGCCCCCTTTCATCCACCCATGTTGGAGGGGGTGGGGGCGGGGGAGGAGCGACGCACGGTGGCAACAAAGGCTCGGGAAGCGGACAAAATTCCAAGTTTCCTATACTGTTCGATTTAAGGGCACATATGAGGGCTACAGAAATAATGGCCAAAATTAAGCATTTTCAAACCCCAATTTCCAGGAAACGTTGATACCGATATAAATTAAAATTTTGTCATAGTATAAATGGGCTTTTGAATAATTGAATATGTTTCACTTTAATACCTTTCCTGTGTTTTGTAACTAATATTTTAGTTTATTATGACATTTTGTTTTTTATATTGCTCTTCAACTAATTTATCTTTTGTTCGATGACTCTCTGACTTCTCTGATACTATGACAAGTCGGTAAAACGTATTTAGTAGGGAATTATACCACATAATTATGCAAATATTAGACTGAAATGAAATAATTTATTACATGAAATAATTTTCAGTTATAGTTTTTTACTGGAATAATTTCTAATAATATGTGCTTAAAAATTGAATCTGGTTTAAAAGTTTAAGACATTATATTTGTGTTTGTTTCGAATGTAGGGCATTTATTGTAATCTACATGATTGTAAATAGTGTCCTGATCTTAACTTGAAAATATCAGCTTTCTATCTTACATAGATATTTTGTTTCTATAAAAGATATGTATGAAAAATTCAACTTACGGGTATTACACTTCAAAGTTTGGCATCGACTACACAAAAACTGATCAGTCTTCAACACATGGATACTAAAATGTTAACAAAGAAGAAAGCATCGCAAAGTGCTTCTGTCTCCAGATTCCAACAGAGCTACCAACGATTGTAACAAAATTTTTTCCATTGAAATATCTTCGGTAGAGCGAGAAATAAACTGTAACAAGATTTGGCATTTAAACGATAGCACAGTTATACGTTGTTTAATAACTTCTTGATAATAACATAATGTATTTAATGTAACGTTGTAATATGTAATTCAAAGATGTAACTTGCTTAAACTACAATTGTAATAACAAACACTGTCTACATTAAAATTATGTTTAATTTACAAAACAATTAATACAGTGTAATTAAGAATATAATAAGTGTATTTCCCTACCCATCAGTAGCACACATACTGGATTTTATTTCTTATAAATTGTAAAAAGTCTCCATCTCCTTTTAGCGCATTTATAGAGAGATCAAAGGGGTCAAAATGCCACGCTTCCAAAACTGTTCAATGTTAATGATTCAAACTCATACGAAAAATAAAAAGAGTATCCATGGCTCCACCTTCTATATGAATCGCTTATTGTAGAAACCCCTCGAAACATTTTTTTTAGGAGAAGGAAAAAAAACTGTATTTCTTCACACTCTTTTCTTCTCCAAACGAAAGTTCATCCAGATGTTACTCCCCCAGTACGTGGTAGATTTTTATGAGTGAGTACAATTTCACATGTGGGAATGTATTTTGTCCGCTCTCTCCCAATCGACAAACACTGTGCGATGGCGTCATTTAGGGTCACGACGTCCACCCCAGATTTCATTTGCCGCTCGTATAGTGCACCCCCTCCCCCCCCATGCACCGACCCGCTGCGCCGCTGGAGGTAAAGGGCGCTAGTAGGCAGGGGATAGGTCTCAATACATACGAGGATATGAATCGCTGTCCATTACAGGCTTAGTCGCAGTTGCTCCTGAGCTATGTTCATTGCTGTTCTTGTTGTAATGGAGGTAGTTTTCGTATTGATAAATATTGCTCTTGTGATAAGAACACGGATTTATTGTGGAAAGAAATTGAGTAATGAAGCTCGCGTGACTTAAGTAGTATAGACTATTTTACTAATTAGTGGATATTTTTCTGTGTTAATACAGGAATGAAAAAAATATAAAATTGTTTTCGAAATTTGATTGAAACATTGTGAAAGTCGACAGTTAGTTTAGTTTTAGATCACAAAGAAACCACAAACGACAGAAATAGAATAGAAATAGAGATTCCATTATAATACTGTGAGGCATTTTTGAGAAGTGTGCTGCTATTTTTTACCTTTATGATTTTTAGAAGAATTTAATTCACTCGCCACACGTTTCTATTGTTATCCACATGTAAATCACAGCATTTAAAATGTCCGTACAGTACGTTTAAGTTTATAAAAATGGTTGAAATGAATATTGAATGTTCTTCTGTGCTTCTTTGGACTCTTAAATTACCATTAGAACATTGTAGCACGTTTCTGACTGTAATTTTTGTTATTCTATTTATTTTTTATATCATTGTTATTTTTACAGAACTTATTCGTGTCTAGATTGAAATATTAAAATATGCACTTTTCTCATTGATTTAGTGGCTTGATTTGTCCTTATTTCATTAATTTTATTGAAATACATCGTCTAAAGGAATATAACCAAAATATAATTTGTAAAAACTGCAAATGATAGAATTGCCGTGTGAGATTGTGTTCATAGTTGCTTTGTCGTGACAGAAGCATAGTTCACCGGAACATCTTAGATTTCAGTCAATGCTGATTTTTGAAATTTACAAAGAATAGTCTTCATGACGATAAGTGTATTAATTTAAACTTTACGGTCAGTATGCTCTGAACGGTGGTTTTTGTGGTTTCCTCCGTTTAATTCCAGGCGAATTTCAGAGTAATTCCTTAAAACGAGCGACGGATACGTCATATCCTTTATGCCCCTTTCACTCCTTTTGCAAATAAGGGCTTTTTTTAACCTATCTTTAGGATCGCCATACCCGGCTTGAGATACCCCATAGCCATCCTTAAAATTATGGCTTATGGCCTTTGGTAGCCAACAATTTATGGTTTGTGATTTCCCTCCTGAAACCAGTTACACACATACGTAGGGCCTTCACACCCAACCTTAATGCTTTCTATGCCCATCCTTATCCTAATACCATAAGAGTCAACACTTTTTTAGATCCCTCACACCTAGAGCTAGGGACCACAGATACTTCCTCATTCGTATTCTTTCAGTCTCGATTCCCCACCCTTAGATCTTCTTCACTAATTCTTAGGGTCTGGCATCATGTTCATTCACCATCTCCCATTGACCTACATGTCAACGACATGCGTCAAAGATAATAGATACCTCGAGAACTCTGCAAGAAAGCAATGTCAAAAAAATTAATTTATCTCCTGGAAAATATGCTGTTTTTGTCACCAATGTTGGCCGTCAATGTGTCATGAAATGATCTGTCACGTAGAAAAGTTTGTCTCATCAAAATGAGACCGCTACCTCCCAGGGCTATTGGTTGAAGGGAGGAAACCCTCATATGCGAAGGGGTGAACGTGCGTTGCCCCAAGCAAAACGCACCCCTGCCGCACAAGCGATCTCCGCGTGTGTTGGCACATCACGGAATAGGGGTGGGAGTGATGGGCTTTGTCACAAATGTCTCTCCTCCCACTCATCCCTTGCCCCTCTTTCCTTGTTCTCTTCCTTCTCATTACTCCTCTCTCTCCCGTCCTCGCTCGCCTCGCGTTGTAACCTCGACCTCACTTCTGTACCAGCCCCGTCATCCCAATCTTCACCGCCATCCTCAATCCACTTTTTGTGTTGAATTCACTCCGTCATCATACATGTCGTCACTTCCCGTTCTCACTTCCCGCCTTCACTTCCCGTCCTCACTCCCCATCCTCTCTTTCCGTCCTTACTCCCCATCCTCACTTCCCATCCTCAATTCCCTCCTCACTTCTCGTCGTCATTTCCCGTCCTTACTTCTCGTCGTCACTTCCCGACTTTACTTCCGCCCTCACCCCCCGTCCTGATCTCTCGTCCCCACCTGCCGTCCTCACCTAGCGTTCTCACCTCTCACTCATATTTACCTTCCTTACTCACCGTCATCACCTCTCGCAACCGTTCCCCGTCATCTCCCTATCCTCGTTCCCGATCTCACACCCCGTCCGTCATGATTCCAGTTTCCCTCCCCTCCTCCCCCTTTTTATGCCACGACCGTACTTCAGATCTCATCCCCATCCTCGTGCCTCCCTCGTCAAGTTCAGCGTGGTCGCTGTTGACGCTGTGTCGATATCAGGAACGCTGATGAGCGAATGATTGAGTTTAACCGATGAAAAGTCTCTTCAAAACTCAACAAGTCGTTCCTAATTGATTTTCATCCCGCTTATGTGCGGTCCCTTTAGCTTATTTCCAGGTTTTGCGTGTAACAAAGCGTGGAAAATGTCGCGTAGAGGGTTGTGCAGCGAAAGTAATTTGTTTCATACGATGTGTAATCAACAAAGCTCTCAGAATTTCATTAAATATTTTGCGGAACGTTTGTAGTGAAATAATTGTGTAGTAGCGAGAGTATTAAACATTTTCAGCGAAAGTGAATGTTTATTTTAAATAGTCATATTTGAGACGTTTGCTATTCCAAGTGACTCATTCTGTTATGTACTACTATTTACTTTTTTGAGTAAGGGGGACTTCAAAAGTTCGCGAAGGAGTGTACGCTAAAATTTAGTAAAATGTGAAAATAAGAAATGTACGCTCATTTATTGAGTTTTTCTCAGTTTGATGACAATTTCTTTCTGAGTCGACGGATGATAAGTATTACGTTGATTCTTTACCGTACGGAAGTAGTGGTAACTTAGCATTTAAGGAATATGCTACATTTAAGGGCTTTAATACAATTTAGCATCGTCCAGCGTTTATGTGCTCCTTAATAAGTAGCTAAGAGGACGTCAGAAGAGAGAATTCAAGGAATACATATTATTAATAAACCGAAAAAAATGCCGTCTGCGGTTTGGTCTTTATGGATGAATGTGTGGTTTACACTGCTCTGACTTTTCCAGAGAAAGCATTTACTTGCGGATACGGCGATAAAGCTTTTGTACCACATATTATAACAGTATTTAAACCGGCAAAGGTGGCTCAGAGCATTAACTGATGTCAATGCAGTGCCTTTGACAGGGTAGTCCCATGGTTTGAGTTCACATTGTCTGGATTTTGGAACCTAATCACATAGCTAAATGGAACTACGCTGACTAGAGGAGAATTGTAGCCGCCGGCTTCTCTGATCTGTAGTTTTGCGTGGTTTCTCTAATCGACACCAGGCGAATGTTGGAGCAGTCTTGACATACGGCCTACAGATCTCAGGAGATCTTTCCATCTTCTGCCTCGTCCTATCTTTACCCCTTACTTGCTCACTCCCACACCTGCCGGGGGAGCAGTGACGGTGCAAAACTGGTGGGCGATACCTGGTTGGGGAAATTCCCGCATTCCGACATCGGTGTCAGATGTCGCCATTCAGCGGGGGCAGATTACCGCCTCCTCCTGCGGTAAAATAAGGCCCAAAACTTACGCAATTAATGTCCTTAGCAAATGCCGCGCCTGGAATCAATCAATAAACCAAATGCAAGTTTCTCGTACGGAAACGGCAATATTGCTATGTGCTATGTATATCACCCCTTACAATACGAGGATTCTTGAACACGCGTGTGCTGAGCGTCGATCCGTGCGCGTTGAAAGCGCCGGCGTGTGTCCCCTCCCGCCCCTTCCGTGTGCAGCCCCTGCCGCCCGGGGGCGCGCATATTCCTCCCG
>BOPP01000007.1:14098757-14173082 GCA_017312745.1 Gryllus bimaculatus
CGACGACGACGATTCCTCTTCCTCGCCCATGTTCTCCCCTCGCCTCGCCGGTCTTAACCCTTTTCACTCGTCGTACTACGCCAACGCCGCCCCCGTTTTTCCAACTGCCTTGTTCCTCGCCACCCTAACAACCTGTCACCACTAAAGTCAATCTCTACCCATCCGACCGAAATTATTTTACCAATTTCTACTTCCTTCTTTTTGCTTAACAGTAACTGCTGACCACAACAAAATAATCTCAACCCTCAGGCTATAAATACCAATAGACGAACTTGCTATTAAAGATATTAGAAGGTATTTTTCACATTACATACTTCACACCGTCCATATTGGTTCATACTGACCTAATGACGCTTAATCATATATTGGTATAATAATATTATGAAATTGTCAGTGTGGTCTTTGATAACTGATAACGATCATGGTGTACTAAGAAACTCAATCAGAATGAAAAAAAATTAAGTGAGAAAACGGATGAACTTTCGCTAATTGGGAACCAGATAATTTCGCTCTTAAGATGATTTCTCGATTTCCTGCCCTCGGTCATTCTCCCACCATCCGTCTGGCACGCTTCTTCGATAGGCCAGCTCCCTCCCATCTTCCTCGTAACGCTCTGCACGAGGACAAGGGAAGTTTCAGCAAGTGGAGACAGTGGGCGAGATAGTTGGAGGAAAATTATCGTGCTGCCTTCTCCTTCTTCTTCCTTCGACCCTCCCATTCGCCCTTCTCCTTCCCCCCCGCCCTCAATGGTCGCGTAGGGTCCGCCCCCCTGAGCTGCCATTCACCTCGACCCAAGCCCCCGCCTTCCCCGCGCGTCCCAGAGGGGCAAAGGGTTGCAGCGCCGAGGGCGCACCTTGGAAACGGTGCGGCTCAAGTGCGCGAACTGGGTTGCATCGGCGAGCAGATTCGGCAAGGTATGGTTTAGGCTGGCTGTAGGATACTGAGACGAAGTGTGTGGGGACGAGACGGGATGCTGCAAGGGCCTGAACTCTTGAGCTACCCCGATCCTGTTGTCTTCCTGTCATAATCCTACGGTTTTTTTGGTATACCTAAAAAGATGTTAAACATCTTGTTTTATTAAACCCATAAGTGCCTACCCCCACAGGCGTTGCAACTGAGGGGCGACGCTCTTGAAAGGGTGATTTCACGTCAGCGGGGTAGCGTAGCGGTAAGAGTTTCGAAGACATGTAGCTTTAGTTTGAAATAGAGCGCGAGACTTGATTGTAGTAAGACTGGGTGGTGTCCCGAGGCTTTCTGCTTTTATTAGAATCACTCTTTGCAAACGTTCCAACAAATCCCTACATGTCGTGGTAATTTGTGGTGGCAAAGGGAATCTGCAGGTTTCTTGGAGTTCTCCTTGGTGTCAACGCATCCACTCTACCCTCCGGCTTACACTCAAAACATAATTTTCATTATATCATACCTATCAGTAGTACTTTTTTGTTCATGACCAGGTATCAGTTTACTTATTAAACTGGCCCCGTCAAAATAACTCAGACCGTTCCTTCCACGTTTGGTGTATAGAGCTATACTGTCGAATCCTTGTGCATTTGTGGTGTTGGCGTTGTCAGCTGAGAGTTTATGAAGATTGTTCATTTCTCAAAAATACTTACATTACCACCGTCATAATTTCTGATTAAATCATATCATTATAATCCATTCATAACTATTCCTTCTCAGGGTGTGATGAAAAATCTTCATCGCCCCATCTTACAACCATGCGACCTCCACGCTAGAACACAACTGCTTGGATCGGCGCTAGGCTGACTCATGTGGCATTAATGATGTCACTCGCACGTGGCCATCTGACCGGGAAGGCCTCCAAAGGTCCAACTTGCGAAGTGGTAGGATTTTCAACACTTGCTACATGGAATCAGATCTGGTCTGGAGGAGAAGTTTAGCGGCTGGCAGCTCTGAGTGGATAGTTTTTACGTGGTTTCTCCGATCAACATTAGGCGAAGGCTGTAGTTTGTTCACTACAAACGGGTCCACGGACGGCGTATTCTTTGCTTAAGTAATGTCTATCTCCCCCTTTACTTACTATCAACCTATCGTACTTGTTGGCGGCACAGCCCTGAGCTTATCGCTTGTTTCGCGGTCTGGCATAGATACTGGTGAAAGTATTATACCTCGAATTGGACGAACAAATGCACGCCGACTTGGCCTAGGTCAGTTCCCGGATGCCAACAATTCGTCCGTCGGAAGGAATAAGACCATTTACGATGAAGATTGCACTATACTTTACGCAAAATGGATCGACTGAGTTGCCCGGACCCGGATCACTCAATCACAACCAACGACAAGGGGAGAATGGAGTGTTTTCGGGTCGTAACAAAAGATTCATTTAACACTCAACAAGCTGCGTCGTTGCAGCAAACAGCGCTTGGGGGACGTCGTCGTCACGAGACTGCTGGAACACCGCACGCGTGAGTATTGCCCATGCAGGGGGGACCGTGTCCGGGGGCGGGCGGGGCATGTGCACTGATTTAACTCCCCGCGGCGTCCGCTCCTCCGCTCGCACTCGCACCCCCGCTCGCTCCGCCATTCGATCGCCGGATCTCGGACTTCGTTTGGGGGCCAGCCTCATATACTGCCCCGCTCCCCCTCCCTCCCTCTCTCCCCCCTCGCTCCCCGCTCTCACGCCTCCCCCACCGTGAATAAATAACGGCGCGCCCTGCGCACCCCTGCCGCCCCCGGCGCTGGCGGAGGCGGAGGCCGTTGAGGGAAGGGTTAATTTTAATGGAGGGACGGCCGCCGGTCGGCAGCTAGCCCGCGCTCTAGGTGGCGGCGTAGCGCCGGGTGCGTCGGCGTAAAATCGCCTGCCTCCCCCTGCGGACGGAACGACCGACGCGGGCGTTCGCCTCTAAGGGAGGTTTCTTCGGGCCGGAGGGTTGGCTTTCCCTGGGGGTTTATCGCGGGGTATTTGAATGAATGCCGGGCCTAAATGCTTACCATTTAGGATTTCACATGGAGATTTCTTCAGATGGAGTGTTTGGGTTTGTCTCGGGATTTATCCTGAGATGTTTGTATGAAAGCGGTGCCTAAATGCTTACGAATTAGGATTTCTCATGGTGGTTTCTTCAGACGAAGAGTTTGGATTTGTCTCGGTATTTAACCTGAGATGATTGTATAATAGTTTAGTCTAAATGCTTACCAGTTAGGATTTATCGTGGAGGTTTCTTCAGACACAGAGTTTGGATGTGCCTGGGGAACTATCCTGTGATGTTTGTATGAAAGACAAGACTTCACGCTTATGAGTTTAGATTACTAACGGAGGTTTTTTTGGCAAGTGTGTTTGGATTTCCCTCAAAGTTTATCTCGGGATTTTTGTATAAATGCCGATCCTAAATGCTGACCAGTTGAAGATTTCTCATTGAGAAGACGAAGTGATTGGATTTGCCTCGAGAGTTATCTTCAGATGATTGATAAAAAATTAGCCTAAATGCTTACAAATTAGTATTTCTCATATATGTTTGTTCATTTGTAGTGTTTGAATTTGTCTTGAGACTTATCGTGCGATGTTTGTATGAAACCCAACCGTACATGCTAATGAGTTTAGATACTCACGGAAGTTTCTTTGGCAAGAGCGTTTGTATTTCCCTGGATTTATCTCGGGGTATTTGTATGGATACTGATCCTAAATGCTTACTAGTTAAGATTTTTCATGGAGGTTTCACCAGACGAAAAATTAGAATTTGTCTTGGATTAATCCTTGGATGTTTGTGTACAAATATAAATGCTTGTGAATTTGGTTTGCTAACGGACGTTTTTTTCGCCACAGTATTTGGATTTTCTTCGGGAATTATCACGGGATATTTTTATATGCAGGAAACGCTTAAAAGCGTATAAGTTATGATTCAGGTTCAGGGTATTTTTATGAAACACGAACCTAAATGATTATTAATTAGGATTATTCAGGAACTTTTTTTTGAACCTAGTTCTGGTATTTTTTGGGAGTTATGCCAAGATATTTGTATGAAAACGAATCTTAAATGGTCTCATGTTTGTATTTTTCAGGAGGACTATTTAGTTTCATCTTCTGGATTTCTCTCAAGATAATTGTATGAGAGGCACTGGTAAATGCTGAAGAGTTGAAATTGTACTCATTGTGACACGCTTTGTGAGGTGAGTATTTGAACATTGTACTGCGTTAGCTTCATGTTACTAATTCGTATACACCGCATACAGACGAAATGAGCGGTGTGATTCTAAATGTGGAGCATGCGAAGTTTTCTTGGGAATGGGCTTTTGGACACTTGTCAGGATATTTTTTATAAAATCTAATGCTACCAGCTTACGAGTTTGAGTTTTTTTATCAAATACAACTATGGGAATTGCTTCAGGAATAATATTCACATATTTCTAGTTAAACTAAATATTAGTTATTTATACACTTTTCATTAATTTTCATGACTGCACTCTTCCACATATAACCTCCATCAATTCAAACTATTTTATGTGTATAATTATCCAGTAATTAATTCAAGTATTAGATGATTGTCCATTAATATGGAATTAAGTGCTCATTTAAGTTTTTTCTCTCCACAAACGATTGACAGAAAAAAATGCAGTCAATCTTTCTCGCGTTGACATTTTCCCTTTCACTGCAGACTCTGGTGAAAACCCTAATCCTGCCGGAGGACACGGCAATCTCCATCCAACACGACCCCATCATCCAGTGCAACAGACAACTCGGGCCTCCAACTGCACACGCGAGCGGCACGGCGTTCGGGGCGGAGGGGGGGGCGTAGCACGTGTGTGTGGAGGGGGTGAGGCGGAATAGCGCGCCGCTCAAAGAGCATTCGCGATAACCCCGACCACACACATGCGCGGGCGGTGGGCGGGCGGGCGGTGGGCTGACCAGGCGTTCGTACGACACGCGCCCGCACGCCCGCCTCACACGCCCTCCCCCTGCCTCCCGGCGTATTCACAGGGTGACGGGGAGCAACTCCATCTAGCCTCGTGTTGCCACCCCCCCCCCGCCTGCAACCCGCCCCCTCCCCCTCCCACTCCACGCCCTGAGGGCGCCACGCCGAGCGCTAGTGCTTTCAACCCTTCGTAGACCCCGGCTGTGTTCCGATAATGGCTTCTCGGCCTGGGGGGTGGGGGAGCGTAGTGTATCGTGTGAGTGGGGAACTTTGGGTTTACCCGCGAGTAAATATGCTTGCTTCTTTCGACGAGCTCGGTTAAATGGCGGTTCGCTGTAGTCATGGTCACGTTGGGGCTTTGGTTTGGTTGCTTCTTTTGTTTCGTTGTGGCATTCATTATTCGCTTCTATCGCAGTTGCTATGAAGTTATTTTTCGCGGTTAATAGTTGTGTTCTTTCGCTTTACTCGTATGTAAATACTTGGCTCTTTTCATGAGCACGGTTAAATAGCGGTCCGGTACTACATTTTGTTTCAGAGGTATTGTAGATTTGAGAATTGAAGAATTATTCATTTAATTACATGTAATTTTTTGTCTGTAATTAACTCATCTTTGAAATATTTAAACTATATATGTTTGTGTTAATAATTCTTACTTTATTTTAATAATATTTCATGAGACAATGATTATCTTAGTACCGAAAATGATGTACAGGTAAGTTACAATCTAATGTGAAAATATTCACAGAGCTCTTTTTTCAACGAGATTAAAGTCACAAGTGCGATTATGATAATTTCAAAATTTATTTTTCACTTACCATCCTCTGAACAATATTTCTGGGAAACTTTATTTTTTTGGAAGTGACTTACTTTGACGTCCGCGCTTCAGAAAAATATTAAAGTCTTCTTCCCAGTTCAATCATTCACCTCGATAGTCCGCCATACTCGTCGTGAATTAGTCCATTTATTGTTTTGCCTTAAAGTCTTAAAACTGCACCAGGACTCGATGCAACTCGTGTGAGATTTCTTAAATACATTTTTGAGAAGATTTCTCATTTGATTTTCCATTTGTCCGGGAAATGCTGTGATAATCTGAAACAAATAATTAAAGAAGGTTATTCAAAAATGGTGAAACAAAAATTTTGCAAAATTTCCAAGATACGAATACACGGAAACTACGGAGAATGTACACACATAATTGTACTAATATAAAATCGACTGTATTTTGTTTGATCTCCCTCATACTACAAGCTTTTACGAACGTAGCAGATGGATAACCTGTTTAGATCCAAAATGACTGGTTGATGATCTTTGAATTCAATGAGAAGCTTCGAGAATATCCGGTATTACTCCACTACTTTTTGTTAATGTTTCAATATTAATGTCGTATTCTCTAATAAGTGGACTTGAACAAGTAAGAATGTTGAAGTCGTAGGCTTCCTCGGCCGTAGTCATGTAAATGATCTTGGCTGACCGGGTGACACCTCGTCGAAGGCTGTGTTTCCTATGTTTCGACCATCTTATCGTGGTCTTATTCAGGGCTAGTCTGCGCGGGAGTGGTCGGCAACACAGCTTTCGACCCGGCGTCACCCAGACAACCAAGATCATTTACAAGTAAGAAGGTTAGAAGTAGACATGTAGGAAGTGGAAGACTTTGACTTAATAATGAAAGAATCAAGCTCCCTTATCCAGCATCTTTGCTGGATATGAGTCACGGACACCATGATTTACAACAACACTACTCCTTTCTTATTTACGTCAAATATATATGCGCTATTATTCTGGATATACAGGTTGATTCAACAGCTGTGACTTCAAACAACTAAATATTACGGAATATAAAGAGATCTACACATAATAAATAAGTCAAATAGTGTGTAAGGAAGATATATAGTACATCATTAATAAATTAATCGTATTTAAGTCAAATTCTTTCATATTTCAAATTGTTTTGTTCCCAATAAGTTTTCATGATGTTCTCGTAACTATATTAAAAATAATATTTTTACCGTAAGATAGCAGTAAAAGAGTAGACTCCACTTATTATTATTATTATTATTATTATTATTATTATTTAAAAATTATATTTATCTTTCATTGTTAAAATGCTGGGAAGGGGTTCTGGAACTCAAGAAAACGTGGCAGTTAAATTTATCCCTCATATGTCACGTACAGTTTCTGCTGTTTTTGACTAAATAAATCAAATCAAATCACTGTTTTTTAATGTTAACTTTCTTTATTATAAATTATAAACTATTGTTTTAACATTCTTATTTATAAGAGAAGGAAAATAAGATTTTATTGCAAGAAATGAGTTAAGCACAGCAGAGGTAGTGATAAGAATCAAGGCACAAACGTTTTTGAATTAGTAGTCTATTCTACCCTGAGTACCAAAGGTTATTTCGTTCACTGCATCTTGCCATTAAGTACTTAAAAGATCGAAAGTTAAAATCAAACACTGAAAGAACAATACTAATTTTTACACCAACGAAACTCGTTTTCATTATTTTAATGGCATTGTTGTCAAGGGGTCAACAAAATTTGTTCATTTTGATATTACGCAAATGGCACTCGCAGTAAAATAGAAACTGCAGCAATGAATCACTGTTTTATCTTATTACACAACAGTTATTTGTGGTTTAACAGTGTATACATCCTTTTACATTAGGTGCCATTATATCGTAATTAATCGTTCCTTATATTCGCAAGGTTAACAGGGCTTCTTAATTGCCAATAATATGCTACAAGAGAACCTCTTCATCACCTAAGGATAGTTTTTGTACTCTCTCCGAGTCGCTGCGTGTAATGCGCACGCTCTTTTGGTGGCAGTGCAGTAAGCAATTAGTTCTGACGTGACCAAACATCCCTTTTATTTTTATAATCCATTTTATATTTACTAATGAATTGAATAGAATTGATACCTTATTTTACGTGGTGAGTCTCGTATATATAGTACGCTAAGAAAAGATGATATTTTGACATTTTAAAGAAAACAAAGGCACAAAACCCTTTAGTATTGAATTAATTAATGTTAGGGAATTACTCTTGGTCCTACATCAAAGAGCTTTATAAAGAGAAAGAACTAAGAAGTTAGTTGATAAGACTCATGATATATTTGGAATACCTCATTCAATAAAGCAGTTGTCAAAAACGCTGGAAGTTTGGTTTTAGTGTGAAGCTATTTTCTGTTTTTAAAATAATGATCTGAAAAGTATTTTTGGTTGAGATTGCATTTTTTGTAAGAAAATTGTCATAACCCTTTATTTACGTGTTTGGGGTTTCCGCACTTACGGGTATTTTGGGTTTTTAGAACATGGGGAATATGTCGGGTAACATGCAGGGAGACATGATCGGCAAATGGACCCCTAGTGATTTTTCTCTAAGCAGTATTATTTTTTATTAATATTACTTTTTACAGTGCATACATTCTACATAGTACAAGCAATAAACTTGACATGACTAGGGAACGTTTACATAGAAATTTACCAAAAATTACTGTTCAAAAGGATTTGCTTGAGGAAATTTTCTTCATTCACCTCTTAAAGTGATGTAGATGGGAAACTTTGACAACGATTGCTTGATGTGGATGTCTAATTTTCAGTTTTGGTTCTGCGATTGGATTTTTTCGGAGTCTAAAAGTTGGTTAGGTGAGAAATTTGAGGTATGGAGTGAAAAGCTTTGCAGAAAGATAGTATTTTATATGCTGTTCCATGCAGTCTATTTGAAATTCAGTGTAGTGTTGTACGATTGACAAACCAATGAGCTTTTTTGGTTATAGTAAGGAAATGGTACTGGCCTATTTGAAGCTTGATAATGGGTTTATGCTGCGGATATACAAAGTGCGGAAGCGTGGTCTAATGATGATTTTTATGATGATTATGGCCATTAAGAATACAAATTGATGGGTTTGATGATGATGATGGGTTTTTGTTGATGTAACTTATGTTTTGCTGATACTTCTTGATCATGATGAAAACCAATATGCCAGGCAGTGGGAGTCGTTTGTTGATTGAGTCGTTTGTTTTCATAGCAAAATATTACATTATAGAGGTAGTGCACAGACGGATGCTTTTTTTAACGCCTGTTTTCACGAATTATTTTTGTAAACTCTTCCTCTTTAAGATACACCACATTAATGTAATACACCAATGAAATAATTTTCATTTTTCATTTTCGAGAAAGTAATTGAATAGTTGTTTTTGTTTTGGACAAGAGATTATTTTCGTTTTCACGAGAGTATTTTCGTAAGTATATCTCCTCATTAAGATATATGTCATTAATAAAATATGCAATGAAATAATTTTCATTTTCAACTATATAATAGAATAGTTGTCTTTGTGATAAGAACAAGGAAAAAATTGATATTGTACATAATTGAAAGTTGTAAGAACGTATTCGTATATGAAAGAATTCTACAGCATACTTTCCAAACTACGCCCAAGCGTTGAGCAGCAGTCCACACCTCCACCCGCTCCCGACGCGGAGTGCAAGCTGCGTGAAGTGGTGGCTGCATGTCCCTAAAACATAGCAATGAAATAATTCTAATTTTCGTTTTTCAACTTCAACTAAATAATCGAATGGTTGTTTTTGTGTCGAGAACAAGGAAAATATTGATATTGCGATATTTTTAGGAGGAGAAAATTTGGACAATATATTCGTATATCAAAGAATTCTACAGAATACTTTCCATTCATTATTACATAGTGTACAAGATAAAACATGATGTTTGGAAAGGAAGTTTTGTCTCTTTCATCAGACAAATTTACAATTTTAGCCTTAAAAAATTTGGAGTGGAACTCTCTTTGGAAAGAACAAAAATGACGATCTACTCATGATCGAGTGTTGAATCTGTTAAGGATAACTGCACTACTAACAGACTACGAGAATACTACAAGAATATCATACCATTTTTAAGGATAAAATAATAAATTATCAGAAGAAGAAGACAAAAATTCCTCCGAATTGTAATTAATGCAATAAAATCAATTAAAATGTTATTGTCAAAAATAGTTTCTTTTTAAACCTTACCTCTATGTTAAGTACCAATACGGAGTACTTCCCAGCTACGACAGTCGAAGCCGCCCCGTTGCGCACGGCCCCGCCCAGCCGCCACCGCGTGAAGTGCCGGTGCATCGCGCGTAGTAATAGGCCCGCAGCCGGGCGACCGGGCGGGCGCGGGGCGCGGGGGCGGGGGGGGGCGGGGGGGGCGACCGCAGCCGGGAATGCCCCCGCCGGGCGCCGACCGCGCGCGCGCGCGCGTGGGCGTTGTGGGAGGGGCCGAGGCCGCGGGGCGGAGCTCCCGTGGAGCGCGCTCTTTTCAAACTTTTCGCCCACGCGGTCGCCGCACCGCCCGCTCGCCCGCTCGGGGAGTTTTTGAGGCACGGAAGCTGCGCGCGGCGTGGCGCTGCGTCGCCCGCGATGAGACTGCGTCGCAACTGTTGTTGTCATTGTAGTCGCGCTCGTCTTCTTCCTCATATATTATTCTTCGCCGTTGACATGGTCATTGCCGTCGCCATTATCGTCATTGTCATCGTCATTGTCATTGTCATCGTCATTGTCATCGTCATTGTCATCGTCATTGTTATCGTCATTGTCATTGCCATCGTCATTGTCATCGTCATTGTCATCGTCATTGTCATCGTCATTGCCATTGTCATCCTCATTGTCATCGTCATTGTCATCGTCATGGACATCGTCATTGTCATCGTCATTATCGTCATTGTCATCGTCGCTATCGTCGTCATTATTGTCACTATCATCGTTATTACCGCTTTTGTAAATGTCTTATCGTCATCGTCAGTGATTGCTATTGTTATCGTTATCATCTCTGTTGTCACATTATCACCATTACAGTTATGATAATTTCCGTCGCTATTATCGCCACCGTCAATATCGTCATCGTCGTCGTCGTTACCGTCATCTCCATCCATCATTACCACCGTGATCGTTTCTCTTTTTCTAAAACTTGGTATTAAGTTTTTTTATTGTTTTATATTCCATTTTACCTACCTATTCTCAGTTGATGAAGTGAATTTTGAGGGTGGTTGTTTTCTTTTTAAACCTTTCGCTCACGCGGTCTCTGCGCCGCGCCATTAGCTGTGGTTTTTTGTGTTGTGGAGGTTACGCGCTGTGTTCTTCTGCTATTCAAGTCATCTTAGTAGTAGTGCTCCTTTCCTATCACTTAGTCATCGCCGTTGTCATCTTCATTGTCAACATCGTCATCATTACCGTTACCATTATCGTCACCATCAATATCGTTACAATGGTCGTCACCGTTATCATCTCTACACCCCGGTGATCGTTTAGCTCTTTACTTACTCTAAAACTCGGTGTTCATTTTTTATTTGTGTTTTAAATTCCTCTTCTCTAACGTATTCTCAGTTAACATGCCAATTTTAAAGTTAATGTTTTCTGTTCAAATATTTTGCCCACGGAGTGTGCCTCATCACGCCTTACCTCTCGGGGTTTGCTGGCGCTGTGCTGTTGTGGCTGTGCAGCTTTTTTCTTTCAATATTATCGTCGTTATAAGTTATTCAATATTTATTAATATCGTCTCCAATATCAACGCTCCCGTCGTCATCACCATCCTCATTGTCATCGTCATTATCGACTAGCATTTCCCTTTTATTAATGCCGTCCAAGAATAATTTTTAGTGATCTGTTCTATTCGCTTCCAATGACATATTCTGAAGTTATAGAATGATTTTAAGTGTTCGTGATTTCTTTTAAACTATTCGCTTCCGTGTTGCCACGTAATGCCATTCGCAGGTTTTATAGCGTGGCAAAGGTGGCATCGTGTGGGCCTTCTCTTGCATTGAGGAGATTGTCATCTTATTCGACAAATGTAATAGTCAAAGTCATAACTGTCATCATCATTATCATCAATATCTTCGTAGTTATGATCACGACCATCATCGTCACCATCTCAGTTAGTATTCCTTTGTTCCCTGTTTTCAAAATCTGCCCAAGAATGAATATTTATTGATGTGGGTATCTACTTCCTTTTAATTATCTTTTCAGCTCTCATATTTGGCAACTAATATTTACTTTCATTGTTTATTCTTTGGAAAATGTTACTCTGCAGAATGACAGCGGCAAAATTTGCCGAAGACGTACCGCGAACATTTATGGCCGCACGAGACAACCGCTTGCTACAAAAACAAAAGACTGGCGGAAATTAATATGACTGTCACCTCGCATATTGAGAAAGCGTCCGACAACGTTTCATTCTCATAACAAAAACTTATACCAAAGGCAAATCACTTTCTTTTCTAGTTGGGTAAATAAATATTTACTAATGGGGTACTTTATTTCCTATCTATTAAGTTAATTTCCCTACTTCCTTTTAATTACTTCTCAATTAATATAACTAATATGAGGGTTATTGCTTTCTTTCGAAGCCTCCCGCCCACGCTATCGCCTCGTCTGTCAACTCTAGAACTCTGAACCCAGTCTGTCAACTCTAGAATTTTCTAGTGTGCACATTATCCGTACCACGATGTTCTGATGAGATATCGTTTTGGGTTCTTTTGTCATTTTGGTCATTATTGCAGGCATATTTTTCCTCTTTTTCATAATTGTTGGCATTGCCATTAAAAAGGTGATTTAGTAATGATTTACTTCTTCCCTTCTATATTGTACGTTTTGTAATTTGAATTATCTCAATAGTACACTACAAACAGAACGCTTTGCGTCTTCACTTTAAAAAATAACAACAGAAAAAAAATTATATTTTAAAGAAGCTGTTTTCAGCAGTTACAAGATTTTAATTCTTTTATACGTTGTTGCCGTAATTCAAAATATTCGTTTGTGCAGACTTTAAAACGCTATAAAAATGAAGAGCAAAAGAGTTTCTACGAAACGTGTGGGTCCATGTGGGAAATATGAGTGAGTTAATATCATTCTAGTCACCCACAACCCAATTTCCGGAAGTATACCTCGCATTCCCTGTGAAAATATCTCTGAGTGACCCAGTTTTTTGCTAGCTTCCATTCTTCTAGAAGTGCAGTTTGCATCGTTGTTTTTAAACCGCATATTGGAAATGTTTTCATTGTGTCTAATACTATGTTTGAACTTGGTTCCCAGTTTTTTTATCGTAGTTTATTAGAAGGTTACTTGATGAGATTTGTTATTTTCTGAACTATATAAATTTGATTCAAGATATTCAGTGTGTGTGTTATTTAATAATATTTCATTTAATTTTTCGGCATTTTTGCTGATAAAAATATAACCAAGAAAACGTTTTAGAAAGATTCTCAGTATATAACAAACTGTGATAGAGATTGTTTAGAACCCAAGAAAAAAGATAACGATGTATGATTTATAATGGTCTCTTAGAACATTTATGACACAAAGTTGATACATTATTGAAAAGAATTCATCATAACTTGTTTCAATTGTTTATTCTATGTATAATTTATGAAATATACCCTTTGAACACGTTCATTTCAGATCAACTTCCTCTTTAACACAAAAGGAAATTACTTTACGAAATAGGAAAGTTCGGATCTGGGAAATATTATATAGGATAATGAACGTGATTTTGATACTTTTTCATATTTCGTCCATTTATGACATTTTTGTGGTCACCATTTCAATTGACAGACATGGAATATAAATACTTGTGACGCAGAATAATTATGGTGAACGCTTCCTAAATAAATAAAATTTTGTTATCAAAGGAGATTAATTGTACGTGTTTTATTAATACTTTCATGTTGGTCGTTCTTTACTTTTCACTTTTACTATCAAAAAGTATGTTCATACATAAAATGATGAGTTACTTCATCTGTCAACTCGGAAAGTAGAGTTTGAACCCAAGACATTTGCCAGACTTTCGTTTAAAAAACGATTAACGTTTAATAATAATTTCGATTATGCATGATTAAGATAGTAACTGTAGTGTGTTATCTTTTACACTTAAGAGAATAAAAAAGTAATATAATTTTATAGTATTCTTCTATGATTCCTAGCAATATGATTTGTACTTCACTGTTTTTCAACATATTTTTTTCTCTGTTTTAATTTATTCTATTTAAGTCTTCATTAATAAAAAACGTTTTAAATTATAAATAAGTACAATGATAAACATCATTTGAAAAACAACAACATAAGTTTACAAATCAGGCTAGTGAATTGCGTTCGAAACATTGGATTTATCAGTATTGTGTATGATTCTGCAGAGAAAGGTTGCTTTCCTTGTTTTCTATCCACAATCACAAATAATAGAGCGAATGGACACATAATCAACCAGTGGGGACAGTCGGTATTGACCACAATGTGCACATTATAGTGTCGAATTCGGTTGACCCAACCGCTAAACCAACAGCGTCAGAGTACTGTAATTTTGCGCTCTTACTGTGTGATTACTATCCCTGTTTTAGTTATCTACCCCAAGGTTGATTTAAAGGGAAGACATCGCATACACGAATTTTGCTCTTTGATCAGCTGACAATGCAGCGTTATTTCCAGCGAAAGTCGTGTGATTCTTGATCTCTTCCAACTTTGAGAATAATTTGAAAGTAAGAACTGTTTTAAATAGGATTGGGCATCACTAAAATATTTTTAAGAGTATCTTTCGTATTCGAGAAAACGTTCTTTCTCTGATATATACACACAGTGTAAAAGAAATTAGACTTAAACCTAATTTCACATAAGATTAGTATGGTGAGAATTTCCCCCCCAATTTTTAACGAACAGTTTTGTCAAAAGGGAAATTAAACTAATATCAACAGTTTTTCACTCACAGGTTTACTTAATAATAATCCCCGTAACTTATTTTATTTGGTGAAAATATTAACACACTAAAATAAGCATATAAAAAATACAAGTGTAGAGATACTATTAGTTGTAAAATATACTTAAAATCCGTAGTTAAAAAAAAATAAAGTTAAACATACATCATAATTATATTTTCTTCAATTTGTAATATTTACTTAAATTTTAAACATTAAATGAGATAAAGAAAGCAACATTTTCACTTTTTAACTGTAAATGGTAAAAAAGATCTAGTTTAATTGTAAAAATTCGATTTTACTAGGAAAGACTACATCGAGGAAGTTGTGTAAAAAATAAATATATTTATATGTAAATATTTGAAGACAGAAGAGACAGAGACAGAAGAAGACAGCCTTCAAGTGTGCTAGTGGTTAATGGATTGAACGATTGTCAGATTAATTTTCTTTCCACGCATACATTGACACAAGTTATTTTCTTCTCCAGATGAGACAAGTAGTCGTACTTCAGTCGTAAAGATAAGGAAGAATCATGTTAAAATTACTCATTTGATTAGCGGTACCTATCAATCGCGGTTAGCGGTTTCATTAGTGGTATCAGGAATCTTCATCAAATTGTTTTGCATTTCTCCGAAGGAAAAATCTGCGACATCAGTCATTTAAATCACAATAACATAAGTAAAAATATATACATTAGTTTCTTATGCCAGTAGTATTGTAAAATATGAATAAAAGATTTACAAATTTCAATAAATGTATCTAATTATCTCATTAAAAGTAAGTATTAAAAACGCGTTATTCGGCAGGAAGATTAATCACCTTTGACATAAAAAGTATCTCGCGAGTGTAGATGAAGTCATTATTTTAGAAATTTAATTACATTTACTATTTAACATTGTCAATTTTTTGATAAATATTTGGTCCAGTGTTTCGTTATAAATAACAAATTTGAAATACACTTAAACTATAAGTAGAACAATATTTTCCAATGGGCATCATAAGGAGATTAATGTTTTAAGTCATGCCAAAGTTTAATGAGTAAAATAAGTCACATAAAAAAAACTAGGAAATTTCGAAAATAAAAACGAAGTTTCTTGAAAACATTTCTCTAATCATAAGTGCCCCAGAGATCCAATAGAGATAAGACATGGTCATAGAAATCAAATAACCTTATTACTACTAATAATTCAGTGAATAAAAAGAAGTGGAACCAATTAGAAAGCCTTGTGTGACGCACTTCATTTCTTGTGTAATATGTGATTTCAAAGTATGAAAAGATGAAATGTAAACACACGGAGAAGAGAAAATAAAATTACATTTGAACAGCAGCAAAGAGACATATAAACTACCAGACGAACGCGGCAAGCATCAAACACACCACCACAAATCTTGCGCTAAACGAGCAAACAAATCCATCCGTTCAACTTCAAACAGAACACAATCCAAAAAACGAGCCATCGCACGGGATCTTCATCTTACGGCAGACCCGTCACGCCTAGAATAAACCTGCGTCACAATACGATTTACAGCACCTTCCCGCTCGAAACGCGACCACTTAAACGCCTGCAACGCGGAACGACTGCAACAAACCGTTTAACGACCCGAATCACTGCGCGGAGAGAGCGAGAGCTACAGCGACTAATCAATTAGACAGAAGAAAGGCAAACATCGCCCAGCCCCGGCGCGAGAGGCGCGAGTCGTGGCGAGGTCGCATGAACGGCACGCGGGCCGTCGAGGGTCTGTCCCCGCGCGGGGCGCAGCGAGCAAGGCGTTCCGCAGGGGCCCGGCAGGCGGCGCACGCCGCGATCGCGGGGCCGCGCGCCGCGCGCGGCGCCGCCGCGTTCGGGCCCGCTCGGCGCGGTCCGCCGGCGTTCTTGGGCGGGGCGGGCGGCCGCCTCCACCCTGGAAGGCGCGCCGTGTCCACGCCGGCATCTGTGAGAGCGCCGCACGGCTCCGCGCCGCGCGATCTCCCCCCACCAACGCGGCGGGCGGCGGCGGCGGCGGACTGCCTTGCCCGCCGTATACGGTTAGACCCCGACGGGACCGCCGGCGACGGAGAGGGTAACGAGCCCAGAGAGAGACGGAGGCGAGGGGTGGGGAGGAGGGGTGTGAAAAACCGCCCGCGCGCCCCGCGCATCTCGGTCATCCCCTACGCCGCGCGGTGCGCCCCGTGTTCTCTGTCGCCGCGCGCGAGGGCGGCGTGCGGCGGTCTCCGGCTTCCGCAGTGGCGGCGGCGGCGTGGCATTCGATTGTGCCGTGAGCCCAAAGCGGGTGGTTTCTCTTGCTTACGGGTGGTGGGGGGGGGGAGAGGCGAGCGGCGCGGCCGGCTTAAAAAAAATCTCGGGGCCCGCTGCGCCCCGCGCGCCGCGGTGCGAGGGCGGGCGCGGGGGCGGCTTGTTTTGTGTTTTGTCGGTGGTGCTTCCCGAGACCCGCGCTCCGGCGGCCCTCGGCGGCGGTAGCCGCGCGGCGGTGGAGGCGGCGGCGGCGCGCCGGTTGCCTGCGGGGAGTCCTGCCGCCGCCGCCCCCTCGCCGGCGGACCCCCTCCCTCAGCCGCGGGCGCGGCCGCACCGTGCGCGCGCCGACTCCCCTCCCCTGCCCCGGCGCCACCGCCGCCGCCGCCACCGCCGCCGCGGCCGCGCCGGACCCCGTGTTGTTGTACCCTGGACGCCCGTGCGACCACGCGTGTGCGCTGTGTGGGCTGCACACACTGTGCGAGCGACCGCTCTCGCCATCGCTCGCCGCGCGCGCGTGGTGCCACGACATACACACGCACGCACCCTCCGCTTTTTGTGTGCCGCGCCGCGCCCCCCCCCCTTCCTCTCTCTCGCTCGGCGCGGCAGCTTGTGCGGCGCGGCGCAGTGCGGTGCTGCTTAACTTCGTTGGGCAGTGATGTGAGGGGACGCCGCCGACGCGGAACAGAAAAAGACTCGCGAGCCGCAGCAAGCTCTCAACAAGGTGCGAGACGCGCGCGCGCGCCGGGGCCGCGGGTGGTCGGCGGCGGCGGCGCATGCCGGCGCGGGGTCGGGGCCGGTGGACGTGACGCCGGGCAGCAGCGGCGCCGGTGGTCAGGGTGGGCAGCCACGCATGGTCTGTCGCGCGTGGTAGGCGGTGGCTGGCCATGGTGAGCCGGCGCGCGCGCGGCGCTGTCACCTGCTGAGCAGTGCGTGTGGAGCGTGCCCCCGCCGCCGGCTGCCGCCATAGCGACGGCGTCGCCGCTCTGGGGCAGCAGCAAGGCCGCGGCGGCGGCGCGCGCGGGGCCGCGGGAGCGACGTCGGCGCAGGCCAGCGGAGCCAGCGTGGGGCCCGCCACGGCGGCCGGGTGATTGCAACGGGTACGCCACTCACCACCCACCATCATCACCCCATCAGAGCGGCGGGGCACCGCGCGGGCCGGCGCGAGCACCGGGCGCGGTGGCAGCGGCAGCGGGAGCGGCGGTGGGCGGCCGGGTGGGACCGCGCCGGGGACATGCACCTGACAGGCAGCACGGCGGCCGCACTGCGGCGGCCCCCGCGGCGGCGACGGGCGCCGCGGCCGCCACCGCCGCGTCGCCCGACAGCGCCGCGGGCTCCGTGCTGGCCGACACCTACACCAAGATGACGTCCGACATCCTGGCCGAGCGCACCCTCGGCGACTTCCTGTCCGAGCACCCGGGCGAGCTGGTGCGCACCGGCAGCCCGCACTTCGTCTGCACCGTCCTGCCGCCGCACTGGCGCTCCAACAAGACGCTGCCCGTCGCCTTCAAGGTGGTGGCCCTGGGCGACGTGCTCGACGGCACCTTGGTGACGGTGCGCGCGGGCAACGACGAGAACTTTTGCGCCGAGTTGAGGAACAGCACCGCCGTCATGAAGAACCAGGTGGCCAAGTTCAACGACCTGCGCTTCGTCGGCCGCAGCGGCAGAGGTGAGTGGGTGGAGTTTGCGACAGCTTTCCTCTCGTGGTGTAGTGAGTTGTCTCTGTACATCATAAATTTCTTATTTAGATATCTCTCTTTTAATACATTTGTGTAAATGAGTAGGTCTTTGTCAGGCCTCAAACGTCTGTGAAGAACTGTGTACTCGAATATACACTTCATAAAATATGTTTTTAATGACGTCGTTTAGAATCAATTACTGTGTTTGAATGACGCGTTTTTTTCTGTTAAGAATACATCAACCTATGTGTGGTTTTATGTGATTCCGACGATTATTTTTCGTTGTTTTATCATCAGTTCCAAGAAGCGCGCCATTTCAAAATCTGAAAGCTGATTGGTTCTAGCTCTTTCTTTTGTGACGTGACAAATTTCTGCAGTGAACTTTTTTTAATGTTCTGTGCAATGTTGTTATTTTATATTTGTTTAGAGTGTCTGCAATAAATTATTATTGCAACAAATATAAAATTGTAGTAAACAAAATTCATTATTATCTAGCATAATCATTATTGAATTCATCCGTTAATTGGTTTGGCGTAAAAACTATTGCTGTTAGAATTAATTTAGAAATAGCGGATTCAATTTTTACTATAATTTGGATAAATGCATTCCTAAATTTTAATTACTTGATACTAAACCCATTACAGCACGTTTCAATAATTTTAATTAACGGCAATATAATTATTCAATTAATTTTAATTTCATATTGAACATTGAGTAAAGTAGTACATCAATGAAATTTAGTTGTATTATTACTTAGTTGAGGTATTCGTTTAAATATTGCAATTTTTTAGAATTAATTAAATTTCATCCTTTGCAATAATATATTAATTTTATATTCGTAAACTGGTATGAATAATAGACCTACCTTTCTTTCTTTCTTTCTTTCTTTCATAGTTTCTTGTAGATTGTTTTGAGTGTAAAAACTCAATGAAATAAACATTAAAACAACGAATTTTCAATATTGAACCAACATTACTATAGTATATGTAATTACTCATTTTTCAGTAATCTAATTTATTAGTATTTGTATAGTTCATTCCCGTTTATACCGTGTTGATCATTTATTTTCCATAGGACCTACATCCTAATACCTCGGTTCGTATTATCAACGTCATTTCTATTGGGCCCAATTAATTTGAAGACATTATTATTATTATTATTATTATTATTATTATTATTATTGTTATGATTATTACTATTGTTAAAGTATATTGACATTCTTATTTCTAGGAGAATAGAAATTAATTTATAAAATTAATTTGTATATATGATAAATAACTCACAGAACCTGACAGGTTTAGGTATTTTTAGTCTGCCTATACAGGAATGTCATTTTTATTTTTCAATTTCCGAATTTTTTTATAATAACCGTAAAGGGAAGTTCATTCAAATCACTGAAAAAGGACAATCACAGCGAGGGTCAGCCAAACCTCTGTCCACCGCGTTTTATACGCCCATCAGAAACGAAATGACGTGCGAGTTGTCTGCAAAAGAGACGACGCGAATTCTGTTACCCAGCGGGGAGGCCGGGGGTATTAATATTCTGCGGGAAGCCGTGTTGGATTATCTTTTAATAGAGAGACGAACCTTCACGTGCAAACGACAGTCGGCTGTCCGGTTGCTAGGTTACCGAGTTAAATGCTGTAGCCTGTCCGAGCATTCCAGATTATAACGTCTGTCATTCCGTCAACGAGGTCGACAGGGGGCGGTGGCGGCGGGGGCGGCGGCGGCGGCGGCGGTGGATCGCGTGTAGGGGGCCGAGTGCCGGGATGCCGCCGCCGCCGCCGCCGCCGCCGCCACCGTGAGCTCCGTCTCTGCACGCACCTACCGTGAATAAATAGCTGTCTCCCTTCATAGCTCTCAGAGAGAGGTATTCCATTGCTCTCCCCTTGTGAATTGCAGGAGTGAAGGGATGCCCAGATATCGAGCGTGAATGCAGAGGGGGGCAGGGTGGAAATTTTGGAATGAGTCTTGGCTGACGTCGTGAAACTGTGAATTCGTATTCAATTAGACAAGACATTTACTGAGAATATGGCGAAGTTTATTCTCGTGTTGTCATGCCTAAATGTTACGAGATCACGATGCAATTTAATTTTCTTAATTAGATTAAAATCCCATAACATTATATTTATTATATTATATTTCGAATTCTGGAAGAACAATATGAGTTTTTAATACAATTATTTCAACAATTATTTTTGAAAAAGTAAATGACGCTATAAAAATTAGTTATAGTCCTGATTTATGGTCATGTTTAGAAAATAATTAATATTGTACTCATGAAACTAAAAAAATTGTTTCCGAAAGCCCATTTTTCTTATGTGGAACACGTTTCTCACTGTTATAACGATACTGCAAAGAAGACGTCATAATCTGAAATTTTCATTTTTTTAAATATTTATTATCAGTTAATTACATTTTAATTACCATTAGAGAATGAAGTCATTATTTTTGCCAGACACAAGGAAATAAAGGATGGAATATATGCTAATGAGTGTAAATACCATGAGAAATTTGCCTAGAATCTGATAATACGAGGTGGCGATATTAGTCAGCGATTTACAAATTTTAGCAAATCTACTCGCACTATTATTTTTTTAAATTATATATCAAATCTATAATAAATATCCACAAACCTCTTTCCAATTTTAAATTAATAGTTTTATTAATTTACATGTGTATTTGATTTTAATTTTTGTTCAGTGAAGGAAAAAAGTTTACTTCGTGTAAATTATTGTAGTGCATCATCAAAATAAGAATATTTAAATCAATTGTATACTGTTTTCCCTTTGTAAATATTGATGCATTTACCTGTGGCTATTACATTAAACCATTCAATTGGTTCGTGCTCGTTATAATTGAGTTTTGGAAATAGTACTTCGTGATTACTCGTATCTTCACAATTGTTTTGACATTATTTTAGAGGGAGATTAGGATTATTTCAACAAATACCTGTACAACAATCGTTATTTTCTAACCCAATGTCTTCGTGCATTTTTGAAACAAATTCACTCATGAAATTCTTTGCTGTTGATAAAAAGTATAAAAATATAATGTGAGACGAATAAATAATTAAATGGTGATGCAAAAAAGACAGTAAATTAAGTCAGTAAAGTTTTTTTATCGCTGAAAAGATTTTTGAGTCACTTTTCGTCTTTTTTATATACAAATTTAAACTAGACACATTTGTGTATTAAATTACTCTCCATTCACCTGCAGGTTCAATAATTTCCCACCCTTTTTATTGGATAATTTTTAAATGGACTCCCTTCAGTACCTTGTATTTTTTGAATGAACCCATAACGAGGGAAAATGCAAAAAGATCTCATTTGGCAGCATAAATACTGATAATATGGCTTGATCCCGAAAGAAGCGTTAGATACTATTGAGGATAGCATTTTATGTGTGCATCAGACCCAATTAGTCCGAATAATCATCACCTTAAAAGGACGTTAATATCGTTCATGCTTCCCAAAACTGGCACACCTCGAAAACTATGAAGTTTGAGTTACAACCTTAATAATACGTATTAATGTGATATGAATTGTGGCATGAGAGATATGGAAAACGAGAGAAGCTTCCGCTTACACTCTTTATCTACCACAAGTTTCCACCCCATCTCGATTTCGAAGTTTGCAGTCCAGTTTCTCTGATTCATTGTGCATCTTCTGAAATGGTCCCTTGTTTTGCTTGTGGGCATAAATGAAACTTCACTACCTATGCACGTTTTACAGAGTTCAGTGGGGAATATATTCATTCAAATGATCGGTCTCCAAGTTCTTGCGGCAATAAGTCGATTCTTCTCGAAGCGCACGGTAAAGGCACCATCTGTAACTGATTTTCCTCTGCAAATCCTTTTTATTACACGAGAGTGAAAATGTTGTTACTAATTCTTGCCAAAAGTACTCCTTGCTACCTGTAATCATATTTCAACTTGTATATGGGTTAGAGTAGAAATTCCAAAATGTAAGAAAACTTTCACACGAAACACTTTTCCCAGTTGTACGTCACACACGTTTTAACTGTTTTTTGGCGTTAAAACAATTAAAAAGTTCTATAAGAGGCCTATGTTATTCGCATCCAGGTTCCCATAAGTACAAGTCAACAGATCTGACCGGTAGTACATCATGCGTCTTCAACAACCATATTGATATATCTTTAGTTGGAAACCAGTCGATAAGTTCTCTAGTCATCCTTAAGGTGTAGGAATGACTTTAATGCTGTGGCGAATATTCTGTAAGGAAATGAATGGCGATGAAGCAAATTTAAAGAGGCGGAGGAAACTGGAGAACCCAGAGAAAACCAGCCGCGAACCCAGTTTGTCCACCGCTAGTTCACCGGACGTGATGGATCGGGATTTGAACTCAAAGGTATCCAGGGGTGGAAGGTGATTGATCTGACGACTGCGCTTCAAAAGACAGCAATCTTTATTTCAGTGCCAATGCCGAAGTCGTGCAGTCATATCCGGAATGGATGTTTTGACGGATTAGCGATTAACGTAATGAAATGAATGAGGATGGAGCAATGCTAGATTGAGAGAAAGGAGAAACGGGAGAACCCAGAAAATCCTGCCGCGAACCCGCTTCCTCCACCACAAATTTAAGTATGCACCGAGATGTGTCCACGGTAACCAAAGACAGATCTGAGAAATTTAGCTCGAGTCATTCCTCGAAAAAGGGCAAACAATCTTTATTTATCATAATCTTTACGATTGTTCTTATGCCTTACAATTGCAGTCGATGAATGTTTTGATAGATTGGCGATTATTGTAAAAACGTAATGACGATAATGCAAATGTGGAATGAAGAGCAGGGTAAATTTGAGAACACACAGAAACTCAAAGAAGACCTGCCGCAAACCCGCTAGTCCACTGGAAATTCCGCACGGGTAGACCGAGATTTGAACCCGGTTCCCAGAGGTGGAAAGTAAGAGAACTGCACTTCGAGTCACTCCTCGAAAAAGAGGAAACATAATGATACCAGTGCTTCAGTTACGAGTTATGACGTCAGAGACAAAGCCTCATGGAGTGGGTTTACGCCTCATGGAAAGGTTGAAGCCTTCACCGGAAAGGAAATTTTTTATGCATTGGCGATTATTATATAATGAAATGAATTAAGATAGAACGAATATGGAATTGATGGCCGGAAAAAAAAGAGAACCGCGAGAAATCCTGTTGTTTGAACGCAGGACAACAAATTCCACCTTCATCGACAAGAAGTTCAACCCGATCGAGAGATCGAGGCCCTTACGTCCCTTTCCTTGTAAATCTGTGAATCCTTTGAGATTCTGATTTAAAGGAGATGGTGGTGGATATGCACTGAAAGTGAGGAAGCTTATGCAGCTAATATCAACGATCTTACTACTTTTGAAGAAAAAAAGTTCGTGTAATAAATGTTTGGCTCTTTGGAGCCTCAGTTGTGTAATTTAGCAACATAACAATTCGGCAATATAAATTGCAAGTAGGTACTATCAGAAAACTCCAACAATGCCCCTGCACGCACTAACGTAACGAGTATGAGCTAACAGCAAATTTAAAATATCTAGGCAGATCGTCAGAATGACGGCAAGTCTGCGATCCCTGTTTCGTGAAAGGGATCAAAAGCATGGACGTATGGCCAAATATATTCTTGGGATATTTAGTTATGCTTCGTAAAAAATCTGTGTGCAGTTTGTGTCAATACAAATCTCCTCTCTTAATGATCATATGGAAGATACATTAGAGAACAAGTGTAATTATTTTTTTCTCTGAATTATCTTAACTTGTGAATAGGGAAACAACAAATCTATACTACTAATTTCTAGGGCGCACAGACATTAACCGTAAATTTTAACACCTCCAGCAGTGTGAGAGGTGTCCACAGTACTCGTAGATTTCCAGAACATAGAACTACTAGATTTCTAGAAAAATCCAAACTAATGAAACAGTTTTAATTGTGTCAGTGAAATAGTATGTTAGATTTAGATAATTCTAATACTGAAGAAACTATTTCTTCATCTTCGTTGAGGTTTCCGTTATCAAAAATTAAGTTTAGCAGTCCATTTAATTCTTAACTACCGTCAATGTCATATTTTTCCGTATAGAGTAAGTTCCACAAGAGCCAACAGCCATAAAACGTGTTCAAATATTAAAAACCAGATCGAATGAGTTAAAAAGAGTATCACACGTGGCTAAAACACCACTATTTTCAATTGGAAAGTTGACAATTGTAGAATCAGAGAGGCAAATATGTAGCATCCGACCATGAGAGATATATTTATGGTTTGATTTTAGACTGAAGAAGACTAAAAAAATATACAGATGAAACTTTTGACTTCGTCTTAAAAATGCAAAATCTGTGTAATTCCGACAACTCCTGTACTATGCTTATCGACGGAATTGTCTTGGTTTGTGCATCAATTTCTACAAAGCAGCACAAAGCATTTCATTGCAAGATCCCAAGAAATTGGCAGATTATTATTAAATATTAGTTATTTACATGTTGTATAATAAAACAAAATTATTTATATTCTTGGTACAGTAGAACTTCGCAAATCCGAAATTTTGGATAATCAGAACACAATTCGGGATGTAGGGAAAAAAATGCTTATTTGTAGTGTCAGGAAAGGATTTTATAATTACTGTAGAACTGAGCAACTATTTATTGTAATATAAGTGGTCGAAATAAAACGTTTATTGTCCTGTAACTACGGTGTAAATCACGTATTTATGTAGCAGTAATTTCCACTTTGAAGTGCTTGGAAAATCTTCTTTTGCCATAAGTAACTGAATGTGCTTGATGATGCGATGTGATGGTGCGATTTGATAATGCGACCGCAACGCTATTTCATCACATCGCACGCCACGATGCATTGTCAGGTTTTTCTAAAGATTTATTTGTAAATGTACGGATAATCCGAACATTTCGGAATTCCGAACGTTTCGGATAATCCATACATTTAGGATAATCTATACATTTGGGATAATTCGAACATTTCTGGATCCGAACAGATCCCTCCCTCAATTAATTCGGTTTACCGGAGTTCTACTATATGTAAAGAACTGTTGTTCATACATACTGTCCAGTATTAGATAAGAATGTAAAAATAATTATTTCAGTATTATACGAGAGTATTTTGTCTGTTCTTCAGAAGTGTGAATACTATACTACATTTTGATAAAAAACAACATTTATTGTACTTTAATTTAACAGCAGTTTTTCTGCTGAAGGTAACTAGTAATGCCTTATTTTCGAAATATTCACTATGCATTTCAAATAAATTGAATTCATGAATTGGAAAGCAGAATGAATCATTCTTTTTTTACTGGAATATATTATGTGCTTAATAATAATTTTTACGCAGAAACAATAGGACTAACAAAGTGTGTGTGGCTATCACAAAACAACTGAATTCTGAATTTTTCCGAGTGTCGTATATTTACCACCATTGTTATGATACCGAAAAATAGTATTTACGACATAATTTCTCAATCAACAAATCCTAGGAATAAACGGAAAAGTATGTAGAAGGAGATAAAAATAAATCAGTATGATTAATTTTTTTTACCTGGAATGCAATTTAGAAGAATCAGTCTAAAACAGCCGTATATGCTGTGAACGTATTGTGTTGGCAATATACATCACAATGAGCTCAAGATATCCACGAAGCCAGATGCTGAAAAATTAAAAAAAATTATTCCCAGAATCATGCTCTTCCTTTTCTCAAAGAAGAGTTAAGTATTTAAAAAATACCGCAATACAATATGATCTTGTAACGTATTTGTTATGTTCGAAAGTGAGAAAAAGCAATCCTGTGCTGAATGAAATTGTAAAGGGAATTGACGTGTTTGTGAAATAGTGGTGTTTTAGCCACGTGTGATATTTTTTTTAACTCAACCGATTTAGTTTTTAACGTTTGGACATATTTTCTGGCTGATGGCTCTTGATAAATGGCGACTTCGGTGTGTAAATAAGACGATAGTTGATGATAGTTGAGGAATGAAGAATTGAACTTGATCATTCACAGCGGGAGTGTCAATGAAGATGAAGAAAGTGCTTCTTGAGTATTAGATTTGAAGACGCCGACATTGTGGAGCAACCTAATAAATTCAAAAAATAGTTACGATAAAGAATACGGACTTTTAAGAAATAGAGAAACAAAGAACATTTATAGTGTTCATATTGATGTATCGCTCGTCGACAAGTATCAGAATGAAACTTTATACTGAATGCCACGAATGTAAAAATATCTAGAAACGAAAATATACTTATTTTATGGTTTTCTTTTTGTGGCAAATTAATAATAGTAGAAAACCGCGTAAGTTATGATCAATAAAGTACTCATTTATAAATAATCCTTTAAGCCTGTTTGGACTTACTGCATACAGCTCTGGGACACGAGTACCAAATACAATATCTTGAACATTTCAGTGAAAAGTTTTAAGAAAAATTACAAATGCTCCCTAGTATGTTCGAAATCGTGTAATTCATTCCGATTTTAAAATGCCAACAGTTAATGAAGAAATTAAAAATTATAGTTGTAAATATATTCAAAACTTAGAATGCTATACAAATACATTAGTCATAAATTTGTTAGAGTTTGGAAGTAAGACGCCTTAAAAATTACATCCTTTAAATTTGCCTCACAGATTTTTAAGTGTAGTTACACGCGTAATCAACTGTATTAATGAAGAGATACTAATGAATATCTTCTTCAATCAATGAATATCTTCTTCAAACAAATTTAGTTGTGGTTCTTATGTATGAAAAGATTGTAAGAAAACGTTCAATTAAAAAAAATATCATTCATGTAATGATATTCCTTAAATATAGATGATAATGTAATATGAATTATTTAGTTTGTTGAGTTATGAATCATATTTTAATAGACCCTAGCAGAATATGTCATAAAAAGGACACATTCCAGTTCTCTGTATGTAACTTTTCTGTTTCTTTCGGTGGGTATTTTTTAAGTTTAGTTATGTTGTCATTCTCAAGCACTTTTTTCTTTTATTACTTAATTTAAACTTAAAAATTAAAATTGCGTCGCTGCAGATGTTCCGACTATTATTTTATGAGTTGTGAAGTCGATAATATTCATTGCCTGTTCTTGCCTTTAACTCCCACCAAATAAATCGTAAAATGGAATTTTAATCACAGAGTTAATTAAGGTCGTGACTTATTGATAGGCTGCGGCCCTCCATTGCAATAAATCTCTTACACTTAATTCATAATCTGTGGATAAATGAACTTCGAACTCGGTTTTACTAGTTCATCACTTTAGGGAAATTGTGTGCATATGAAATGGGTGTCAAATTATTTTCATCCTCTAAAATAAATGTTTTCCACTCGTTTTGTCAACAAACATTAATGAAAAATTGAAAATACCTTCGGAATTAATTTAGTCAAACTACGGAATTTAAGAGATATGAAGTTTAATTTGTAAAGAAACTTTTAATTCACCATTCACTTATGCGTTTTAGTTTTCTAATCGTCACACTTGAGAATATTCTCATGTAAGCATTTAATAATCATTATTTAAATTTTAAAGCAAATGAAAATCATATTTTACTACTATTGTGAGTCTGAGATGAAGATAAATACGTGTTTATCGCTGAAAGTAAAGGTTTGTTTCAGTACTTCAATTAATTTGGGATTGCCATAAAGCAATACGTTTGCCAATTACAGATTGAACTTAAAATACTTGAAAACCTCTGGACAAATGAATTATGCAAAAACGTATAGGTTACGATTAACAAAACTCGTCCATAATAAAAACTCGTTTAAAAGTATAACACGTTATAACACGTTTAAAAGTATCTATAAAAATGTTGACACTAACATAAAATTGTGAGAGCAGTAGCATATAAAGGTCTGCAAGATAGTTCATTCGGTTTGTTATCATCTTCCAAGCAATCATTGAAATAATAAGACTTTTCAGATAGGTTTAACTTTAATGGGAGAAAACCCAATATCACGCTATTCCATCTGTAGTTTGCTATATTTTTAAATGTTTTATTTTTTATGAATAAATTCTTCGTGATTCAAGAATGAGTGTAATACAGAGGTTGAAGGTCGTAATGTGTAATTTTACGTGTAATTGTTCTAGCAAAACAAATTTAAATATCAATTAATTAGATATATGAAAACACAAAAAGGTAGCATTACCTGTGATAATAATTTTTCTACACACTACACTGTTAGGTCTCCATATTATATAACTCAATATCTTTGAAGGAACATACATGATTATGTTTTTCAAGATAATTAAAATCTCAAGTTTAATGATATAAGAATGTATTACCCTGTAGCATTTTGTGTGTCTCATATTTCCAAAACGAAGTCCTAAGAGAAGCAATTAAATCTCCATGACTCATGTCTATCAAATATATAAAGAACACCACAACCACAGTTTCAAATCATATAAAAATATCCATTTTCTCCCTCCTGTATCACCTTCCTCTCATTAATTCTTTTTGGGACTAATAAGAAACATTGTAACTAATAAAAGACTTCCAGAAATTTGCTCTACCCCCCCCCTAAATTAACGCGTTCGTGTAGTCCACTACTTTTTTTCTTACGATTCCTCATATCCATCCAGCTTATTCGCTGTAAAAACATAAAATGAAACTTCAGTAGAATTTAAAATATTACCAAATATAAAAACAACCCACAGTAAATTAACCTAATTGGTCAACCAATTCCCTATTCAAAAAACGTCGACAGTTTAATAAAAATGCTTGAAACATTTCATGCTAAATAAGAAAAAAGTATCATACGGTAAAAGTATCATACGGTACATCATGCATACGGAAAAAAGTATCATACATCTCATACGGTAGAATTTATGTAAGTAACCTAAAAGACCCCGGCGGTAGACTACCTACTGCGGTAACGCACTTGTTAGGCCTAAGGTCTAACAGGACTCTTTATTATTATTTATTTAGTATTTGTAGACCTTTTAATTAACACCATTTACTCCTTCAAGCTGTTGTGGTAGTACTTTATATTATATAGATTTAAATTTGTCTCATTTTCGAACGTGCACTTGTTTTGGTCATGAATTTGTATCAAGATCACAACATGTTATTTATACGAATAGCTATTTATTTTATCGAAGTTTGTTCTTTGATGGATTAAATTCATGTTAATAGATAAATTTGATCTATTAAATCATATTTTGTATTAAACACAGTATAAAATCTTGAAATTTTGGGGCAAATACTAATGTAAAACATTATAAAATAAAAATACGCTTATCTCAATATGTAAAAGAGGGTAAAATAAAATTACATCTCCAAAACCGTCTTGAGTATGTTTTAAAATCAACTAAAAGGTAACATAAATATCATTAAAACCCTGAAAAATGTTCATTGAGTTTCTAGAACGTAACTATTGCCGTATACATACGGATTACGTAATGTAATTAAAATTTAGAACGTTAATCTACAAAAAAGAAAAAAACCATGATTTTAAACTATATGTTATCGATAACAGTAAGGAAAGTTTTTTTACATCACGTAATTTACTTGCTATTTTTTTGCATATATCTTGCTTCTATTTTTTGCAATATACCTACCCCAAATTTGAAAACGTCTCCGCTTTCATTATTTGTATGCTGAAGTTTTGTAACTACTTTCTGTTGAGCAAATTGACATGTCGTTTATAAATATTTTTTTACAATTAATTAGACTTTTTACGTCAAATTACTAGACAAATATAGAAACTCAAGGTATTAAAGTATCAAAATTCTAAAGGACAGCATTAAGTTGTCTTTGGGGTTAAAATAAATTTGCCAAGATTCTATTCCTTAGATCTGCTGTAGTGACTTCAATCTATGACATTTTATATGTTTCACAATCTATGATATTTTTATATGTTTTACAATAATTACCACCTGAATTTAACATTCAGTTTTCTAGTTTTCATTAAAACATAATTCCGGTTTCACACGAGAGCGTGTTGTGTAAATTCCTGGGTATAATTACTCAGTTACATCATGCTTAGTTACTATTCTGCAAGAACTACACTCCAAACACCACGTATACTAATTTTTTGTTGTAAAGGAAAAATAATGTTCCGTGTCTCTTTTGTTCTCATTATTCATCTTTCTTAGTGTTAACTCGTTTCACTTTCTGCTTCTTTGAAATTTTAATAATCGTTTGAACTAATTTTTCCGTAACAGAGTACGCGCACAATCGTTGGTAACGTCAGTAAATTCAACTGTAGCTGAATTGCTACTCACCAAACATCGCTGTACGTTGCCCTCTCTCTATAGGTAATTTATATAAGAAAACTTTAAGTTTAACGCAAATAAATATATTATTTGTGAATTCTTGTAACCAGAATCAATACGCATATATAATATTCTACGCTTCCGTGGAAATCTTATTCCTTTCTCTAGAACTACTTAGTAATTTTTCTGGAATACTTTTTCCCAAGGGTTTGCGTAACTTCCAATATCCTGAAGTCGCTACTGTTTGGGTTTTAAAACAAGAATATCACAGTAATACATTCGGCCTACATTCAGGTTTCCATTCTCTCGGGGTCTCGCCCAGTCTCCTCTCTACAAACTTGCGTCCATGGTAACCGGCGCTACATCCCTCAATTGTTTCACGAGTTCACGCAACTTGAAGAAATTTCGTAAATTTTATTTAGTAACGTGAGTGCAATGCGCCTGACATCGATGTAAAGTTAAAAGACCTTTATTTGCTTGTAACGGTATAGTAACTGTGAGGATGACACAATATGATGATAGGGGGTGAAAGGACGAACACAATACAACAATGTCCGAGGCGGGACTCGAACCGGGGATCTCGGCCACCGGATCGACACCGATCCATAGTTGATTTGCTATTTTTGAATGAATTTCCCCAAAACAAATTGAGAAAAAATTAAAAAAGCTATTATCCATGACAGTCTTCATCAAGCTGTTGGGATTGAAATACCTCATCCGAAATGCAAAAACTACTTTTTTTCGATGTTCACTCTTAATATTTCATGTAAAATAAATTTCGGTAGCTTGGCACTACGGAACAGAATCACAAACAAACCACTTCCAAAGTATCAGAGTTTGGGAGAGATTTATTCGATCTACGAACGTGTAATATTTTACGATAACTGTTCATGGGATCTACAATAATTAGTCGATTATCACAAATTTTGAAAGTAGGTATTATAATTTTTTGAAACAAAAACGTGACAACCAACTGATATAATAAAGAATGTGCAGGGCCTAGAATAAATGACCTCTCACAGAATAATTCATTACCTTTCAGATTATAAAAATTACTCAAAAGTCTGTATCAAAGCAATGAAAAGGAAGTAAATAATAAAAAAAGAATGTAAAATGTAATGCAAATTGGAAATTCGGTTTCTACCTCAAGGTATCTGGTATCGTCCGGTTTAGGAAAGCTTTTCAAGAAAATACTTAGTAGCCGTTAATCTGAGAAATCGGCCATCTTACTTTTCTAGAAGCTAAGACACTGAAAATAAAAACAAATTAATGAACTCAGAATTCTTTAATCTACATCGAAGCTTCAGTAATCATCAAAATCTACTTGTGATCAGCTTAATGGAATTAAAAAGGAATGAAGAATGTATCCCTTCCATATGAAATGGTAAAATGAAGCTTTCAAAAGAATTGAATTTAATTCTTCAAACGAGGAGATTCAAATTAGCGAAATGTGATAGCGGTCAGAATTCCTACTAACTGTTAGTTCGATTTATTGAAGACCTTTTACTTCATTAACTTCTGAAGGAAAATTTGAACTCTGCTTAATAGAATTAATTGAATATCAATGGTTATAGCGCATGGAGAAAAATGAGCATTGAGGAAGACGATACTAGTTTATTGCATTCGAGAGTTATTTTGTTTGACGGTGACGTCGAAAAGTTAGAATAAAAACATACTAAGTGATATTTAATCTAATGTTAGAAGGCGGAGTACAGGAAGGAGAAATTTAAAAAAAACAGAACATGTGAAATATAGGGTTCTATGAGTTTGGAATAACTTCGAAGGTAAACTTAGAGTCTTTAAATTAGAAAAGCTATGTGAAAATTGTAACAACTACATTTGTGCACAACAATGATAGTTTTTACACATATTCGCTTCAGAATTAGGATCCATATATAGCATGAAAAGCTTCCAATTTCGGACGTAGACTGAGAAGTTTTTCGGCCTAAAGCGTGAATGTAAGCATGTAATACTATCACTAAATGAAAGAAGGTATATTATAAGCGCTTTTTATACCACTGTGGTATGCAAAACAGAATTAATTAATTAAATGCCGAGAACATTCTCAAATTTAAATTATTCACATTAATATTGAAAAAAAATGTTTTACGTTAGTAAAGGTAAACTCTGGGTATTGAAGGAACGTCTGTTGCACTAGTACGATTGTGCCTTTACTTGGTATTAATTGTGTAATAAAACCTTAAAATTTATTAGAAAAATTATGCTTTTATTATTGAAATAGAAATTTTTCTTTCTCCTTCCTTATACAAAACAGTTCACTTCGTAGATCTGTGTGTAATAGTAATCATAAAGATCTTCTTTACGGATAAGAAAGATTTCGTTTCTTGTTCAACAGTAGTTAATCTTAATTAATTTAAGTTAATAAACGAAATCCTTTAAAAACTTTTTAAAGCGTCACAGAGGTCACACTATAAGCATTCTATTGGGGGGGGGGAATTATTCATTAATGTTTCTGTTTTGCTGATGTTTAATCTGTAGGGTATGTAGTATATATCCAACAGTGTAGATAATATTTTACTTTTCCGTATGTAGTAGAATGTATGAGTTATTTTCTGTAATTGTTTTATCAGTGTGTATTGGAAAGTCATATACATTTCGAACTGATTATATTCTGTAATGTGATTGGCTTTGTATTCATAATTACCTGGAATTTCCGCTTCTGCCAGAAGCTCAGGTTCGATAATCAGGGATTGATATATATTATTTGCTGTCATGTTGGGACCGTACAGTAAATGTGTATTGGCCAGTTTTGCGCATCTAGTAATACTTTGCTTCTGACGATCGACACAATTGTTTCATCGACAATTCTGTGATCGACACTTGATCTGAAGCTGTGCTGTTTTGACGCTGATTTTTTTATTTCTCCAGTCACTCCAGTTTATTATAAATAATATTTTTATTTATATTATTAGAATTATTATAAAATTACAATTCTACAGTTCATTTATCCACAAATGTCTTTAATTTTTCATACAGCAGGAAGGAAATACAGCACGCGGCCCGTGGTCGCTTTTTAAGGCATTGCTGCATTCGCCTGGTTCGGATCGAAGAAACCACGGAAAAGTACCGGTCAGTGCAGCCGACCGTTAGAATTCCCCTCCAGACAGCTAATGAATTCTGCCAAACTCTTTCGCTAGTGTGAAAATCCTCTGCCGTCGGGGTGGATCTCTAAAGCTGCAGTTACAATGCAGCCAAAATATCGGTAGCTCGCTACCGGACGACTGCGAGCGAAATTGTCCGACCTATTTCATCCGAAAAGCACCAAAACTTTGCATCCCAAATCGTCACTAAATTCCATATTTTCCCAGTTCATTGTTTGAATCATTTACAAGAAGCACGCCCAAGACCATCTACATGTATTGTAGGTAATCTTAGGTTTTGCATGCAGCCTTGACTCTCCTGATGATTTCGGGCGAATTGAACCGACGGAATCAAACGAAACACTTCTTCGTTCAACGCTAGTGTTTCCGGACGCCATCGGAAGAGGTCGTTCAGGTCCAAGAAGCCCAATTTAATGTGTTTGATTGAGTCGGGGCAAATCGGACACAAACTTCCGACGTCGGCCGACCTAAAATCTCTTCCACTTTGACCGCGGCCTTAGCCCACCCGTTGAGCGACGGCGCAGCGGTAACGCATGTCATCGCCGAGCCATCACAGCCGAAGCCTCCCCGAGGGCGCCCCCCCTCTCTCTGAACGCTCCCCTAGCTGACGCGCGCCCCGACGAGGCACGCGAGCGGGGGCGTGGGCGTGGGCGCATCAAACAATGCACTCGGCGCAGCGCGGCGCGGCGCGGCAGGGGTCCGACGGTGAACGGGCCGGGCGGTCGGCGACGCCGACGCCAGGCCGCGGCATCCCACGGGGCGCCGCGGCGCTTGGCGCCGGTTGAAGGTCCACTCACAATGCCAACGTAAAACATAAGCACGGAGTTAACATAAAAGTTAGGACTTCGTCCACAAGCGGACTCAATCTCAATGCGTTGTCTAGGCTGTACGGGTCGAGCCGCGTCAGAGACATGCTGGCTAACGTTTCGGCCAGCGTTTTGTGGCCTTCTGCAGAGCGTACTGCTGGTACGCTCGGCTGGGAATCATTCACAATGCGTTCGCATAAGCATAACTCGTAAGACGTTAACTTAAAAGCTTGCAAGCTTCGAGCTTCTGTGCTTATGCTTACGGAAGACATAAGAAACGAACCAATCGCCGAACGGTAACTCAAAATCGAGAATCGAAATTGGAGCAAAGTCGATAGAAGAACTAACGCCATATGGGACATAGACAGAGTCGATATCTTCAAATCGATTTTTACATCCAACCAGATAGTCTCACGGCGAATAGAAACTTATTTTGCTTACGTTTATGTTAGGCATTGTGAATACTTCAGTCTATCGCTTATATTAATGTTTATGTTTATACACCATGCTTATGTTTACGTTTTCATTGTGAATGGGTCTTAAGGGCCCCTACACACAAGCGTTTCGTTGACGCGCGTTAGGTAACATACGTATAATAACATTCAACTTATAATAATAATAATAATAATAATAATAATAATAATAATAATAATAATAAAACCGTGTCTACTTGTAGATGTCGCTATGCCTTGCGATCAAAACCTCGTAACCAACAAAACCAGAGAAATGTCTTACGAGTATATACAAGAGTTCGGAAATCGAGATCAGCCGTATGTATGCCGTATAAGCACAGGACGTACAGTCAAAGAGCTCTTGGATTTGTTCCGCAAAAAATGTGTAAGAAGTTGACTCAACTCCCAGGACATATAAAGATTGGGAAGTGCAAGAAAATGCTTTATTTGGAATAGCCTACATTTTGTACCAAGTGTTGTAGAGGCACCAGCAGTCACTAGATCAGCTCTTCGGTGGCCGGTTGCAATCTGGAGTTTATATATTCAGCTGTCTCATACGATCTTTAGTTGCGATGAAGAATAATAATAATAGTAATAATAATTATAATAATAACAATAATAATACAATAATTAATAATAAGTCCTAGAGTACTCCCCGTTTTGATACAACGAAGAATGTTGAAAGTAAATAGTTCATTAAAAATAATACAAAATATTAGACTATAGATACTTATACTTTTCTTCTGCCAATACTCGGGGTAGTGTATTTGTACAATATAACGCGAAACGACACACGAGCGCTTAGGCCGTTCTAATCGCCGTAATCTAAGATGCGTGTTTCTTATCGTCCGTCAACACAGCAGTCTTTTGTCACAGGATAATCGACCTTCATTCCATACCTCGAACCTTTTTCAACGCTCTGCGTAATTTATGTATTTGTGTTTTAATTTGGCGGCTTTATGTTCACTCGCCAAGGTGTATATATTTAGGAGAAAATGTAAGAATGTTTTATTAACTGGTTGTGTATAGGTTGTATACACTCGTACCGAACCTGCCTTGTTTTTTGACCTGCTGAATAATTTATCTTTATGTCTAAGACTACGGTTTTGTTAGATGCCCAGAATATCATGAATAATCCAGAAACTATGGAATTTCCTCCTTAACTGAAAAATGTAAAGATTTGATTGTGATTCCGCCTGTTTCATACAGAGCCTACAGACTGAATTCTCATTCCGAAACTAATGGAACATTCCTAACGATACACCTGACGTTACGTGACAGCAAGGCTCCAAGGAGAGTTCGTTCATTATTTCCTATTCACGTGTTGCGTTATGAAATATCTTTTTTTTTTAATATTCTTCATGTGTTAAGAACTCTTGTTCAGTCTGTATTCTTCACTTTGATATTGCAATATTCGTGAAAACTGTTTTTGTTCTAAAATGTAATTTATTGTCGTGTAGTGCGATAGTATTTTATCAATTGTTCTTGAGCAGTATGCGAGCCACTTTTTCGAAAACAATTTTGTTTGCTTCTTTTCAACATCGATTTTGCTTCTGCAGGCTACTAGTTTATTGTCATACTTGTGTATATTCTTCATCGATTGATTGGTTATTTAATTTTATTCTTAATTTGTTTAGTCAATTGACTTAATAAAAATTACGGCGTTCAGAGCACATAGCTTTACGTTCTTTCATAGAACACAAACTATATATATATAATAAAACTCGCAAATTTATTAACGACAGTAAAAATGTTTATTAAAATATTTCACATAAAAACAGGTTTACAAATTTCACTGTAACACAATACAATTAAAAGTATTGTACTTGTTACGAATTGTGTATCATTTATATGCTGTAACTTTCCAATATTTTGCGTAAAAATACTAATGTATGATACAGTATGATTTGATTTCGTGAAAATATTTTATCACCCTTAGGATTATAATTTCTTTAGTAGCAATTTATCTAGGCTTAGTATACGCATGTCTTCCCCCAAAAAATTATTATTATATTATAATATAATAATATATTAAATTTTCTTCCTTAATTTTGTTTTCTTCAAGGAAATGTAAGTGAATAAACGTTCTATTTCAATTTTTGAAAAGAAAGATTCTCTACCTATTAATAACTTGATAGGCCATGGGCGTATTAGTAATTTTAAATTTTATCGAAATTCGATGTGCGGTTTCTGAGATCAAGCAAATGAGAAGATGAACATCGGAGAAATTCCTGAATGTTCAATCAATAAATTCCTATACTGCTCAGAAAATCTCTGCATCAAGTGAAATATCCAGATGTGAAATGTAATACGGAGAAAATGTTTCCTTACATTTAAAGTAAATTTCCGGAGGAAAATCATCTCCATGAATTAATATATATGGTTTTTGGTGGATATATTGTGTTATACATAACTGACTAATTTTTTGTGACATTTTGTGTGAATTTGTTGACCCTAACACGTTACGATGTTTTAGTTCTGAAATTATTTATATTTTCGACATTGTTCGATCACATTTCGTGAATAAATTGTGGTAAATCGAATCCCTAAACTTTTCTGGTATATATTCCTTTCATATTCTCACTTATTGTTTATTTTCTGGGATATTTTCATAATATACAAACCCATGTAGTAACATTGAACGAGAAATGTACTCCAATTTAAATATAAACCTGCACTTGCAACCTCACTTCAAATTAATATTGATGATTTAACGTAAATACATTTTTGGCCCAAGGTATACATCACGTTTAAACATGTCTAATACTAAATAAACATGCGAGTAAACTACAAAATATCACAACTTATTTAATTCTTTTTTGTGTTATTAAAATCAAGTGTTACTGATCTGTTATATTTCTCCAAGAGAAGAGACAAGTTGATATAGACGTGTCAGCAAACTTTTGTGCCTTAATCCACTGAGGAAAAGTTGAGATTGTCTTTTTTTTCTGGCAACAAATGTCGGTTTTCGCAGTTTATAACATAACACTCAGCTCTTTTAGTGTTTTGGCATAAGATAACTTATATAAGACGGTACTTACCACAACTGTGAATGAAGCAAATAAATATTCAAAATTTTAACAATTTGTCCTATTTCACTCAAAAATAGATTACTTTAAAAGACGTTTGAATAATAAGTTTAATTACTTTAAATAAAAATATATACTACAAATCGACAATTTTCAAATTAATTTCAATTATTGAATAAAATGCTTCTTTGGTGAGTTCAATTCATCTCCTACAATCCCTCACTTCGCACCTTATCCCAGAAGTTTGCTGGGCTTCTGATCTGTATGTTCAATTACAGCAGTGTCTGTTTCGCCAAACAAATTTGAAGCCCTCGCTTGAATACATATTATTCAGTATATCAAAAATGTAATCTAAAATAAAATATTCAATTGACTTGTGAACCACAAGCAAAGGCGATGAATGCTAGAAATGTCATACTTGAGATATTCAGTAAGCAATATTTGTATATAATATACAAATATTGGAAAATGACCTCAAAGCGAACAGAACACTATTCAACAGATTAGAAAACGAACTGTATACAAAACTATTTTCATAGTAATTTCTTAAAAATATTTGAAGCATAAGGGAAACAAGAAAAATACAAATATGGATTCGGGAGTTAAGCGGTATGTTGTCGGGTAATTTTCTAAATTAACTCTGTTTTTTTCAAACTGAATAATTCTTTTAAAATAGTTCAATAAGTTTTCATTTCAGTCAAATTTAAAATACAATTAGAAACGTTTTGGAGCTCAAGGAACTGGAGTTAAGTCAAGAAAACGAAGTGAATTATGTATGATTTGTGCAATTTTGTACGCAGTTGTGCAGATATTGTTCATATATTTCCGTCGAATTAATTATGATTCACAGAAAGAAAATTATGTGTATGTACACTTGTAACATTCGTTTAGTTGTCCGTGATGTTGCAACATATAGCAAACATTACATGCGTTTCCTATAAAGTAGACACCACTATTCCTACCCACCACGAGTTGATATTTGTGTATTTGACAAATTATATTATATTTTTATTCAACTGATGAACATATATTTCACTAAATCTATCCCACTTCCTCGTTCTTTCATTTACTGCATCCGGGGGACAATGCTGGCTTCTTGTCCAGGGCGAGTTAGTCGCACTCTGCTTCACGGATGCTATGTAGACTCACGCAATAAGTCTACGTCAGCCATGTCGAGGTCGCGGGCACTGCATTCAGAGAAATTGGAACAAGATTTAAAAGAAAGCGTTTGTACAAATTGCTATAGAGTGGTGGTAGGCTACTGGATACCTCATGAGTGTTTTTGAGAGAAATTACTTGACAGTTATTGCCACAAATGTAGCTATACTAATTATTTTTTCTCTTTAAGGCAAAGAAATTATTCATTAAAATTAAATAATACATCAATTCCACTTCACATTCTCAACTGATACTAAAATTTAAAAAAAAAAAAACTGAATAAAAAGTGTATTGATTTCGTAATCTCGTTCAATTAAGAGCGATTCAAAAGCTTGAACTTTATAGAAGACAAAATATTCTTGTCTGTTAAAAGTACTCTCCGTCCGCAAGCCAAAATTGTTAACTTATTGACAGTTGTTAATTTATTTAACATTATTGATAAATACAGTAAGTAACTGAATGATTTAATAACACAACACAAATGAAAGCAAGGAAATAATTCTCCATTCAAACATTTTCCGGTCACTTTGCACAGATATTTATGTAAGGGAGAATTTAGTAAGAGTACATTGATTTGCAACAACTGCTCGGTGACCTCAGCTATAAGAGCGGAGGCCGAGCAACGGTGCAGCATAGCTGACGGCAATTAAAACGAATCACGCTGCCGAATACAATTGGTCCTATCACGGTTTAAAAATATATACCCTATTTCTTGGAAGGAGATAGTGTTTTATGCTTTATGATTTAAGATTTTGCAAAATGAAATTATATGTTGCTATTCTTTGTTGGATAGTGTTGTCTTTTGTTCTGGATAAGTCTGTACAGGAAGCAAAATGTAAGAAGAATGGCAATGTGCAATAAATAGCCCATGTGGGAGTTCTGGATATGTTAAAAAAAAGATTCAAAGTAAAAATGACTATGGTAATAAAATGTGCAATTATTTATCCATCAGAATGATGAAAATTCATATCAATCAAATTCAACAAAATAAATGCACAGCTTATGACTGCTCATGTACAAAAATGCAAATGTGCCGAAAATGGCACATCGGGTGGTGTAGGCTTAACCTCGCGTTTCGTGAGGCAAGCTGATCTCTTGCGTCAGGCAAACCCGTCCGCTACTAGGGCAACAAAGCAAGCCCCAATTTCCGAAACGCCGGCAGCGTCATATGAGTTACGCTGGGGGGGAAATAGCATATTTTCAATATCAAAAGTTTTTCCAAAGCTAGTTCACTAGCCGATACACCAGCGAAACGGTTCGTCTTTGTCTGCATACACGGGAAAGCATGTACAAACGTACATGGGAATGTGGTTATTTTGTGAGTATACTGACTAGTATAGTAATTAATATTACAAGTGGTTGTTTTCATGACAAGACGGGAGAGTTCTAGTACGAGGTCGATAGGCTAAGTCTAGGGATCTCATTGTATCACGGCAAGTCGCTTTTGCCGTGTGTTTTCGTAACGCATTTTTTCGACAACTCAATTTTATAACAATTTGTTTGTCTTTAACACATTGTACTGTCGATCATAAAAGCGTACTACAAATTTTACCATTCGGGGGGTAGTACTTCACTCTTTTTTCTAATCGTGGGACTTTCATTATTATTTCAGAAACACTTTCGGTAAGTTTTCAGACTGATGTGAAAAAACATTGAATATCCTTGACCGAATACTGTGTAAGTGTGCTTCTTTTTCTAGATAGTCTCGAGTAAAAAAATATAACCGATCCACGTCTCAAAAAAGTTCAAGGTTTAATACATTTGTTCAATTTTGATGACACTAGGTGATTAAACTTTTTCTTCCTGCCATGCCAAGTTATGGGATAAATTATATTTATTTTTTGATATTACACAGAATAATGGATTTTCTCATGGACGGACCTTAATCATACCAAACAAACGAGATGTAGACAATAAATCCAGATAGTTAAACCATGGTCTGCACCGTCTACAAAAGATATATAGAGAATAAATAATGCAAGTTAATTCCCGCCCCATTCAGTCTTCCTTTCGTTTCTCCATTCAATGCGACGTCTCATGAACAGATCTTGTCGAGCCGAGCAACCCGACTGCTTTGCTGCCGCCGTCTGAGTCGCTGTAGGGGCAACGAAGCGAGCCCAAACTCTCGGCACGCCGACGACACATTATGAACTGCTTTGGTGGCGGTGGTGATGGGGGCGGGGGTGGAGGGGGGACGTGGTTGGCGCGTGCGGCGACGGTGGCTGCCCGCAGGGCGTCTCTACGCACTTCTTAATTCAATTATTTACTTTACGCGGCGGTGGCGGAGGCCGCAGTCTTCTTACCCGCGTCGCCGGGGAACCCCTCCCCCTTCATTCCACGGGCATCCCCCCCAGGCCACGCAGCGACCTCTTTTCTCTCCCCCTTCTTTGCCTTCTTGTCGCCGAGGAGGCGCCCCGCGCGCCGGGGGTGGCGTCTTAAAGAAAGATCGCCCCGAGCGGCGGAGCAGACGCCGAGGGTGGCGCGGCGGCGAAGGGGGGCGGTGGCAGTGGGACAGTAGCGAGGCGGAGACGAGGGTGGCTGTGGGGGGCGGCGGGGAGAGTGCCGAAAAAGGTGGGTCAGGGCATCAAACGATGTCGCTGCAGTGTCTCTCTCTCCAGGGTGCCACTCCCAACAGTGGCAGGATTTTCGACACTAGTGAGATAGCTAGGTTTATTTCAGCTACTGTCTGGAGAAGAATTCTATAAGCCGGCTACTCTGATTGGCAGTTTTCCGTGGTTTCTCCGATCAACACTAGGTGAATGCCAGAGCGGTACCCTAGCAAACGGGCCACGGATTGTGCGCCATCTTTCCTACCTCTTCCTTCTCTTATTATTTCCCATTACACACCCACTTATACATGCTTTACTACACATGTTGAGAGCTTAGAGCCTGTTCTGACTGGGGTAGTGCTCCGCTAGTGAGAGATACCTTGTTGGAGAAAATTTCTGCAAGCTGACGTAGGTCGGCGCAGGTACTCGTCACCCAGTGGGGAAAGTTTACCCCATCTACTGCGATAAAACATACATTCTACTTATGGATCGAATGACCCTAGCATTTGACGGGCCCGACATCATTAATCAATCAATGGCGTTGATAATAAGGCGAAGTATACGAGTGGTTTTAGCGTGGTGGAGAGTCAATGAGGATTCTTTCTGCGAATGGTTGAAGCGGCGGCGCGGGCTGTGGCAGCGGTTGCGACCATAATCGTCGCGGTGGCGGTGGTGATAGTTTGGCGGGTGGTAGGTTGATGGCTGAGTCTGTGGTGGCAGTGGCTAGCGCGATGGTTGGGCGAAAGCGAAGGCGACGTTGAAGGCGCTGGCGGAGGCGGAGTCGCTGATGGCGATGAATGCTGCGGCGGTGACGGCAGCTGTGCTAGCAATAGCTTAGACGGCGAAGGCAGAGATGGGGGCTGCGGCGGTGGGAGTATTGCTGTGGCTGTGGCGGCTGATGTGGTCGGTGGCGGCAGAGGAGGCGGCGGCGGTGGTGACCGAGGTTGCTGTGGTTGCGGCGGTGGCGGTCGCTTGTAAGGCCAAAGTGGCGGCGATGACGAAGACAACAACTGGGCGACGGCAGTTGGACAGTGGAGGCCGCAGAGATGGTGACGACGGTTGGTGTTATGATGACGAAACAACGGCGGTAGCGGCTTGTAATGCCAAGGCGTCGGCGGCGATGTGGAAGACAACTGCTGGAGGACGGCGGCACTAGAACAACGGAGGCAGAGGATAGGCGGCGGGGGCGGCGTGTGCTGTGGTGGTGGTGGCGACGAAACGGAATTAACGGTGGCTTATAAACCCAAGGCGCCGTCGAGATTGACGAAGGCAACCGCTGCGGGATTGCGGCAGTAGGACAACGAAGGCAGAGGAGACGACGGCGTTGACGGCGGTTGCTGTGGGGGCAACAGTGAAACAGCAGCGGCAGTGACGGTGGCAGTGGCTTTTAAGGCCAAGGCGGCGGCGATGACGAAGTAAATAGCTGGGGAACGACGTCAGTAGCGGCTCTGTCAGTGACGGGAGTGGCCGCGGCGACCGCTGTGACGAGGAGGCGTCGGCGGTGGCAACGGCGAGAGCTACTGCGTAAGAGATGGCGTTTGCGCTGCCGGGGTTGCCGGCGAGGGCAGGAGTTCACGCGAGAAATAGGCCGTTGTTTGAACAGTTGAGCCGCGCGGCGCGTGCTGCGAAGGCCTTTTACGGCCGCTAAATCGCCCGAGAGGACGCCGTTGCGTCTTTTATGAAGAGGGTTGGTTGCTGGCTTGCTCTTGGGGGGAGGGGGTGCGCCGCTAAAGGGTTGGTTGCACTCAATGATCGAGCAAGGTAGCTCCCCTCGGGAAGGATTTCTCAAGAAAGGGGGTTACTCGCTGAATGTTTTATACTTTCTGTTTTTATTCAACGTTCCACTTTCTTTCAAACAATGGAGGTGTTCTCCTCACTGAAGACCCTCTTGTCACAATGACGGGTTTGAGATAATCGCTATTGGAGGTTTGTAGCACTTTTATTTAATAATATTTACATGCAAACATTTAATATAGTTGCGATGTAATGAACGCTTTGACAAAGTACTTATTTAGAATTTCAACATTGTATATTATAGTAATCAATATACATTTTTTCAGTGTATAAAAGTATACTTAAAAGTGATACGACAATGCAATATAAGATGTTAGGTGATAGAAAATTAAATGGAAGATGGAAAGAACATTTATATCGAATTCCCTACAAATTATTACAGGAAGCATTAAGTTCAGTTCCTGTCTGTAAGTGATATGAAAACCTTATTTCGAAGCACTTCTAATGATTTATAATCATGTATACATCGTTACCCAATATTGATACCCCTTTCCAACAAACAAAAAATAATAAAATGTATAGTTTCAGAAGAAGTTGCCATACACTTTCAAAGAAAGTCATTGATTATTTTTTTTTATAAATAATTAATAACTTCTTGCAGGGCTTCAATATTAAAACACTTTCAAAGGTGACATGATCAGCAATCATTATTCTCTCTATAGTTTGGTAAAAGTAACTCATAAGCCGCAATTTCTTTAATCAGGAGAATTAGCAGAAGAGTTAATGGAAGGATTATTGTGGCACCAGTGTTAATTTTGAAAGAATATATTTCAATGCGTGATATTTCAGTACAACTGTGTAGAATTATGCAGAAAATATTATGACGAGCGGACTCGAGTGGCATTCTCCTTTTCTGCGGATGTTATTTAATATTCGGGTGAAAATCTATGTAGTAATAATACGAAACGTGTGAATTTACATCGTATTTAAATGAATTTTTATAAAATGATCATACTTTGATAAATCTATGAAAGACATTTGGTTCAATTATTAAATTTTTATATCAAGCTATTTTTACTATCAAATTACTTCAGGTTTTCATTTTGTGGATATAATAGGAAAAATATTTATACACTACAAGAATAGATTCTATACATGTTTTGGGAACTATAACGTACAGATAATCGATTCAAAGCACAAGCACAAACATAGGAAAGTAGGGCAACTATTCTTCAGAATATTCCTGTCAAGACCGAACGATGTAACAAGAGTAGTCACAGTAGTCGATAGTGCTTCAGAAGGTTATAAAGTATTCATACAAGTGTATTAAGATGTTTATATTTATTTTAATGCTACAAAATTTCGCCTTGATCTGGGAATCGTGTTCGTATCTATCCAAGACATTAGTTCTATATTGTGTAGATATTAACTCGAAATAAATTATAACATGTTCACAGGCCCCGGATTCTTATCAATTGGAGCTTAAATGGAGTTACATCAAAATTAACATCTCTAAAAGTAAGATCACTTCACAGGATTGTCTAAACATTGCGGTTTTGAAAAGATAATTGGGCGAAAAGTCAACTCCAAAAAGATTTATACATCGTATTGAAGAGTGAAAATACACCAAATTATTAAAAATAAAGTCTACATAAATAATTAATACCAAAGCAATCAAGAAAAGGATTTCCGAAACACAGTGCGAGTACTTTTTATGCATTGCAATTTTTATTGTTTTTATTTTTCATGTTTGTATTATTTAAAATAGAATCAAAACTTTTTTTTATTTTTTATGTTTTTGAAGAATAGTATACGGACACTTCTAGAGTTTATTCTATGTTATTAAATTACGAAAGATCAAATAATTTTTTTTATTTTGTTAAATTATCTCCTGTACGAATATTTTTATAACTGCATCTGTTGTTTAGTAACTCTTTTTATGCACATTGGATGAAAAATGATTAAATATGCAAAATGCTTGTATACGTTGGTAAGAGGAAAATGTCCGTGTTGGGATGTCACAGTAATGAAAGAAAAATGATGATTACACTTTAATAAATTGCATGAGTGATATAATACTTTGAATGGTAAAAGAGAAAACTCGCGGTGGTTTTACCTTTACAAAATATACAAATTCTGACAATGCATTACGATTTCTGTATCTGTCGTCTGAATTTCTAAATATTATTTCTAATATGGTTCGTATGTTTTCGGAAAATCTCATGTGGTGTTTTTTTTACTTTTATAATTTAGTCAGATGCGATATAATGATTCAAATATCAAATTGCATCCTCTATCCAAAAATCTATTTTAATGAGTTCTGAGCTCTGTGTCGTTTTCCAGTTGGGATGATAAAATTATCTCTGGATTATGTTACCTGTTCACATCAATTAAATCAATGGTAATTTGTTCATTAAACAATTTATATTACGGATATTCTATTTATGCCAAATACCACACCCAACAGGACAAATCAGAAATTAATGTAGACTTTATCTCGTCTTTTATTTCGTCGCACTAATGATATAATACTTCGGATTTTGTTATTATTTGATTTTTAAGTGTAACTTGATAATACATTCTATAGTAACTATTGAAGCGCTTTGAAGTATTAATGAACAATTGTTAATATCATTTGACTACCAATAAACTGTTGCTCGTATCTCAGGAGTAAAAGTGTTTCCTTAATTTGAAGTAGAGGTTGTTTTCATTTCAACTTTTTGTCAATATGTTTGTACACACATGAATACGGAAATACACAACTTGTGCAAAAGGTCAGATAATGTCAAGCAAAGGTCAGGATCTGGTCATGTTCTTCTGTTATGTTTATTCATAAACATTTTACAATTCTAAGAAATGTCGTGGTTTATAGCCCTATGTATAAAAACTAAAAATATGTAGGTCGGCAAATATAGAAACAGAAAAATACGAAGTCTAACAAAACTACTTACTATATGATATTGTTTGCCTTTTGTATTGAAAATGAAAAGAATTTTTCTGACGAAAAACGTCAGTTTTTGCCCGCAATACATTCATTTGTTTATCGCATAATACTCAGTATATTCGTACATATAGATCAAAGCAAAAATAAAAGCATGCCAGTATTACTGAATCGTAAATACTAAAAATGAACCTGCAAACGTATAAACCATGGAAGACTACAACGTTACACAAACGTTACACAACCGTTAGGAACATCTTTGATTATATTCTATTATTTTTTATTTCATTCCTTTCTCTAAATACTCTAAATTTTCTACTAGTAAATTTTTGCTGCATTAAATACTTCAGTAAAGTATTTTAAAACATGACGCATGTAAACAAGACAACTCAGATGAATCAATTTTTAGACTAATCTAGAAACCAAAATATAAAAATTTCTAATCACCTTTATCGAATTCTTATAAAACTCGAATTTATATTAATTACATTTCCTTTGCTGGAAAGTGAGATATGCCACCAATTTTCACGTTGGCATGCGGGTCTCCCCCCACCAACTATCTCTACCAGCCTAGGTGGCTCAGGGCATTATTTGATGTCACTGCAATGCCTCCTACTGGGAGGTCCGTGTCTGGGGCCCCGCTCGTGGGACATAGCTTGTTGGAGGCCGACGTGTAGGTTGGCGCTGAATCTCTCCGTCCAGCGAGGAAATAGTACCGCCAACTCCCGCGATAAAAAAAACATGCAATACACTTACGGAAATAATGATCTTAGATATTGACGCTCCCGAAATCGCTAAGCATTCAATCATTCATTCCATGTGTCTCTACCAACTAAAACAAGCTCTAAGCTTTCCAACTGGTCTCAGGACATGTGTGATGTAGTGCGTACACGTGTGTTTGTAAAGGAGAGAAGAAGGAAAAAGGATGCGCAAGGTTAGATTTTGCGCGGTCCGTATCCCGTTTGTTATGGTACAGATCTGACATTCACATAGAGTTCGGAGAAACCTAAGAAAAGTATCGTTCAGAGTAGCTAGACTTCTCTTTGAGACAGTGGTTGAATTCGACCACGCTATGTAGCTAGTGTCAAACATTCTTAACCGTCAGTACTCTAACTCTCGGACCTTTTGGTAAGATACGCTGCAATAATGGCTACGCTATGTCATCTCAGCTGATCTATTATTCGTAGATTGTGTACTTAGATCCTCTTGACTTATGAAGCTGGAGATGCGATCTCGCAACGACATAAGGTAACACAAAAACATTAATGCACTACACAGAATGTAGCTAGAAGAATGATTCAGATGTTCCCAAGGAGAAATAAGACGCAGAAATGAGAAGTTGCGCAGGGCGTCTTGTAACAACGCAACCCTGTGAGAAAGTTCGTGAATATTCAGAGCGCATTTTCTGCACGAGAAGGGTGGAAGCAGACCTTTAATTTGGAGGAAGATGATTCGAACAATTGTTATGAATATTTCATTTTTGCCGCGCAATATATCTTGTTAAATGTAATTTACGTTTTGTTTGTTCTCTGTTTTCTTTAATGGCTCTTGTCATTGATTAAAATGTTTGCTTTGTAATAACCTAATAATTAACTAATAAACTAAATAAATTAATAATATTTGAGCTTACCCTTTTTGAGTTCTGGGGGTTTCAGTCAGTTAAACATACCATTATTTTGCAATATAATCAAAATATTTACGATTTATTGTATATTACTATATATTATTATATTTATTACCTATATTAGATATTACATAACATTATCTCCTAGAAAATATCCCAAAGAATAAAAAATAAATAAGCCTTCTTTGATGCTAAGTATTTCGTAATGCGAGTTCTGATGTTCACTTCATCCACCTGTACCAAAATGAACGCTTCCCCAGATCTGAGAAGCTTTGCCAAAATTTAATTTTAGTTTGGGATTTAGGGTAAATTAGTAGGCGAAACATGAGTAAAAATTAGTGTTACTTATTTGTATTTCTTTCAACATGAAAAACAAAACGATTAAGAGAAATGATTTAAACTAGTCATGTCAAAGAATTCCAATTCTCGAAGTTCAATTTTTGATTTTGAGTTCTGGATGTTAAGATTTACCAAAATTCAAGTTATCAGGTATATTATGTTTGAGTGAGCGAAGTTTGTTTTCTCGGGGTTAGGGATTTCGGAATGCGAGTAACAGAATGGAAACAAAATATGGGGGTTTCAATTGTTATTCGAGTTGTCATTCCTAGTTACCCTGGTTCTAGACATCTGGGTTCTAAATGTCAGGTTTTGGTCTTTGAGATATAAATATTCAGGATATTTGTGTTCTATAAATGTATTTACAGCGTCGTGTCTCAGGTCCTTGTTCAGCGTGCTTGCTTTCCATGACGCGAGTTCGATTCTCGGTCGGGCAAGATTATAGTGTGCGTTTCCCTTGCAATGTCCCAATATATGTTGCTGTGTGACGTTGAGAAAATTCACTTCTCAGGTTGAAAAGACCATAATACGGCGTCGGTAGGTCTTCGTGCCAACCATACGTACCCCCTTATCAAATGGCCGCAAGGGCGACTCGTCGCTAGTAGGGCCTGGCCCGTACACGGGCTGACGCGCTAAGTACAAACAAAAGAAAAGTTTTTACTAGAGTTACCGTGGTTTGAGTTGTCAATATTCAAGTTCCTGTAGTTCGGGTTATCGATGTTCGAGTTATCGAGTTTTGTGTTCGAGTAACCGAGTTTCCATTCAATTCGCTAAATTAATTTTACCTCTGAACAGATTTCAAATATTGAGTATTATAAACATTTATTATTGAGGTTTTAGTGCATATTATCATTACGCATGATATAATGTGCTAATGTGAATCCTATTATTCACTTCATTCATTCATTCATTCATTCTAAAATAACGCTCTGTAAGCCTGCTCGTGTTTTCCGTGTTTTATACAAGCTGTCGTAAGTCGAATTGTTATTCTTAGTTACCCTAGTTCTAGATATCTGGGTTCGAAATATTGGGTTTTAGTTATCAGTCTTCTAGATGTCAAGGTTCGGAATATATGTGTTCGATAAATCTGTATACAAAAGTTCTCTTGGTTGGGGTTATCAGGAGTGAAGTTACCGCTGTTTGGGTTATCGAGGTTCAAGGCATCGAGTTATATGTTCGAGAAACCGAGTTTATATTCAATTCGCTGAATTAATTTTTGATTCGCACAGATTTCAAATATTGAGTATTACAAGCATGCGTTATTGAGTATTATAAGCACGCATGATACAAGTTGCTAGTGTGAATGCTGATATTCACTTCACCTACCTCTAAAATAATGTTCTCTATGTAATGTTGTATTTTCCGTGTTTTATTCAATCTTACGTGATTCGAGATGTAATTCTTAGAGCTATCCTGGTTCTAGTTATCTGGATTCTAAATAACGAGTTTTGATAATGTCTTCTAGAAATCAATGTTGGGGAAATCTAGAAGAATTCTCTGGGTTCGAGTTACTGTGGTTTAAGTTATCGGGGGTGAAGTTATCGCAGTTTCGGTTATCGGGGTTTGAGTTACGTGTTCGAGTAACCGAGTTTCCATTATGAATTCATTTTTTCTCTGTACAGGTTTAAAATATTGAGAATAATAAGCATGCATTATAAGCACGCATGATACTACAAAGTGCTAGTGTGAATCCTGATATTCACTTCGTGCACCTGCCTCCAAAATAACGCTCTCGCCGCGAGCTCGCGTTTTCCACCGACGCGTCCGCAGCTACCCCCCCCCCACCCCGCCCCACCCCCCACCCCCCACCCCACCACAGACCCCAACCCACCCACCCCGCCCGCCCCACCCACCGCCGCCCACCCGCCACTTTTTCGGCGCATTCCCCTCTAACGCTAGCATTATTTATCCGCTCCCGACAGAGTTTGCCAACCGAAACGAATACTACTGTTCCAAAAAACACGCTGCGCCGCCGCCTCACCCCTGGGCTGGGTCCTTTTCCGCGGTCACCCACTACTCCCCCCCGCCCCCGCAGCTCACCCCCGCTCACCCCCGCTCGCCCCCGCTCGCCCCGCGTGCCCGCCGCTGCGGCGACCCACCCCGCCACCGCCGCGGTCGCTCAGCGGGACGAAGAGAGCGTCTGGACGGTTGTTTGATGTCGCAGGCCGTGCATTCCATATTCTGCAGAATATGACCGGGCTGCGGGTTGTACAGTTACGTAAATGCACGCGGAACTATAAAATTAATGTATGTCTCTCCTGCAAAAACATGTCAGCCGATCCACATCATTTTCACGAAATGTTCTATTCTGAATATATTAACTAAGAATTATTCATCGCGATATTTTTATATCGACTTTCCATTCATTTACTTAAAAAAGCGTCTAAAAATATATGCATTTCGCAACCTGCGGCACATTCATTTGATATTTATTTTGTCAATGTATGTGGCGGTTAGGGGAGAAATCTGAGCTCTTTGTCTTGACCCCGAGAATCTTTTCCCATCATTATAACTATATGTAGGTGAATAATAAATAGACGATTAAAAAAAGCGAAGTTAGTAACTTTTGTAAACAAGACATTTTTGCTCCTGCAAAAATTATTGTAGAAAATTTATTGGCATCGGTAATGGAACTTCGGATTTAATTTTTTTTGAAATCTTAACAAAATAGTAATTTATCAACCTATCTGCTAACACTCTGCTAAAAAGGTGAGCGCACACTGAAGTTATATTTATGTCCAGAAGAAATTCAAGGGATCTTTAAGCAAATCTTGGCATTTGCTTAATGGATCAGGGAAACAGAACAAAAAATCTGATTAAGATGATTAATTACAATTTTTCGAATTCGGCTCTTATAGTTTACCCCATCCCACGGTAATGGCGAGGGGAGTATTTTCTCGAAATGTGTTTAAACTTTTCCTTTTCACATTTTGTCTTTCATTATTTTACAAGGGAAAGGGTACTGAGGTTTTCACAAGCGAGATATCTCCCACGAGTACGTGGAGCTGGACGTCGCGGACATGAAGGGATGAAAATGAAATGCCTTCTGATTTACAGAATACATCGAATTACGTTACGGAGAGATTGTCGAATTAATTAATGTTCAGTGGAATAGGTGTTTGTAATACGGGCTACGCGGGGTGACATCTGCAAGGAGCGCGCCGGCGTATTTTCCACCGCTACGTGCCGCGTCGGCCGCGCGCCACCTCCCTGGAAGCGTGCATAATTCAGCGCGCCCTAAACGCGCGCACGCGTGCGTTTTGACACCGCGAGTGCGGCGTCACGCGCGCCCTGTTCTGTTCGCCCCGCGTCGCCCCTCGTCGCTGCCACATCCGAAGTGCGTGGAGTTCCGCCGCGACCGAAGCTCTTACTTTGTTCATTCGGCCCGCGTTTCTGATGATTTTTCTACCCCGACAGCGCTACCCCGACAGCGCTACCCCGACAGCGCTACCCCGACAGCGCTACCCCGACAGCGCTACTCCGTCAGCGCTACTCCGTCAGCGGAACACCGTAAGCGCGACACCGTCAGTTCTGCTCCGTCAGCGTTATCCGCCAGCGCAATCCTGTCAAATCAATCCCGACAGCGCTACCCTGTCGCCTCTCACCCGTCAGCTCTACCTCGTTAGTGCTATCCGGAAGATCTATCTGTCAGCGCTACTCCGTGAGCGCTACCGCGTCAGCGCTACCCCGGAACCTCTGCTCCGTCCGCGCTATCCCGTCAGCTCTTCTCCGTCAGCGTTATCCGCCAGCGCAATCCTGTGAACTCATATCCGTCAGTGCTACTGACACCGCTCACTTGTCAGCTCTACCTCGTCAGTGCTATCCGTCAGCCATACCCCGTCAGCTCTCCACCTCAGAGGTCCGCTAGCGCAATGCTATCAACTCAATCCCCTCTGTGCTACTCTGTCACCGCTCCCCCGTCAGCTCTACCTCGTCAGCGCTATCCGTCACAACTACCCGTCATCGTTCACCCGTCAGCTCTACCCGGTCAGAGCTACTCAGTCACCGCAAGCCTACCACCTCCCGTAATCACTGTCACATCACCATTACCGCTACCCGGCTATCTAATGAAATCTCTCTCACATAGCTGCGTAGTTTTCATTGCACTTCTGCCTGCATGGGAATTAGTTTTACTATGAATAAGGTGTGTGCTGATCTAGCATCACTAGTTACTTTTAAAACAATGATTTAAAGAACGCGGAATTTTATCACGGGTCCATTATTCGGCAATTACATTAACCTTTCCCGTGGGTATCAGACCGACCTCTGCCACAAACCTCATATCACCCTCGGCACTCGCACTGCGCTCTTCGCTGTGGGCGCACACCCCTGTTGCTCCCCACTCGCCCCGAGCGCCGGCGCGCTGGGGCGGTTTGACATCTTTAAACGCGGCGCGTGACGGACGCGATATGCGGGGCGGCGAACGGGCCTTGTCGTTCCGCCATCGCGCCCCCACGCGCGCCGCGCGGTCACGCAGGCAGGCAGGCGAGCGTGCAATTTGCGAGAGAGGGCGGTTGGTGCGCCGGCCGCTGCGATAATACGCTCGCCCTCTCCGGCTGGCCTCGTCCCGATGCGCCGGCTGTGCTTCGCGTTAGCGTGGGGCTAGTTGCGCTCGCGAGGGACGGTCTGGGTCGACACGTTTTCGAACTGACGAGGCGCGACGGCACGCTCCTCGCTGACACGCTCCCGCGGCACGCTCCCGCCGAGCTCCCGCCGGCACGCTCCGCCGGCAGCTCCCGCCGCACCTCCCGCCGGCACGTCCCGCCGGCACGCTCCCGCCCGGTACGCTGCGACTTACACAGCTCCCGCTGTCCCGTTTGAACCGCTCCCGCTGTTCCCGCTGAATGCTCCCGCTGACACGCTCCGCCGAACTCGCTCCTGCTGGACACGTGCCCGCTGACCACGCTCCCGCTGACACGCGTTCCCGCTGACACGCTCCCGCTGACAGCGCTCCCGCCGACCACGCTCCGCGACACGCTCCGCCGACACGCTCTCGCCGACACGCTCCCGCCGAATACGCTCCAGCCCGACACGCTCCGCCGACTACGCTCCCCCGACACGCTCCCGCTGACACGCTCCCGCGACCACGCCTTCCCGCCGACACGGCCCGCGGACACGCTCCCGCTGGACACGCTCCCGGCTGTCCACCGCTCCGTCCGACACGCTCCCGCGACACGCCCCGACGACACGCCCCCCGCCGACACGCCCCCGCCGAACACGCCCCGCCGACACGGCCCCGCCGACACGCCCCGCCGTTACATGACCGATTCAGCATTGGGACCGGACGCTCCCACTGACACTACGACTTACCCGCCTCGCACGATCTGCTCCGACACCCGCTCCAACCGCCTCGACATCTAACAAACCCTTACACTTACCGACGGACGGTCCTACTTGAACCGCCTCCCTCTCTCGCATTCTCCAACCTCAATGTGGCCTCCCTGCTCCCCTCGGCCTGCCCGACCGCCTATGTCCCTGACCCTGCTCTGACATCCTCCCTCGCACGTGCCCGTCTCAGACTTGACTTCTCCTTGTTCATCTAGAAGTGCATTGCGCATGTCATCTCTGCCCAGCGGATTCATCAAATTCTCATACTATCATATTTGCTCCGTTATTACTCTAGTGGTATTTCTCTTGTTGGTCTCTGATCCACCCCACCACATGTCTAAAACTTTGACTCCCAACCCACTCTCAATATCCTGTGATATACTACCGTGTGCTTTGCTGTTGAGTTGCTTCACTGCCTTTCCACTCCGAATAATACTCTTTGCCCTGTCCCATTCTGGTCATCAGATCCCTTTCTGTCGCATCCTTTTGAATCTACACTCATCTCTTCATGTTCAGTGTTCCCCACCCTTTTTACACTCCTCTATATTATTCTACCCCATACCTAAGCGTACGATCACTTCACATCACAATCTCTCCCGTTCCTACCTGCCTGTGCTCTTCACCATTCACACGCTGTTCGTGTAGTCAACAAAAAATCATGTCACCTTGCTCCACTCAGTTCTGTCCCGTCTTCTTTGCTAATTTCTCGCTTTTTTATCCCTCTCCCTATTACGCCTCTGCCTTGCCATCTTTCACCTCCAAGCCACCTCTCTTACTCTTCTCCATTCCCTTCATTCCATCCTTTGCCCTTCTTTTACCTCATTTCCATCACCTCTCTCTGTTTCTCGTCAGCCCCGGTCGTTGGCTGACTCGCAAGCTCGCTCGCTCGCTCGCACGCGCGCGTGTGTGAGGCACGGCCGTGCACAGCACAGCCGCCCAGCCGCACAGCCGCACGGCCTGCAGCGGGCGCAGAGAGCGGGCTAGCGAGCTTTCCGCGTGGTTTATTGCACGCAATCGTGCCTTCGGTCGCGAGCCCGCAAGAATTTAAATATCTATACGCGAGCGCTGCGCGGGGAGCGATGAGATGGGATGGGCGGGGGCGGGGGCGGCGCCGGGTGGAACGAAGCGGGCAGCGACGCAGGCCGCGTATGGCGCCAACATGTGCCGCTCGCGGTTGTGGGCGTGCTTCTGATATTTCTAGTAGTTATACTCTTTAGCGGAGTCTCTCGCTAAAACGTGTTGCGGCGATTATCGTAACGAACGAGATGGTTTCGTGTATAGTTGGCGTGCAAAGGGGTAGGAGTGATTAATGTTTGTAGTTTACGATGCAAGATTGTAGCGGCCGGCTGCCATCATCGGTAGTTTTTCGTGGTTTTGTCCGATCAACTCTATGAGAATGCCGGAGTAGTATACTCACAAACGGGCTACAAACTACGCGCGATGTTTTCTTCTCACTCCTAGATCTTTCGTACCCTTTACACACACTTACATGCACTACACTACCACATGTTCCGCGACCGGTCGGAAGCTTAAAACTGACCAACATATTGGTATTGTGGTGAGTTTTCGTTGCCATTTGCAATGAAATAATTATATGAGTCATCATTGCCAACAATATTGTTTGCAATGACGACTCATATAATTATTTCATTGACCAACCTACATTGATGTTCCAAAGCCCAATGATGATAATGATGAACTTTTATATTATTTTAATTTTAAAAACGCCAAACATTCAATAAATACCTTTTCGTTTCATTTTGTTGTCTTCAGCGTCAACCCAAACCTTGCGCAACCGAGGCCGAATTTTTGAACATCCTGTGTACCCCAACGGCGGTCGCCCTCAACACCCGCAAAGGGCCAGCCTCTGTCCACGGGCAGACCTCGTCGATCGCAATCAACGTTCGCCTTCCGAGCGCACGAACAGCAGGGAAACCACGACTCACGCCGAACAGCGCGCCCACTCGCACGGCCACGCGGGCATACTCCGCGAAAATAAAAATAAAAATAAAAAAACGTCGGGCAGCGGCGAGTGGGAGGTGGTAATTTCCGGGTGGACAAACGACCTCCGGGGCGGTGTCCGCCGCATAACTCGACCTCGATTCTCGCCGCATGGTATCAAATCGCGCTGTACAATCCGCGACCCGGCCATCCCCGCTCGCGGGAAGTGTACGCTTCAGGGTTGCACAAAGCGGACGCTTTCAGGTCCTGAGGAGTTTGATTTCAGGGTTAGAGGAGGACAAAGACGACGGTGGCAGGATTGTCGACTCTAGCTTCATAGCTAACTCGAATTCATGCGCTGTCTGGAGTCTATTTTTCGTGACTTTGATGCGATGGAGAGACTGGGAGAAATCGAAAGTTTAGAACGCGGATGTTGGGGTATTGTAATGGCTGCACAAATCGGTCGGGAGACGAACGTCTCAGAATGTGGGGAAGTGAGAGAGTTTTTTTTTTATTTCGGGACTGTCACCCACTTGGGTAACAGAGGCCATCAACTGATGTTACTTTAGTGCCTGAGACGCGGAGGTCATAGGGTTCGAGTCCCGTCGGTGGCAGGACTGTCGACACTTGCTTCATAGCTAAGTCGAATTCAGTCACTGTCTGGAGGAGAATTCTAGCGGCCGGCTGCTCTGATCGGTTGTTTTCTGTGGTTTATTCGATCAATACCAGGCGAATGCCGGAGCAGTACCTTAATAAACGGACCGCGCGGGATCTTTTCTGGCTCTTCCTTGTCCTATCCTACACATTACTTGCACACACTTTCACCTACATGCACTGCTCTACTACAAAAATCGGCAGATGAGTCGGAAGCTTAGGGTTTGTCCTGGCTGGAGCGGTTTCACGTTGGTGGGAGATACCTGGTTGGGGCGCGGTAACCCAGCGAGCCGAGGTTAGGGGACTCTCGTGACTCTACAATTTTAAATTAATTACTTTTTTTTATTACTCTGTTCTGCTCTTGGAATGAAATTTACTCCGTAATCACAATATCAAGAAATAACGATGAACATACTTGAAAGAACAAACGCTTATGTTTGGGTCGACCATTCCATTAGAAGAAACTCTCTTACAGAAACATTTTTGATTATTTAATGACACGTCCTTGATTTTGAGTTCATTTTTTCTTGCCGATCATCTCGCTCTCCGAAAATGATCAAGATTCCCGTGGAATCGTTCTATACGGTATTTTATGATATTTTACTTGCAAAGGAGCTACAAGGAACCCCCTGTGCAAATGAAATATTTATTGGATTAGAATAAAATTATATCAATTCATTTTTATCTTTCTAGTATATGTAGTATTTCAAAAATTGAATGTATATGCTAAACTGAGAAGTGTTTGTTTTGATATAGTTCTTAGAAACGAACACCTGTACAGGTATATTTTCAAGTCTCACAGATTTAATCATTGAATAAGGAAGTCGTTTTATGTTGTAGAAAATCATACAGGTGATACAAATACTCGTGTATTTAAAGGGCAATAGTGAAGACTACTCATATATTTCTTTCGATTTGGAACTACATCTCATTGTCATTGCTTTTGATTGTCCAGGCCACAAAAAACTTTACAGTGCCGAAGAAATTAAAAATGTCTGTAGAAGAAAAATTTATTATCATACAGCCCCAAGTTTCAGAAAGTAATTACCCATCATCGCAAACTGTGCTGTATGAAAAATATTTTCAACCATTCATTTTAAAAGATCAGAAAGTATTGCGAATTGATTCAAATCAAAGATGCTTGACAGAACAATACGAATAACGAAAAGAAGATATGGTGTTGGTTTTTTACAGTAAGACGCTTTAATGAAGACCACGAGAATCAGTACCGTTCTCCACAACAAATGACTACAAGCGCAGTATTTTTTACACAAACAGAGTTGCATTTCCGATACTAAACGATATTAAATAAAGTTACGCAAGTAATTAATATTCATAATGTTTAATAGCCTTGAAACAGCAAAACGACGGTGGCGGTTCCCATAACACAAGACCCAAAACGGAAACAAAGAAGAACGTTTTCACACAGAAGTAACCAACAACATCGACAACGGAGAAGCCATTTTTTGTATCCAATCAGCGCGGCGTTTCAGGTTGGGAACGCAAATGCATCCTGCGGAAAGCGCCGCGACCGCCACCGCCGGTGGGGACTTCATAATTTAAAAAATCAGCAAGGTAATCTGAGGGCGGGCGCGCTGCCGTGCGGTTTTCACTACAAAAACCAAACCGGGCGGCGGTGCGGTGGGGCGTCCCTCGGAGCAAGCAGACCGCGTCACCCGCCCCCCCCCGAACACGCCACCGCCACCCCCGCGTCGACGCGACGCCATGCATTCTCCATTTTGATGCACGGAGATGGAAATTGTTTTCGTTTCCAGTGAGTGGGCGTTGCCGGCTATGATTTCATCAAAGTTTGTATCATTAGCTATTGTCTGATCATCAGGTACCCCATATCAGGTTGAGTTATCCTATCCAGTTTCTATCATTTCATCCGGACCAATTATCCTATCCTATTCTTTCTATCATTTCATGAACACCCGTTCCACCACCATTTGTCCAATCTTTGGTTAAATGATAGTTTGATTAGTGTTTCCGGATGCGTCAACTACTATGGTCATTATCGCCTACTTGTATGTAGTGTATATTATATCCAGGGTGCGGTGGGGCCGCCTTCGTAGCAAGCAGACTGCGTCACCCGCCCCCGCCGCCGCCGCCGCCGTCCCTCGTGTCAGCTCGACCCCATGCATTCTCCATTATGATGCGCGGCAATGGAAATTGTTTTCGTTTCCACTATGTTCGAGTTGCCGGATGTAATTTTATGAAAGGTTGTCGTATTAGCTGATGTCTGATCACCAGACGTCCCATATCAGGTTGATGTATCACACGTCTCCTATAATTTCATTAACACCGTTACATATCTCATATCCGGATGACTTATCAGTTGCAGTTATCTTATCATTTCATTTACACCTGCTATTTGTCCAAACTTCGCTCAATTGATTAATTGATTGGTGTTTACGGGCGCGTCGTACGCGTCTACTGTTACTCCCATAAGTGTTGTGCATGTATTATCCTGAGAGGTAGCGGAGTTTCTCTCCAGCTAGAACACGAGTTGCTGTGCCGACTAACATATCGACTTCAAGGTATCTCCAACCAGCAAGGCACTCCACTAGCCGCTACAGGTTCTAAGCACCTGACATGGTACGGCTCTCGTCATGTGGGCTAACGTAGTGTACGTGAGTGCATTTTGTCCGATCACTAGTTTACCGATCACCAGTTGTTTGGTTAGGATTGATCGATCATTGCGTGTCCGATCACCGATTGTTTCATCATCGTATGTTTAATCACTCTCCATCATTAGTTGCGTTTTGATCATCAGTTACCTCCATATTATAAATTGATCTCTCGTCTCCAGATGACGCCACATCAATTAATCCGAGACCGTGAAAGGTATACACTACATCAGTTGAACTATTTGTAAAGAGTGTTCTCATATAGGAGTTTACCGTGCAAAGCAACTACTGTTTTCTCCCGTTAATTCTACCGCTCACAAAGTGTTCGTTCCTAAACAGTATTCACGCTTCATCAGTCTACCTTTCTCACATTGGTCACTGAACCCACATAGTGTTATTTTAGTAAGTAGATATTTAATAGTAAAATAGATATCTCATTGCAGTATTATCTCAAAAGAGCCATTGTCTAACAAGTTGTTGCCTTGGAAGCATAACTACCTCTTTCAAAAGATGCAAATGCAGTATGTGCCCTTCTTTATTTCTCCTTGTGTTTCATTTGTTTTGTCGTCATAATTACCTTTGTTGAAGCAAAATAATTAGCGTGAAAGGAAAATCATCCTAGCTAGAAATGGTTTGTTTAGAGTTCATTTTAAACGTATTTCTCTATTGAGAAAATACTGGTATTATAATTTTCATCCATTTCATCCAGTGGTTCCATTTTTAGCCTGCAGTCAGAACCGGCCCACCAATCTACAGCTTTTCCAGTTGTACCGCCGCCGCACAGCCAATGCAGTTTCACGGAACAGGGCATGGGGGTGCGGTGAAATGGAGGGTGGAAGGGGTGGAGCGGGGGAGGGTTACGTGTTCAGATCAGGTGCACATGTTAGGGGTGGGGGATGCATTCACGCGGGCGTTTTGTGAAAACAACGCGGTGTTTTATCACGTTTTGACGTTTTTGTGGAATGTATTTGATGCATGAAGAATGGTCTTGATGTGTTTTTATGCTGCTTAATCATTGTGACACATAAATTATGGCGTTTTTTTTTTTAATTTTAGAAAGAGCGCCGCCTGCATAAACAAGAGTTGAATTAAAGGATAATTCATATTTCCGTTGGAAGGGCTGTGATACAGTTGCGACCACGCTACCGACGCTTTGGAGACTAGGTGGCTAAGGGTTCGAATACTAGCTGGGGCAAATTCCCCGCTGAAGAGCTGGGATCACGCGATCACAGACAGCAGATTGTTTCTAGAGACTGATTGTCCTTCTCGGTCTTTTATGTCGTTTTATTCTATGAATTGACGAGTGGATGCCGGTTCAATAGTTAAAACAATCAGTGAAATGAAAGTGAAAACTTCTGAGAATGGAGTCAATAAAAAACTTGGCTGTTCGGGACATGCTGCGAATTAAAGGAGCGTATATTTTTAGCCATTAAGCATTGAGTACTGTCTTGATGTGTACTCCCTTTTTGCGAACGTACCTACCTAAACGTCAACATATTTTCTTTTATGGTGGATGCGGAGATATTGCGTTATTTCATAAAATATAATTAGTTAGGATCCGAGTGATATGAACAGCAAAAAATATTAACCCTTCGAGTCTATTTCTCAAACACTCATGTGAATTCTGTTTGTCGCTGCTTTTTACAACATTTACGTATTAATTTACGAATATTTCATGCAGGAAAGTTATTTGGAATTATTAATTGAAAAAACGATTCAATTTATTTGCTTTATTTACTCTATTGTACCAAATAATAAAGAATAATGCTACTTCAAAAACATTCTAGCATATCGTCATCACTAGGCATAGGGGTCTATCGCCCCAGCATGAGAATGCTTGAAACAGAGCTGCCAAATCGAATAGACAAATGCACCAAATTATCGCTCTGAAACCGCAACATAATATTACAAAACAGAAATAAACATGCTCCAATCACATACAAATCAAATTATTTTCAACAAAGAAAACTTAGAAACGTGCTTATGACGACTCAACTCCCCTCGTTTTGTTCTTTCGAAATACCCCTGACGAAAAACCTGAGTGACTTGAACACTGAATCACCAGTAGCTTCTATTGTTAGCTAAAAATTTGAGTGCCTTCTAGGACGGCGAGCAGGATGAAACGCGATGACGCCTGACAGATTGGGACAGACCTGACACGACCAACTACGATAGCGAGGGACGAAATGTATAAGATACGAAAAAATACACCACCCATAAAAGGCTGAAAATATGCATTTAAATATATTATTTTGGAAGATCCTCAGCCTTGACGTGCCAGCAACAAAAACTCAGATTCCCGTTTTCGACAACCCACCGGCGCCACTTCGTTCTTTCCGAACGCACCTGACCAAAACCTGAGTGACTTAAAGAACCAACAACACGGTAACGCCGCCAGCTGGTGATGTCAGCTAAAACTTTGAACACCCGCGTTGGGGACGGGACGGGACGGGGCGGGACGTGGGGACAGGCGGGACACGACCGGACGCGCAACCGCGCGGTACAAAAACGCGGGCTGGCCGCGAACACGCCGCTGGCGGCAGCGGTGCGAAATATTAACCCTACAACCGGCGGCGGCGGCGACCCCTACGCTGCTGCGCCGCGCCCGCGACCGCAGAGGGCCTCGACCCGGGGCGCCGGGTGGGGCAGCGACGCAGCGCTTCCTCGTAGGCTGACATTCACACGTCGAATTTCATTATCCTTTCCTCTGCTGGGCAAGAGGATATATACATGCAACATCTTCGTATTATTGTAATAACACAATAATAATATTTATTGTAGTAATAAAAATGACAATCAATATCACCATTATTCTATTTTCTGTGTCTTATGTTTTAAAACAATCGGTAGAATTATTTAATACGTAACCAGTCAATTATTTTCCATGTAATTTTAATAAATGAATTGACTTGTTTTACGTAGCAAGTACAGTGTTGTACAAACTAAATGTAATATATTGCAATATAAAGCAAGTTATTTCATTCACAAGGTATATAACTCTACTGATGGTCTTAAAATGTAAGATAGTGAAATTAACAGAATTTATTAACAGTCATCAGAACTAGTATACCAAATAAAAGTTATTATTTTTAATGATCACGTATATGGTTCACAAGAAGACCTGATTGTCAAATAATAACACGCTATTCGCCTACTCTGTTATTTGTTATTAAATAATCTGGTTGTGGAAAGTTTCAGAAAATGCAGCGAGTATTCAGAATAAGAGACTGCTGCTTCGTTTTCAAGTGTCTGGAAAGGATATTCATTTTCTGAAAATGTTTATTATTATTATTATTATTATTATTATTATTATTATTAGCGTATTTTCCCAATAATGGAAAACGTTAAGCAAAAATTGACTCGTTTTTGTGAAGTTCTAATTAGATTTGTGGAGTTCTTAATTTTCCAATATTCTTTCATTCTGTTGGAGAATGCCAGTTTTCTTTCTTCAGACCATTTCGGTCTGTTGGGTTTTGATTTAGGTTGTTCTGGTTTGACTTCCCATTTGTTCACTTTGTTGCGGAAGGTGTTTTTGTCTGAGGTGTCAGTTATGTCGGCGTGTCGCATGTCTTTTTTTGTTTCTTTCATCCATGGTGTTGTACTTTTAAGTGAGGATATATAGTTTAGTATTCTTTTAGTTAGTCGAGTATTTGGTAGCCTTTCTATGTGTCCGAAGAATTTCAGTCGTCTTTTCCTGATGTCGACTTCTATGTTCGAGTACTTTTCAGTTGTCTCAATAGATTGTAATCTGTATCCATCGGGAGTGAGTCTCGCCCCGAGTATTTTTCTAATGATTTTTCTTTCTTCTTTTTTGATTTCTTCCAGTTCATATTTCTTGCTGAGCGTGAGTGTTTCGCTAGCGTAAAGAGCTGCCGGTTTGATGACAGTATTATAATGTCGAATTTTGGTTTTCTTAGACATGCATTTTTTGTTATTATTATTATTATTATTATTATTATTATTATTATTATTATTATTATTATTATTATTATTATTATTATTGGCGTATATGTAATTACTGACCACGCTACAGGATTAACGTGTGTAACCTTTCCAGGATCATGTTTTAAGCTGTATCTCTCAGTACAAGGTTGTTATGCCTTGAAGTGTGAATAATGAGATGAAAGTGAAGGGACATTCACAAATACGCGGGACTCGAACTTGCAGATAAATAGATGAGATGAAATTTTTCAAACGTTCACTTTACCGTCATAACAGTCATCAGAAAAATATTACTATTATTGCGTAGACATTGTCTATTCGATAAAAATATTCAAGTGTTCACTTCGCCTGTATTACAGCCTTAAAAAAAACATACCCATTTACTATCATTATTATTGAAATTTAAAGGAAGAAACGAATTCATTGAGCTACGTTTCAACATCTGCAGTTAGTTCAGCGGCCATCCTCAACACCATCTCACCCCTACACTTCTGACCACCACCTCCACCACCTCCTCACGGCCTCCTGGCCAGCCGCGGCCCCGAACAGCGCCGCCGCCGCCGCCGCCAAGGGGCCATCAGCGCACGCCGGGGGCGGGGGCAGGGCAAGAACACGTGTCCCGCGCCGCACCTGGGGGGACACGCAATCTGCGCGTGTCCCCGCGTGTCTGCGCGTGCCCATTCATCACGCGCGATAATTAGCGGCGGGATAATCAATCAGTGCGCGCGGCTCCACCCCCGCCCCAGGTACTGAGAGCGTCCTGCGCCGCCCCCGCCCTCGAGACCTCACCCCCCCCCCGCTGGGCCAGGCGCCGTCGCCGCCGCTGTCAGATCCACGGCGCTATCCGCTGCTAATCTCTGCTATATGGATGGGCGTGACCATGTCGTCGGGCCTCCGCGCCCCTCTGGGCGCTGTTGGATGCACCGGCTTGGGAGTGAGCGGTTCTATGAACTACAAACTAAGCAATGGCGTTTCAAATACGTTCGTACCTTCAGTAAATTTGAAGAATATAAGTGTTTTATGTTGCTGTTTTTGTGAGTCATTCTTTTATAAAATCAAGTCTAAGAATTTGAGGAGTCGCCTTGGTTCTCTAATAAGTTTCAACCTCTCTCTGTGGGGATCGAGAGGGTACTCGAAAGACTGTCATCGCTATATGGTATCAGCTTGTAATCTCCGCTAAATGGATGGATGTGACGATAGAGTCGGCAACCTAAGTTGGATGCACCAGCTTGGGAACGTGCCTTTCTATGAACTACAGACTAAACACTGGTGAGGTTTTTTTATTAATAATTTTCTGCGTGCAGTAAATTTGGAGATGTATTATTCTGAAACAGTATGTATGTAAGTATTAGGCATTTTGGGTCTTTGTTCCCAATTTCCCAGCTACGTAACAGTGGCTACGCATATTCTGAAAACTATACAAGAACCAAAACTTTTAACGTTCTATATTGCTGTGTTGATCGTTTCATTCATTTATAAAATCAAGCTTGAAGATCCGTGGAGTCGTCTTGGATCTCGTATCCATGAAGAAATATCTCAATGACAAAATTTTTCCGTTTAGAATGCTTCATGTAATGACAATACAGTTTGTCTTATACATGCGGCATACATATCTTACAATATGCGAATTTCTCCCCACCGCCTTCCCCACTGATTCGCGGCAGATCGCGCTGGGCCCAGAGCCGCCGTCGTGCCTGGGTGATGCGCTGCCGCCGCCCCCCCCCCTCGGGTGACGCGCGCTCCGGGGCTCGAAGCGCTGACCTCCGCGGAACGAGCGGCATCCACCGGCTCGTCGCCCGGCGGCGGCGGTGGGGGCGGAGGCGGGGGCGGCAATAACGCAGCGAGCGCAGCCTATGGGAGAATGAGGAGGAGGAGGTGGCGGTGGCGAGCGGAAGGGGAGGCACAAGAGGAAAGGAGGGAGGGAAAGAAATAGGTAGAGAAGATAGAGCTGGGAACGGGATAACGAAGGGAAGAAAAGATATCAGAGAAAGTCGGAGAGGAAATGAAATGTAGGAGAGGAGATCAAGGAAAAAGGAAAAGGACAAGAAGAAAAGGAGAGCGAGAGAAAAAAAAGAAGGGAAAAAATAATTTGATAAGCGGAAATAGTGAGGGAAAAGCGATGGTAAAGGGAAGGAAAAAAAAGTGTCTGAAGAAAAAGAAGATAGAGCAAAAGCAGGAATATACAGAGTGTAGAAGGGTGGGAGAAACTGACAAAGACGCAGGGTGCGAATGGGGAAGGGGCTGAAAGGAGAGCCAAAAAAGAAAAAAAGAGACGCATGGAGGGGAAGAGAGGCACAGATGAGAGGGAACGATGTCGAGTATACAGATCGGTTAGTTCTGCCAATGGGATGAGCATAGGAATTCGGTGTGAGATGCGCACGCAGAAGGGTGGAGAGGAAGGTGGGTGTCGTAAATGATTGGGCAGAGATAGAGATATAGAGATATAGACGGGGACGAGGGAGGAGGATGAGGTTAAGTAAGCACAGACGAGGTTGAGAGGGTAGAAATTAGTATGAGAGGGCGGAGACGATGGTGTTGAGTCGATGACGAGGATAAGTAGGTGGGGACGAGTTTGAGAAGGTGAAGACGAGTTTCAGAGACCGGAGGAGATGATGAGTACGTCGTAGACGAGTAGGCGGGATCAAGGATGAGTAGGCAAAGATGGTGGGGGTGGAGACGATAGTGAGAGGGCTGGGTCGAGAGTGGCGAGGTGGAAAACTAGCGCGAGTGGGCGGAATTGGGCAGCGAGGACGACCGTGCAGGGGATGGTTCGGAGGGCGGAGGAAGTGGTGGGAGTAAGGGCTGTGGCTGGGGCGCCAGAGGCAGTGACAGGGCCAGTAGGCAGGGGTGGTCGCGCGCTCCAAAGCCCCGGCCTGCGTTGTCGGTGCGGGAGGGGGGGGGGTGGCGTGGAACCTGACGGGCAGGTTATTGGCACCTCGCCGGCGGATGTCATGGCTCGTCGTTTAGTCCCCGACGCCGCCACCGCCGCCGCCGCTGTCGTTGCACGCGCCTGCAGCGCGTGCCGATGAGGAGTTTGCTGCCGCTCCCGTCACTACTGCCTGGCTCGGATGCGACCCCAGCGCACTGAAGAATTCTACTTGACTTTTTCAGGGAATCTTCTGGTCAAAGGGCTCCCTTGAACTACATATGACTTAATGAACACTTAATTCGTTGTGGTGAGAAAAATCACATCTAAATAAAAGAATCTTCAGTTTCCATCTGATTTACTATGAAACCGTTTTACATGCACACATTGTATACATGTGTAGTGTTTAGTTATGTTATCGTATTTCCACAAATATATTCTCTTGAACACCATATGACTTAATGAACACTTAATTCGTTGTGATGAGGAAAATCACATCTAAATAAAAGAATCTTCAGTTTTCATCTAATTTACCTCGAAACCTTTTTTACATGCTCACGTCGTATACATGTGTACTGTTTAGGTATGTTAATTTATTTTCACAAATTATTCTTTAATTTTTTAAAATAAAATATTTCTGTTTTTTTGTACTTTCTAAAATGCTACTTATGCATTTGTTTGTGTTTTATCTTAAAATCAAATATTCAAAGATTGAATGTTTTATAGCTCACTAAATTAGAAAATACATGAATTAAGAATAGCAAATTCGTCATTGTCAGGAATACGGGAATTCCGCACCCAATCAGCAAACTGTACATCTATAAAAGTTTAACACCCAAAATTGTTGAGTAATAATTGCCAATCAGATTGACATATTCTGTATTCAAACAGTAGGATCTTCAGAACGTTTTTGCACTTCGAGTAGAATGATAGGAAAACCGTACTTAGTTTTTTTTTCATACTGACAGAAAACAATGAATATCTATGTTGAACAAATAATTTACTCGTTAATATACAGTGTATTAGTCACTTTCTTTTTAAAATCAGAGGGTTTAAGTAAATATTTTAATTATAACTTTTCGTAATAATTGTCATAAATGCTGTCTTCATGGAAACGTAGTTGCTCTTCCCACCAGTAGTTTCTTGTATTCTCGCATTTTAGAAGTATGAGCCCTCAAACAAAGGTGATCATATAAATAAAATATGAATATTTCCCATTCTTTATCAATTGTGGCCTGGTCACGTGCCACAAAAATCCTATCCAGATAAATATAATTTCTTCGGAATTTTCATCCCTGATTCAATTCAGCTTTATTTATTCGTTCCTAACTTTCATCTCCCCATCTTGAATTTCAACACAAAGAATTAACGTAAATGAAACTTTTACAGTGCCATGTTGAGAGAGTTGTAACATCGTAGAAAAGGATGTAATCTTTAATGGATGCTCTTATCCAGCGAGTCAATTCACGTACTCTTTTGATAGCAACACCCTCGTGCATTTTCAAAGCATCTCATTTAATTTTATTATGTATACATATTCCGTATTCACATTTATCACTAAATTATCAACTGTCGAACTGCTTTCACAAACGTTTTCATTTTCATCTTCTGTTTTAGAGTTACAATCTGTTCTCTTCAGTCTGTTCTCCATCTTTTTCGTCCCTAACATGTTGATTTCTCACCTTTGATGGCTCATATAGTACAAGTATAGTCGTAGAGTATACCACTACGGAATTTATTGTTTTGATCTTTCTTACATTCTCTCATTATTTCAATAGTTATTGCGTGTCCTTTATAACCGTTCTGACAGTTCCTCTTAACACATTTCATCGCAGCAATCTACAGCATTTGTTTGATTTTATAATGACTACTCAAGTTTATCCTGTGTATGTAATAACGAGTCTTATCTCAGTGTTCCTAAAAGCCAACTGGTGTGTCGGTTCATAGATATCGTTTCTTTCAAATGATGTTATTCAGACACGTTGAAATTTTTGTAATTTCATGAAAGAAATGTACGTAAATACTGCACTTCACAGTTATTAACCCATCCAGCTGCCTCTCTTCCCTGAAAGTGTTGGGAGTGTGTGTGGTCACATCCCTCGACCATCACCGACATCATCAAGCCGGCATCCACCTCATCCATCTCGGAGTCATCATTGGGTTGGGCGTTCACCTCCACCACCGCCCCCGGCGCCGACCCCGGCGCCGCCCCCGGCGCCGCCGCTCTCGACACGTGTCCGCGCGCGGACGTCCGCCCTGACAAATGACGTCACGTCGGCCGCCCGGCGCGCGCGTCGAAAGTGAGCCGGACGCCAGTCCGTCGCCCCCTCGCGCCGCCGCGACGTCCGAAGCCCCCCACGCCGGCGCTCGCAGTGACAGTCGGCCGCGAGGTGCGTGCGCTGTCCTTTGTGCGTGCCGAAATAATTTCACGACGAACTCAAATTCTAATTCAGTTTTTTTTATTTAAATGTCACGATTTTGATCCTTGCGGAGTTCCGCAAATTTGCTTCATGAGTTAACCATCAGTGAGTTTGTGGTATTCCCTGGAATCGAATTTTATGGCAGGGTCTAAATGCTGCATTGCATGCTGCTTACAAAATGTATTTCCTTACAATAATTGTGCGACTGTATTGAATTAATTAAATCTATCGGAAATTGAAGCCCAGCTCGATGTGCATACGTACGCTCTACTAGGTGTGAGCACGTTTGTATCGAAATAATTTCACAACAAACTCAAGAGACAATATAGTCTAAATCGTTTATTTTTGATCCGGAGGTCGTGCCGGACATTACACATTTACGTCAAATTTCTAACTGTTATTACTGGAACGGATTCATAGTTGATAATTTGAGATGGGCAGACAACTAAAAATCTGTGAAATAATATAATATGATTTTTGTCAAAAAGACATTTCAAAACACTAGCAAAATACGTTTTTCTATCCCACTTAAAACCAGTTTATCAGGGGGGAAAAGCGTACATTTAACTTCATTGTACAGATTATGCTGAAGTTGAGGAATGAGGATACAGTTAAATAACGAGACTGAGTAGGTGTTATAAAAAAGTTGGGGGGTTTGAGTTTAATTGATTGTGTCGGATTTCACCCGAAAACAGCTAGATTTCACGAAAATGTTTCAAGTGGCCGGAACTGCACGATGTGCTCCCGCAATACCTTCTTTAATTCCACCGTTGCCAAGTCCTCCGACCCGCGCCGGCAGAGCTGTCTGGAATCAAACGGAGGGGAACGCGACAGCAACCCGCTTGAGTTACGAATAGTGGAAACGGTGAAGGTTCTGAGGTAAGCGGCGGGAACTGCTGCGCTGGAAGAGGTGGGAACGGCGACTGCGTTGACGTGAGAGGTGATAGCGGAGGGTGACAAGGAGGTGATGGATCAAGCAGGAGGTCGGGATGGAGGGGCTATTGATTGCGAAGTGGGCTGTTACATTGGTGGAGGCAGTTGGATCGGGCGGTCGGGATGTCGTGGGCGTTTTGGGTGACACGGACGTTGGGTAGCGTGGACTACTTGGAGGTAGCATTGGTGTTTTAGACTTCATGTAGGTTGGGGAGAAGAGGGTGGTTGGAGAGGCACGTGAATGGTTATGGCGGCTTTGGAGTTTGACTCACAAGGCTGGTCCTAGCGACGTGTGTGGTTGGTTGGTTGGGTCGGCTCAGACGCATGGTGTTCCTGAGGTGGCATGGAGTGCTGTTAGGCGGTTGGGCTGGCATGAACAGTTGGCGAGGCGAGGGGTTGTTAGATGGCGTGGCGGTTTGGGGGCGTGGCGGTTGGCAGGCGTCATGGTTAAGGGGAGGGGGCGGTTAGGTGTCATGGCGGTTTGGTGACGGGTTGGTTTGGGACTTGCCGTCTGGGGGGCGTAGCGGTTGGGGAGCGTAGTGGTTAAGAGTCGGGGCGGTTCGAGGGCGTGGCGGTTTGGGGTCGTAGTGGTCGAGGTGGTATAGAGCGTGGTGGTTGTCGGGCGTAGCGGAAGGGCTTGGTGGTAGAAGGGTTTGGGGCCGTAGGGTTCGACGTGGTACGGGGCGTGGCGGTTGAAGGGCGTTGAGGGGCGTAGCGGTTGGGGAGCGTGGCGGTTGGAGAGTGGTGGTGGGTGGTTGGGTGCTGTGGGTGGTTGCAGCACCGTGAGCCGTGGGGGCGGCGTGGGCGGGCGGGGCGAGCGGAGGCGAAGTAGCGGGAGAGGGGCGGGGTCTCGCGGCTTAGCGCGCTGAGCCGCTGGCTGGGGGGCTCTGCCGGATTTGCATGCTGGCGCCGCTGCCTGGGCTGGGGCTCGGCTGGGGCGCTGCCGGCTCGGCGGCGGCGGCGACGGCGGCATGCGGGCGGCGACAGAAAGGGCTGGCGGCGGCCAGGCAGTCCCACTCTCAGGATACTCGGCCGCGCTTGAATTTTATTTAAGTAATGCTTCACATACATCTTAGGGCTGGAAACCAACAAATATTTTTACCTTGCTGTATTAGTCCGTGAAAAATTTCAACGGACTGCAACAAATTAAATGCATTTTTGCTGAGTCTTTCTTTCTTTTTCTTGAATAAATTTTGTGTGAAATATTATTTTTATTTTCGGTCGAAGTGCCTGTGTACAATCATGTAAAACATCTATTATCAAATCATCTATCTAATCAAGAATAAACATATATTGGTTTAACATCAAGATAGGAAAACATCAAAACCCACAACTTCTTTTTATATTGATACATCAACTGCGGTGAAGAAGTGTATTACATATATAACAACGAGCAGATAAGAATGTTTCTCTTTATGAGCAGTAATGTAAAACGTCGTTAGTCCGATATTCAGCAGATAACCAACTGAGTTTGTTATTTGTGTTATCAGCCGGGCGTCGTTCAGTATTTTTTGTAATTATCTTCTTTTAATAAATAGATAATTAGAAGAAGAAGAAAGCCTTTCTTAGAATAAGTGCATTCACATGCTATATTTAGCTACATCTCTTTTGTTTAGATTATTCTTCACGGACTCCGGACTGTTGAAGTAAATAGTGAGGGTTTTAACTGTGTATACGAAAATTGATTACACATTCTCGGCAATGGGTATTTCTATCTCTACCTCCGGTCGAGTACTATTGGAATCCGTAGTCTTCCTAGAACCTTTTTTAGGATGATTTTGAATAAATTATTGAAATTTCTAATGCATCTGGAGTCGACCAGATATGATCACTTTGGGTCCAAGAATATTTGATGGTCAGTCTCTTATAACTCACGTTTCAGTTCTGCCATACCTCCATCGGCAACTTATTCTACACTGTAGTTTGCAGATGCAAATCATACATGATCTCTTGCGAGACTTGCCCACAGGCAATGACCGAATTGAGATGTTCGACTTTATTGCCTAGCCTTGGCCACAAATATTTCTTGAAGTGATGGCCGGGGATTTGATACACTTGTGGTAAATGGGGCGCGCGTTCTGAGGCAATCAAAGCTGAAAAATATAACATTTTTGACAGGAAAACGTGATAACAAGTTTAAACCAAAAATATGAATGAAATAAACATTATAGAAATTAAAAATTAAATGTTCCGCACGACGATATCTATATTACTGATTTCAAATATGCGCAAAAAAATACTATATAGCATCTGTCAATGAAAGAGATGTCTGAAAAAATACAGAAACAATGTAACTGTTTCTGTTTTAACAGAAAAAAACAATATTTGTTTATATTAATTCGGAAAACCTCATTGGTAATGTTACGAGTAAATTTTCATTCTCTCTATGTCACTGCTTATGACACAGCAGTTTTCATGCGACCAGGAAGATAGGAGCTTCAATTTTCACCTGTGCCTTCCCGGAGCAGTCAAATGTTGCTGCTTCAGGGACCCCTTTTTCCACACACTCGACAGCAGCATTTTGTGGCGGCTGTCCACTATACTTCCATTTAAACATAGAGTCCCTTGATGTAAATCAGCTGTTACAATGTCATCCAATATAATATAGATAAAAGTACACGTTATATAGAAAACTACTATTTTCAACGCGTACCTTTAATAGTTATTTATGCACCAAGGGTGTTTTAAGGGTTCTAATATGGGCCTTTGTCCCGAGGGCTTTTTGTTCTTCGTTATCATTACAACCAGTTAACGTCCGTAGTACTTATAAGATTTTACTTTTTACAGAGTTCAATGATTTATTTATTTATTAACTAGTTTTTTAATAATTTAGTTATTAGTTAGGTTAAATTAACTTGTTTGGTCTTTTCATATTTCCCTCCTATATTTCTCTCCCACAATTCCCTCCATTAGAGAACATGTAGCGTCATTCAACTGGTTTCATATTGCCCTCCCACCACGATCCTCTGATTTCAGATAAGGTATTTCGAGTTCCGTATCGAACACAATAACAAGGAATAACATGTCAGTAGAAAATAAATATTATTTATTTTTTATTGATATGTGAACGCTTCGAGGCAATGGCGCTTGGTCGGTTTGTTGTCGCTCGATTATTAGAACGCTCTTAGTGCATAAAGAACTGTTTTGCGCGTCATTTTCCTATTCGTAAATTTTTGAGATTTCACGTACAACGCCGGTAGCGGCCGCGCACTATTTGATGCAAAGAACAGTCCAATTCCGGCTTAGTCCGGTTTTACGGTATTTACCTCGGCGTGGCGCCGAGTCTTTGGCGGCCTGTCCGCCAGTCGGCGCTGGCGGCGTATGCGGCAGGCCGGCCCGGCTATGCAAATGCCGGGCCTCTGCTTGTCACGCGGGCGCGCGCCATCCATATGCATCGCCGCAGCCTCCTCCTCGCCCCGGCCGCCTGATTAGCGAATCGCCGGTATTTGTTTACGTAAATGGCGGAAGTGCGCGGCCGGCGACACGTGACGGACGCCGCCGCAACCGACACAGCCCCCGCTCCCTTCCACTGGCCTGGAGCAGTATACACTTGTGCTCGTTGCTAACGCTGCAGTTGCTGCTGAAGACCCTGCTCTCGCCACCGCCATCGCCTTTGTCAACACGCACACTTGTCACTCGACCACAAATCACTGTAACATTAAAACTAATGTCATGTCACAATCACGTTTCAATTACGTACCCGTCATGTCTCAATCACGCCCCCGCCACGTCTAAATCACGCTCCCATCACATCGCATCATCATGTTCACAGAACGCCTATATCGCCTCCTTCATGTCCCTGCTACGTTCCAGTCTTGACCTAAGCACTTCACTCTCATCACGTCTCCACTAGATCACGGACGCGCCTCCGTCACGTCACCATCACAACATCGTCACGATACCGTCAAACCATCACAGACTCTCAAAACAATACCAATATCGTCTCGGAGATCATTTTCGTCATAGCCAGCAACACTGACATCAACAGCACTGCCATCGAGTCACTTCACTTTTGTCTGAATTGTTGGTATTGTTTTGGTGTAGGTGGCGGCAGTACGCGACCAAAGCCGTCCCCTGCCACTTGTCCCGAGTATTGGCGGCGTATTCACGATCGGTGCTAGCGGTGCACTAGCCGAAGACCCTGCTATCACTACCACTATCGCCTTTGTCACGATTTAATGGAGATAGAAAATAACCAGGGATAGGATACCAATACGAAGGAGAGTCTCTGGAAGGCCGCAGAAAAGATGGAAAGAAAATATGCAGTCACCATTTAGTGGAAAACCAGGTGAACAACTTACATAAAAGGAGAACAAATAGCCGAAAAGGCAACATAAATCAAATCTGACTGTCTATCTATCTATCTATCTATCTATCTATCTATCTATCTATCTATCTATCTATCTATCTATCTATTTATCTATCTACCTAACTAACTAACTATCTGTCTATCATCTATGTTTTATCTATCCTTCTATCAATTTATCTATCTATTCTTTATCTATCCATTTTTTATCTCTATCTATCTATCTATCTATCTATCTATCTATCTATCTATCTATCTATCTAATTATCTACCTTCAAAACGACCGATGAGCGTTCGGGAGTCCACGGTGGCGCCGGCGATTGCCACGCCCCTTTTTTCGGTTCGCCTCGCGCGCCTTTTAGCCCTCAATGGAACGACTCGCGCGCGCCGCATATTTTCCGCGAGCCCCCCACATTAATTTCGCTCTTGTTCCCGCGGTCGTCCGAATTAAAACCGAACGCCGGCGTGTTATCAGCGCGCGGCACTCGGCGTAATTATGCGCAATTCGGATTTTCATTTAGCAATCGCTCGCGGCGCCCGCCAGAGGCCTCCCGCGTCGCGGCGGCCCTTCGCGTACGCTCTCGCCAAACGCAAAGAGGGACAGGCATTCCGCGACCCTCACCACGATAGGAATTGTTGGTGATGCCAGATATCGTCGGGGTCGTCACCGACACCGACGCTGACACCGTCACGGATTCCGTCTCTAACTCCGACACCGTCACTAACTCCGTCACCGTCACCGACACCGTCACCGACACCGTCACCGACACCGTCACCGACACCGTCACCGACACCGTTACCGACACCGTCACCGACACCGTTACCGACACCG
>BOPP01000007.1:14173313-14183751 GCA_017312745.1 Gryllus bimaculatus
GTTACCGACACCGTTACCGACAGCGTTACCGACAGCGTTACCGACACCGTCACCGACACCGTCACCGACACCGTCACCGTCAGCGTCAGCCTCACCGACACCGTCACCATCACCGACAGCGTCATCGTTACCAAACATGTCACTAACACGGTCACTGTTACTGACACCGACACACTCGACACAATCATCAACACACTCCCAACTCAATCATCGACACACCTCCGACAGTCAGTGGAACACTAACTTTCACTACATTGGCACACTTACCTACACACTTACTGGCTCACTCACCGTAGCAGCTAATATCACCGACACCCTCATCATTCTTGGCTTCATCTCTGAGCTCTCAAATTTCAAACTGTTCTCTGCCTCGATAGGCGGGTAGTTACGAACTCTTTCAAAAGTTAGGAATCTGTCCGCGACTCTTCTGAGTTGAGGCCTTTGTGTCAATTCTTCCGAAACCTACAAATATTGTGATATCTCTCTCCTAACTGTAATAATGTTATTCTTGCTTATTATATATATATATATATATATAATATAGTATATAAGTATATATATTATATATATATAATATAAAACGTAAACTTGGATGAACAGTATGTTGGTTGGTTTATTGGACAATATAAAAACTAATACCACGATTCGGCCGATATTCGGAGGTATCCAATACACATAATATGATAACAGAAACGATATTTCGAAAAATTGGAACGCCGTTGTGTTTTTTCTAAAAGCCTTTTATTGTGCTCCTTAGGTGATATGTGACAAGTGTGTTAACAACGCGCTTAAAAAGGCAGTGCATTTCTCCAACTGCTGGTGTTTGTCACTATGTGTCCACCTCCACCTTACTCCTGCGCGCCCACCGTGTGCCAGTGAAGATTTAAACGTCTCGCTAACAGTCAAAAGCAAAGAGGTCAAAAAACTATGAAGCCGGCTGCTTTAATGGTTGGCGAGACTCGTATAAATTAATATTTTTGGCAAAAAAAGGCCAATAGATGTATGCACAAATTAGTATCAATAATGCTGTTATCGTTGTCACATTGCTTGTGTCGAAAGATCAGTATCAATATTATATTATTTACTGACATTCACGCCAATATTACTCCATATCAATACCGATACTACATATCGGCGGTTTGTTATCCAATATCCGATAATTTCACCAAATATATTGCAAATGCTCGTAACGACGAATCAAGAGCTTATTATTATTCAAAATATGCCGTGTATTCGCAACGTCAGCACGCGTTGTGAAAAAACTTATGCAGCGCTTTCATTCGCAACCCGAATGCAGAGGTGATTCACAACCGAATGTCCGTCGGCCCCCCCCCTATCCCCCCCCAAAAAAAACACTATTGCTCAATCGCCGCAACGGGGGTCGCTGCGTTCTCCCTACCGCTCCCCCTCCCACAGTCTTCCCCATCCCCCCACCTTCCTCCCCCTCCCCTGGCGGCCCGCCCGCCCCGGCCCCGCCCCGCCGCCCCGCCCCGCCCGGCCGCCAACGCCGCTGTTGATTACTTCGCAATCAGCGCGTTGGCGTCGCGGCGCCGCCGGGGGCGCGCAGTTTTTGCCGCCCGCGGCTCTAATGAGGATGGGGTGCGATTTCATCAGTGCGGCCCCCCCCCCCCGCCCTCCGGGGCGCTGGTGGGATGCGAGTCCCTGAACTATCCAGTCACTCCCCATAGGCAGCAGGTGGCTCAGGGCAGCGACTGTTGTCCCTGCAGTGCGCCGGACCTCTGGCACCAGCTAGAAAGCTAGATCGAGTTGTGTTGCTGACTGGGGGAGAATTCTAGCGGCCTCACCGCAAGAGGTGGCTCTGGGTAGCAACTGATATCACTGCAGTATCTCTGTCTTTTAGGTCCGGGAAGTAGAGAGTAGCAGGATTTTTAACACTAGTTAGAGAGCAAGGTCGAATTCAGTCGCTGTCTGAGGAAAACCTCTAGCGACCGCCTGCTCTGATCGGTTATTTTCCTTCGTTTCTCTCGTCAACACCAGGCGAATACCGAAGCAATACCCTAACAAACGGGCAACGGACCTCTTACACACACACACACACACACACACACAGAGACTCATATGCACAACACTGTCACACTTGACGGGAGAGCAGTCGGGAGCTTTGAGTTTGTACAGGTTGGGGCTATGCCTCTCGAGGGGGAAAGGTACCTGTTTGGGAAAAAATCTGCAAGCCGACGACGGCCGGCGACGAATCTTGCCATCCAGTGGGGGAAGGACCACCTATTAAAAACATGCACTACAGTAACCGGAGTAATCGGCTTAGCGGGTGAGGTTCCCGAAGTCAATAATCAATCAATCAATCTGTCATTCCCTTTTTGAGACAGGTCACCTGATGGAACTCTGTCATGAGAGAAAATATAAAATATGATTTCTTATGACTTATTTCGACTTAAACAACAGTAAGAATTGTATATCAGATTGCAAACAGGAAGAAATTAATCACTACCCCAATGATGTAATATACACATAATATGTAGATGTGCCAGAAGAAATGTTACAGAAATTGTAGGTATGTATATGATGGGTTCGAAAATATCACTTTTGTTGATTAAAATGTTCTGGAACAATGTGGTCTAACATATGTGGATAAGGTTTTGCCGCAAGTGTAATTCTGTTTGATATTCCCTTCCATATGTTCTTCCGCAAAGAGCGATCCACAGACCTAATATTCATTCTGAAACTTTCCTTATTATGCATATTATCCAGCATCTCAGAGTAAGTGTTACAAATTGCTGGGATAAGAAGACAGGGAAAAGATTACTCTATGCCCATGAACATGTAGAGGGAAATCTGGTGTAACAAAATTACATATATGATATATGCTACTTAATGCTAGGAAGCTCATTATGCACAGATGTTCGACAAGTCCCATATTGACGAGTTCAACCAGTCATCATGGACCTCCCGAACTCCTGTGCGTACAGTGTTGCCTAAAACGTAGGGGTCAATGTCGCATGTGTATCCCCGATACATGGAATCTTCCAATACTTCTATATGGAGAAATTTATTACGTTCGACCCCTCTGCACGAACTAGAAGCTTGTAATATTTATTCTTAGACAGCATTTATTTTATTAAATGTATTATTTTGTTTATTATTTATAAGTATTTTTCATTTTTAAGTACATAATTTTCTTATTAATACGAAAGATCCTTTAAATCTAAAAGCGAATGTAAGTGTTTGTTATTCAAAACCATTTGAAAACTGACGAAATTGCTACCAATTACTTTGTAAAATGTAAAATTACTTTCAAACTACTGAGAAAAACATAAAGTTTGGAGCGCATTCCCCCTTCGGGACTTTTCACTTGGTAACAATCTACGATACAAGAAAGAAATCACACCAGATTGTGTGTTTTTAATTACTACATTCTATTTATGTGTTATTAAATGCATTTTTTCATTACTATTTATTAGTATGAAACGTTTTCAGGAAACAAATAAGACGAAATAGTGTTGCTAATAATAAGAAATAATCTTTAATATTAGTTTTAGAAATAAATATTACAGGAAATAAAACGGAATTTTGATGGTGATGATTGTAATGGCTGATGTTTGAATCTGAATATTATGCTGAACTTCTCGTCTTTAGCTGTATTTCGATTCACGCAAAATTTTCTAATTGTAAGTAAACAAATGCTCAACGATAGAACGAAATGCATTCATTTATCTGTAGTTATGAGATGTAGAATGTTCAGCATAAACTGCTTATTGCACGAACTGTATTTGCAAATACAGCGGCAATGTATTTGTGTGGCGTCGACATTGAACGAACGGCAGACATACAATTTTAACGTAACTGAAATTACGGTGCATAAACACAAAAAATAATGTTTAAAAAATGGTTTTACTATTATATTCTGATTTGGTGATGGCGAATATATCATTACTGAAGCTCGAGCAATTAAAATTGTAACGCGAAAACCGTTTGCAAAGGAATCACTATTTTGTAAAGAACCGTACATTTTCTAATTCGTAATCTTCGAAAATCGTAACCTGATTGGGTTCAGGAAGATACTCAAAAGCAAAGCTTCTTTTCCCGCATAATGCGTCTTCCCGCATTATTTCACGTACACCAAAGATTCACATTCCGTTCCAGTTACGGAAACAACGGTACAAAATGTGTCAGGTTTAAACTTGTTTTTCTAGCATTTCTAAAAAAAAGACAAAACAATCCATCTGCCTTACTTCTATGGTGCCATCAGTATTGGCGGGGTACGCAAATACATTGTGTGTGTGCGTGTGCGTATGTGTGTGTGTGTGTGTGTGTGTGTGTGTGTGGGCGTGCGTATATTGTGAAAGTAGGTGGTGACTCAACATGAATCAACATGTCTGCTGTCTCTCTGAGAATGATCCCATGAGTTAAAACTTTTTTTTATGAAATGTTACTAAAAATAATGTACGTAATACATACGAACAAGTCTTCGTCTTACTCAACTCACTACCTTTTCTCCGTACGCGACAAATTCACTTTCCATTTTAGTTACGTAAACAACTACTTGCACACTACAAAAAATTCAAATTTAACCTTATTTTTTGTAGCATTTTAGAAAAAGTGAAAACAATCCTGCTGCCCCACTTTTGTTGGGCCATAGACATCAGCAGAGTACGCAGGGACATTGTATGTTGATGTGTATTGCGGAACTAGTCAGTGAATCTACATGAATCAACATATCTGATACCTCTCTCAGAATGATCCAATGAATTATTATCCAATGAATGAATACTTATTACTTATTTCTTATGAAATCGTACGAAAAATAATGTACGTAACACGTACGAAAATGTCATTGGCTTACCTTTTCCAAAGGATTCAACCGTCATCCCGTACGCTAATGATACTCTTTCCGTTTTAGTTACGTAAACAACTATTTGCACACTACAAAAACTTCAAATATACCCTTACCTTTCTAGCGTTTAAAAAAAGACAAAACAATCCAGCTGCCTCACTTCCGCCAAGCCATCAACCTCGGCGGCGAGCGCACCGCCAACGCGTGTGTGTTTTGCGGGCGTGGGAGGGTGACTCTGAGACTGCGAGAGAGATTGTGAGCTCGTGGGTTCATTACAACCCCCGATCCGCGGCGGGGCGGGGCGCGGCGGGGCGCGGCGGGGGCGGGGGAGCCGCTCAAATAGGTCAGCACGCCCTTAATGCGACCGCCGACCGGCCGCCGCCGCCGCCGCCGAAGCCGCCCCCGCTGGGGCTCCGCACCGGCCTCAATTATTTTTTTTAATCCGACGGGACGTCGCCGCGCCGCTGTGGCGTGCAGGTGGAGGTCGGGTCGGGGGGCGGTTCACCTGGCGGCCGGCAGCGCACCTGTGTGGGAGGCCGGGCGGCGGTCGTGGTGGAAGTGGTGATGATGCTGGTGAAGGTGGTGAAGGGGGCTGGGAGAGGTGGCTCTGGGCTCAAATGATCTCACTCCATGTGCCTCTGGATCGAGGGGTGGTAGGTTCGGATCCTGGCGGGGGAAGGATTAACTACACTAGATACGTAGAGAGATAGTTTGCGTTCTGACGGTGTGTGGAGGATAATTATAGCGGCGGCTGTTTTGATCCATAGTTTTCAGTAGTTTCTCCCATCAATACTTGGCTAATGCTAGAGAAGTATTCTAACAAACGGACCTCATACCATGCGGGATCCTTTCATATCTGCCATATCTTACCTCTTACTTACACACTCACAGACACTCACTATACTAATAAACATGAAGAGGGACCAATCGGAAGCTTAAATCTTGTCCCCCCCTGGGGCAATATCCCGCTGGTAGCAAATACCTGATTGGGGATCACCCCACTAGCTGGCGGTAGGTAGGCGCCAGATCTCACCATTCAGCAGGAGACTATCACCGCCAACTCTCGAGCAAAAACATCTCCTACACTTAGGGAAATAGATGGATGACGCCACATATCATCAATCAAACAAAATGCGGTGATAGGGAGTGTGATTTTGAAAGGATTTTTGCGGTGACGTTCATGGTGGTGAGGGTAGTTTTTATGTATTTCCTCATACATTGTATCACGCATATTTTTTTATTTATTAAAGAATAGTGCAGCCATCACAACAATTTTCTCTCATTGAAGTTTCTGCAACAATCTCTGCAAATGTACCAACTCACGGGACGTCCCCCTCATTATCCTCGCCTTCGTTCCACAGCCTCACAGTCCGTCATTCCTATTCAGTTCTTCTTCCCACCCCCATTCCCCCACCCCCACACACACCACATGGCGGGTGGGGCAGGAGGCGGGGTTTCTCCTCCACCGCAGGCCCGCGAACCTTCATTGGACGACTCGCCCCGTGTCATCGCTCACCAAGCCACCTGCAGAGCGGGAGCGGGGCGCGGGCGGAGCGGGGCGGAGCGAGGCGGAGGCTGGGGGCGGAGCGGCGCAGAGGGGGGGCGCGAGCGGTCGGAGCGGGCGGAGCGGGCGGAGCGGGGCGGAGCGGGGCGGGGCGGGGCGGAGCGGGGCCGGAGCGGGGGCGGAGCGGGCGCGGAGCGGTGCGGAAGCGCGGCGGAAGCGGGGCGGAGCGGGGCGGGAGCGGGGCGGAGCGGGGCGGAGCGGGGCGGAAGCGGGGACGGAGCGCGGCGGAGCGGGGCGGAGCGGGGCGGAGGGGGCGGAAAAGCGGGGCGGAGCGGGCGGATGCGGCGGCGGAGCGGCGAGAGCGGGGCGGAGCGGGGCGGAGCGGGGGCGAGCGGGGCGGAGCGGGGCGGAAGCGGGGCGGAGCGCGGCCGGTAGCGGGGCGGAGCGGGGCGGAGCGGGGCGGAGCGGCGCGAGCGCGACTTGCCTGGGCATCTGCACGAACGAGCCCCGCTCGGCTTGCACACGTACGCCCAACCCCACGGGGTTAGCGCCCCCCCGCCCCCACAGCCGACCTCCACAAGGCTGACTCATGTGGGGGCGTTGTGGGTCTCCGCCGCCGGCGCGATTCACCTCGTTGATTGGCGAGGGGGCGCGTTGTGGTGGACGGTGGGGGTGGCAGGGACAACGGCGGCGGGCGCGCCAGGAAAGAGCGGGGCGACGGGGGATGTAGAGGGTGGGAGGTGGCGAAGAAGCCAGCGGTCGCTAAGGCTAAAGCAAGAATATTGGAATGAGGGTTGAGGGCGGCGGGGGCGTGGGCGAAGGGTAAGGTGGGGGGAGCGATTGATTATTTCGAGCTCCTCAACGGCTGTGTCCGTTAATCCCGTAAGTATAGTACATGTTTTTCTTCGGGAGGTGGCGGAAGCCTTTACACACTGGATGGTGTGAATCGGCGCAGACCTACCGTAGGCTTGTGTGGTTTTCCCCTCAACCAGGTATCTCCCACCATCGGGCCACCGCCCCAGCCGGGACTAGTTCTAGCTCCCGTCTGGTTTCCCGGCATGTGTGGTGGTGTAGTGCATGTATGTGTGTGTGTATAAGGATTGAAGATAGGTCAAGGAAGAGGAAGGAAAGATCGCGCGCGATCCGTGGCCCGTTTGTTACGTTACTGACATTCGTTTGGAGTCGATAAAAAAAAACACGGAAAACTTCCCATCAGAGCGGCCGGCCGCCAGAATTATTCTGCAGATACCGGCTGAACTAGACGTTGCAATGGGGCGAGTGTCGAAAAATCCTGCCACCGCCGAGACTCGAATTCTATGACGTTCCCGCTCAGAGGCCCTACAGTGACATCACCTGAACCGCCTCAGCGGTTGTGAGGTGGATGAGTAGGCGTGCAGGGTGGGAGCAGTGACGGCGAGCTGGCAGAAGGTGCGGCAACTGTGGGCGTGACGTGGCGAGCGGAACGGAGCGAGGCAAAAAGTCGTAAAAACGCTGCGGCTATTAGCTTTCCTCTGGGGACGCTCGTCTCTTCATTTCTCTGCAGGGAATTGATTTCTGCCTGTTGTGTTTGCGCGGTCAGAAACGTGTAGACAGCCTGCGTGCAATGGATTGCATGTTGGTGCTAGTCGCTTCTGGGAATAATCAGAGTTGGCGAATTCTTTGATTTTGTGATACATTATTCACTTGCGTACGGCACATTACTGCGACAAGCAGTACTTCTAACTGAATGTAATGTCTTCGGCTCGAGTCCCCGTGTGACAAATATTTTAAAAGTTCGTTTGTGGCGAGAGAAGCAAACCGCTTAGTGTGTTGTAGTATCTGTAATTAAGTTTTCATTTCTGAGGTTTGAAAATACATAAACCTTCCTACAATTAGTCGATCGAAAACTTTCATACACAAAATATTGTTGCACAGAGGGGAGGATGATCGCAAAGAAATTCAAACTACAGATTTTTTGACAAACACTTTTAAAATGAGTATTATATTTCCTTTCATTTTTTTAATAATGTCGATTTGTTGCAGTAGTTTTTTCATCGACAGTTTAATGAAAAAGAATTCGTATAAGGATTTAAAACTGCACGAAATATATATTTTTAATTATTATGATGTATTTAAAAATCACATTTTAAAATTAAAGTTTGTGACTTTCGTCTGGTATTTGAGGATATTTACATGGGATTACATTCGGCATAAAAGTGTATACCCTGACAACGGTTTTGAGGCACATTCATATTCGAATAATCCACTAATTCTACGTTATCTTTAACATATTTTGTTCTGTGTTAAATGACTTAATACATTTTCTTCCAAAACTGTTGTATGAAAGAGTTCTTAACAAAAAGACTGCATTTTTTATTGAAAAAAATAATGAACAAACTAAAGTATCATTTTGCACACATTACAAACGGCACTGACCCTAGAAATGTCTAGTTTTTACATTTAGTAATACAATTTGATTTAATAACGTAAGAAAAACGGGTTTATTAATTGTCCATGCCTGTTAGTTACGGTACTTGGTACTGTCTATTAAAGGGTGTGAATGTGGACATGCGAATTCAATGAAAGAAAAGTTTTGATATTGATCGACAGGCGTAGAGTGATGAACGAGTTCAATGACAAACTGATAGGCAAGTATATTGCGAGCCTGAAAAACGGAAATGCATATAGACAACGCGACTGTTTGATAGACAGGTTGTCAACCCCATGAATGGACGAACAATTCGATAGATTTTTTACTTCATTTCCGGAAATTTGTCATCAGCTTTCAAGCATGATTAATGAAACAGGGATGAAAATTTTACTTAATCCGTTTTGTCAACGTATAGAAAATATTTTTTGGAACTCTGCCAGTTTGCTCGTCTTGTCGATTATCGGAATGAACATTTTTCGTACTTGTGTATCTTATTTAATAGACAAAATAATTTATTGAATTATTATATTCTATTGAAGAAGTGCAAACCTGCCTTATTTTAAGTATATTTACTGTCGTGTTAACAAGTTTAAAGGCACGTTATTATGTACAAGTCAAAATGCTCATGAAGTATACTCTTTCCCTTGCATTTCTGATATTCAGTTAAGTTGTTAGCCGTTTAATGAAGTTAATGTTAGTCCATAATTAAAATTGAACATACTCATTGTTAGTGAAATTATTGTCCATAAATATCTTGTATTGCTGTGTTAAAATTCACAACGCTTTTTGTTCAGAAGAACGCACACACATTTTATTTATTTTCACGTAGGTATATAATTTCAACAAATTTCTTCTACATCTGGATTGCTTATATTTTTTAAATAGTTTAAAATAATATAATGACAAAGAGTTGAATATTTTTTCACATTCAGATCTTGGATTTCATTAAAAATGTGTAATACCTAGAGAAATAACGCTAAATGTTACACTAAGGAATGATGATTGAGAATTATTAAGTTGTAGAAAAGTGTGTATTGAGAAAGTAACAAAAACTAAAGTATAAAATGTGTTATTATATAATTATTTTCCGATCAAGCCACCGTTTAATGAAACTTAACATCCTTTTCCAAATTGAACCGTGAAACATACAACGAGTTGTTTGAGCCAGTAGCACCCAATAGTTTTAAATGAAGTTTTTCTTTATTTTAGATTGAGAAGTAAAATATGAATTAATTAATAAATAAAGAATTAATGAATGCAATTAATGAAAATAGATGAAAACGAATAAATATGAATGAAAATAGATGAAAACGAATGAAAATGGATGAAAATGAATGAAATGTCTAAGTAAGGTTTTTTCTCCCACGTATTAATTTAACCGTTTGTTCTCATGTGAAGCCCATAAGACTACCTAATCATCGACTAATCAGAAAATAAAAAGTTTGTGACAAAGTGTCTCGCAGCGACCGACCGCTAACACGCCGGAAAAAGAACTCGCAAATTCCAGGCGACCCACTCGCCCCCTAGTCGGTCGGCCGTCCGCGAGTCTATCGGCCGGCCGGGGTCTCGGCAGTAGCGGCCAGCTCGGCAGGCAGGCTGGCTGGCAGGCACCCTCTCGGCTCGGGAGTGCATCCCCGATGATAGCCACTTTGTTGCGTATTGATTGCAACGACACCCCTGCACTCCACCCTTCACACTTCACACGCCCCCGCCT
>BOPP01000007.1:14183776-14194858 GCA_017312745.1 Gryllus bimaculatus
CTCTCGCCGCCCCCGCCGGCCCGGCCGGGCCCGGCCGCCTCCTACAACACACCGCCCCCGCCGCCGTCGCATTCCAGGCCGGCAGCAAACAGCGGCTCGCTCTTTCCCCTACACTCCCCCCCCTCCGCCATCAACCCCCACCCGCCCCCTGCACGCCACTACCCTTCCCCCTGCCCCACCCTGCGCTCGACCACGGCGCCGGGCCAGTTTTTGTTTCACAAGAGGCGTTAGCAACCCTTGCATGCTTGGGATACACCGCTACTATCGAGTACATGGGGATATCCCGTTTGTGGTGGGTGTGCGCGTTTTTTTGCAGACGTGTGCGTTTGCGATTGTGTTGTGAGTAGTTCGCGGGGAGATATTCTGACATTACGTGTGTAAAGTCTTGATGATGCTCTAATATGTCCGGTGGTGTCGACCCGGGTGATGGGCATGTTAGCTTCTTCATGCATGTATATTTTACATTATGAAAAATCACTCTTTCCGCGAATATTCGGGGCTCTGGTATTCAACCTGGTTGGCGGGCGGTGTTCGGTTCGAGTTTTTTTTTTTTTCGGGCTTCTGCTGTGTTTGCAGGGGAAAGTATGTCTGTGGGGAATCAGGATTCGATAAATACAGGAATGGAGAGGTGGACGAGTAGGTGCCATGTGTATTTTGTTTAATTATATTCCTCTGTACGTAATGACCTTACGATGCAACTCAGCCAGGTTATTTCACAATAACAGCGGAAATGTATGTATTTATGTGTCCGGAAAATACCACAGACTCTTGGAATATGCCAGCATTTCTATTTCCCTTTTTTCGAAGTTGGCATCTGTGATAGGATCCTGACACGTTTAACAAAAAACTAATATGAAGTTAAATGCGTGGCATTTGTGATTCTTGCCCATAACACTGGCAAAATGCTTTTGAACGTAATAAACCGGCATTGATTTTATTTTGTCAAACCCTAATATTTGCAAAAGTCCTGTGTGCGCGAGTGATAGATTACAGAGAACTTTCTGTCTACATTAAAGATAATCATTACATCTTTAGGATGATTAATTCTTATTTTGAATGCTACTATTATTATTGTATCACGCTGTTTTAGTAATTTTAGGAAGAGTTAATTCAAAACTAAATTATACAAAAATATTATTAATTTAAAGAGTACAATAATAAAACAAATCTTTTTTAATAGAACATTGGAAAGGTGAAGGGCCATAAAAGCCGCCACGATGCCTAAGTTACAAATTTTATTGTATTTGGCTTGGTGAAACATGAGAAGATTCCGCAAACAGAATATATAATGAAAAAATTATGGGACGCGAATTAAAAAAACCGTACTTGTTGGCTGAAATAAGCAGATTAAACAAATTACACCATTAATAGTCTTAAAAAACACTTGCTTTAACATAATATTACCCTCCAAAATCTGCCGCAGGATTCGCAGAACTCTCAAGAGCTGTATCTCCGTGACAGGCTGGTGCACTTCAAGAAGAGAAGTTATTGCCATGTCTCTTCTCAATGACCTAAAACCAGTATTCTTGTTATGGTTTTGAGTTTTCGGCGATAAAAATAGATCAAATAGATCGCCCTAACCTATTTGAAAAAAAGAAACCTCGCCAGCAACCCGTTGTATTATTATAGTGTTTTGAAGCTACAAAACTTGAGCCGGAAAGTGGAATAACATTACCCTTAAATTTAATATCTGTGTCTTTTGTGTTAAACGATTTTTCTGAAAACATTATTATTTTTTTTAACTCACTGAACACAGGTTCAAGTTAGTGTTTTTGTATCCTTTTTCATGCGGAGAAAATAGGGAAATAGGTTGTAAAACTTCACATAACTATAATATATTTTCAATGTCTATACGTGCATTCAAAATATCTTAATCGTAATTAAGAAATAAGAATCAGAGGAAAGTGAGAAAAGTCTAATTTTGTGACAGTTCTTGATTTTCTTAGATTAGGTATTCTTCTCGTCTTCGACGAGGAACCAGTAAATTACTCAATGTTGCCCAAATATAATAAAATAAAAAATCATGACGTAACGAATCATACAAAAAAAAATTTTGGGGGCCTAAATTCTTTTAATTTTTCCCCAAACCCTTCCCCCCAAAAAATTTTGTTTTTTTTTTTATTTTTTTTTTTTTTTTGAGCCACCATGATATGATATTTCTTTTTTCTGGGTCTGAAGAAGTTATGAGAAAAACTCTCGGACTGTCTGTTATTTAATCCAAAAGTAATATTTTGTTGTTCTAAGAAGATGTGGCTAGACTAGTTCTGGTAGATGTTTAAATTTTAGAATTCCTTTTAAAGATCTAGGTCGGAAAACTTTAATTTAAAAGGTGAGATTAATTACACTTGTGGTGAAAGAAAATATTTGTCTCTTTTTCCTTTTCTGCTGTGGGTCTTCATCAACTGGAAGGTGTTAGGTGGTTGGATTTAACAAGAAAAGTCAGAATAATATTGAGCCTTTCGAAACTATTCCGACCTTTTAAAAAGAACAGAACTACTCCAATAGAATTTATAAGTTAAAAGCTGTAATGTATTAAACATTTTTGATGAGACCTATCTGGGCGTGTTCGACCCTAATGTCAGATACCTATTAAAAAAATTCAGATCGAAGGGTTTGATAAAATGTGACTTAAGATTATACGCATTTAAAACAGAGATAATTTTTAAATGCAAGATGTCAAGCACTATAAAAATCACCGGTCTATAAAAAAATGCTCAATTGTGCTTCAGTCTCCGTTGCCGTCTAGGCGAAGTTAATTCAGTTAAATACATGTTATAGATCTTGTAGCTTGGTTTATATTATCGACAAATAGAATTCGTTATCTGGTCTAATGATTAACAGTTTTTACATTAATTTAGCTTATAAGATTGCGTTCTAACAACAAAGAACATTTCATGTATTCTTTTCCCAAGAATTTCTATATACTTCAAATATCTCAAATATACAATTTCAATATCATATTACAGTTACTATCTCAGCTCCCGATGTCCTTCCAGAAAGAGCATAAGGAAAAAAACATCTGTCCTTGTATTTTTTTTTAACTAAGCGATAACTATATTACAAAAGATTATCAATCAACAACTTCTCTTTATACTCCACGCTCAGAAGAAAGCTTTAACGATTCACTAACAAATCTCACTCTTTAAGACCAAGGCATCCTCACTCCCACATTTCGTCTTCTAACATGTATATTACTTCGTGCATGATATTGGAGTATTGTTTATTTTCTTACCTATTTGCATAGACATATATAATATGTTTAAGGAAAATTTATATTAGCTGTAAAAGTATAATTTTTAAACTTTGGGATATTCTGAACAATTTAATTTTCCGACCTAATACGTACTACTACGTCATTAATATTATCTGACCGTAAATACCCACTACTTACACCTAAGCTAACATAAATACTCTACATGTACTATTTGTATGAGAAGCTGTTTATAGATATGCACCAATCTTTACTGCACTTACTTTTTTTCCTTCGTCTTTTGTATTACTTGTTACTAGTTGATTAATATAATATTATCGTTAAGTGTGTTGGAGGAAAAGCTTTCCCATCCCTCCACCTCGCATTTAATGTAGCTATCACCGGCCAATCAACCAGGCACTGAGTGATCCATTTGCACCGTGTGCGTTCCGGGGTGCGCTGGCGTTGGGCTGGTGCGGGCGTCGTCGGATGCGTCGCGGCGCCGTTGGCCAGCCGCCAGGCCGGCAGGGGGCGTCGGCGGCGGTCGGCGTCGGCGGCTGCAGCCGTTGCGTTCGCGACCGCAGACGGCGCCGTGATAGCCCCGTGCCGCGGGCGGGCGGGCGGCGGGGGCGGGGCAGCGTCTCTGCGCACGAGCGAGGTGCGAAACAACAGCGACCGTTTAGAGTCGCTTAAAACAGAGCAGCCTGCCTGCCCGCCTGCCTGGGCTGGTCGCTGTTTGCAGCGGAGGCCCGCTGACTGAGCGCGCGCGGTAAGTGGCGGGATGTGAAGCGCCGAAGACTCGCAAAATAGAGAATTTTTCTCCCGTGGTTCACGTCTGGAAGAGTTGTTTGATAGAAGAGTTTTTATATTTTCTAAATATTCTTGTGATTACTTATGAGGATACGATTGATTGGTAAATCAGGAACGCGATTCTTCCAAAAAATTTTGAATTCCACCAGTCGAGTTGAAGATATATCCGAAGGTTCACATCAGGACAATTTTAAGTCCATTTTACTAAAATTGTATCAAGATTGCCTTATAAAGTTTTTGTATGAAGTGGGTAAGTAAGAGAGGGCTAGCATGGACTGGGTTTCTTGTAAGCTTGTGGAATGAGAGTATGTTAAACAATTTGGCATTCGATGCCAACATGTAGACAGAGACAATAGAATTGCAATACACATCTATTTTGTTAAAAACGTTGGGACTTGGAACAGTTTGCGGTTCTCAAAACAATCGATAAGTTCGATCATTGTATGATTGATAATTTTTTTGGATACAATTGTTTTTCATATTATTGGTTTTTATTTAGTATAAATGAAGCATTATCAAAAACTAGGTGTTTCGTTTTCCAATGTTTACCGTTTCGATATTTTTGGTTTTTTTTTTTAAAATTAACCAGTTTTCCATATATATCTTTTGAAAAATTATTTAATTTTGAGATAGGTTGTTTTGATTTATTAACTAATTTTTTGTTCAGAATATTTTTGCTTTGATATTTGAGAGGCCTGGAGTTTTAAATGCAACCGGCCTGCAAAATCGCCGCTGTTTGCCGGAATTCTTGGGCTAGGCAAGCGCGGCCCCGAAAAAAAGGCCGCTGTAACCAGAGGAGAACACGCAGGCTACTCCCCTTACCCCCATAAAAACTTGGCGGGTGAGAATTACCTGTTGCCACCGGGCATCTTGCTCCCTGATGAATAATCAAGGGAATTTAAATTTTGGTTTTAAAATTGAGAGAGACATATATATATGTGCGGCGTCCTGCACCGATTCCTCTTCTACTCTTCTCCCCTTATTTTCCCGCCCCCTGCACGCCACTACCCTTCCCCCTGCCCCCCACCCGCGCTCGACACGGGCGCGGGGCCAGTTTTGTTTCACAAGAGGCGTTAGCAACCCTTGCATGCTGGGATACACGCTACTATCGAGTAATGGGGATGATCCCGTTTTTTTTGTTGCCTTTTTTTGCAGACGTGGGCGTTTGCGTGTGTGTGAGTAGGTCGCGGGGAGATATTCCTGACATTACGTGTGTAAAGTCTTGTATGTTAATATGTGGTGGTGTCGACCCGGGTGATGGGCATGTAGCTCTTTTCATGCATGTATTTTTCATATGAAAAATTCACTCTTCCGCGAATATTCGGGTCTGGTATTCAACCTGGTTGGCGGGGGTGTTGGTCGAAGTTTTTTTTTTTTTCGGGTCTGTGTGTGCAGGGGAAAATATGTCTGTGGGAATCAGGATTCGATAAATACAGAATGAGAGGTGGACGGTAGTGTGCATTGTGTATTTTGTTTAATTATATCCCTCTGTACGTAATGACCTACGATGCAACTCAGCAGTTATTTCACAATGACAGCGGAAATGTATGTAATTTTATGTGTCGAAAATACACAGACTTTGAATATGCAGCATTTCTATTTCCTTTTTCGAGTTGGCATTGTGTATAGGATCACTGACACTTTAACAAAAACAATATGAAGTTAAATGGTGCATTTGTGATTTTGCATAACACTGCAAATGCTTTTGAACGTATAAACCGGCATGATTTTATTTGTCAAATAATATTTGCAAAAGTTTCCATGGATAATACGAGAACTTTCTGTCTACATGTAAAAGAATATTACATTTTAGGATGATTAATTTCTTTATTTTGAATGCTACTATTATTATTTTCACGCTGTGTTAGTATTTTAGGAGAGTGAATTCAAAACTAAATTATACAAAAAATATTATTAATAAAAGAGTACAATAATAAACAAATCTTTTTTAATGGGAAGGTTAAGGCCATAAAGCCGCACGATCGCCTAACTACATTTTTATTGTATGCTTGTAAACATGGAAGATGGCAACAGAAATAATGAAAAATTATGGAGGCGAATTAAAAAAACGTACTTGTTGGTAATAAGAGATTAACAATTACACCATAATGTCTTAAAAAACACTTGCTTTAAATAATATTACCCTCCAAAATCTGGAGGATTCGAACTCTCAAGAGCTGTATCCGTGACAGCTGGTGCCACTTCGAGAGAAGTTATTCCTGTCTCTCTCAATGACCTAACATATTTCTTGTTTGTTTGGATTTTCGGCGATAAAAATAGATCAAATTGATCGTAACCGATTTGAAAAAGATCGAGCAACCCGTTGTTTTATAGTGTTTTTGAGCTACAAACTGAGCGAAAGTGGAAAACATTACCCTTAAATTTATTCTGTGTCTTTGTGTTAACGATTTTGAAAATTATTTATTTTTTTATAACTTCTGAACACAGTTCAAGTTAGTGTTTTTGTCTTTTTCATGCGAAAATAGGGAATAGGTTGTAAAACTCACATAACTATAATATATTTTCAATGTTATACGTGCATTCAATATATCTAATCGTAATTTAAGAAATAAGAATCAGAGGAAAGTGAGAAGTCTAATTTTTGTGCAGTCTTGATTTTCTTAGAATTAGGTATTTCTCTCGTCTTCGACGAGGAACCAGTAAATTACTCAATGTTGCCCAAATATAATAAAATAAAAATCATGCGTACGAATATAAATTTGCTAATACTCCACTCAAATTGTTTATGCCATGGTATGATATTTCTTTTTTCTGGGTCTGAAGAAGTTTGAGAAAACCTCTCGACTGTGTTATTAATCCAAAAGTAATATTTTGTTGTTCTAAGAAGCTGTGGCTAGACTAGTTCTGGTAGATGTTTAAATTTAGATTCCTTTTAAAGAGGTCGGAAAACTTTATTTAAGGTGAGATTAATTACACTTGGTGAAAGAAAATTTGTCTTTTTTCCTTTCTGCTGTGGGTCTTCATCCACATGGAAGTGTTTGTGGTTGGATTTAACAAGAAAGTTCAGAATTTAATATTGAGTTATGAAAAATATCCCGACCTTTTAAAAAGAACAGACACTGCAATAGAATTTATATAAAGTAATGTATTAACATTTTTGACGTTTCGACCCTAATTCAGATCCTTTAAAAAAATTCAGATCAAGGTTTGATAAAATGACTAAGTATACGCTTTAAAACAGAGATAATTTTAAATGAAAATGTCAACAGTATAAAAATCACCGGTCTATAAATGCTCAATTGTTCAGTTCCGTTGCCTTGGCGAAGTTATCAGTTTACATTTATAGATCTTGTAGCTTTTATATTATCGACAAATAGAATTTTATCTGTGTTAAAGTTTTTACATTAATTTGCTTATAAGATTGCGTTCTAACAACAAGAACAATTTATTATCTTTTCCAAATTCAATATCATATTATATCAATATCATATCAATTTCAATATCATATTACAGTTACAATCTCGCTCCCGATGTCCTTCCCAGAAAAGCAAAGGAAAAAAACATCTGTCCTTGTATTTTTTTTTCAACTACGTAACTATTTACAAACAGATTTCAATCAACAACTTCTCTTTTTATTACTCCACGCAGTAACGATTCACTAACAAATCTCACTCTATTAAGACCAAGGCATCTACAATACAAACATTTCGTCTTCGTAACATTATATTACTTCGTGTATGAATTGGTATTGTTATTTTCTTACTATTTCTGACATTATAATTGTTTAAGGAAAATATTTATTAGCTGTAAAGTATTAATTTTAAACTTTGGGATATTCTGAACAATTTAATTTTCCGCTAATAGTACTACTACTCATATATTTCTGACCGTAAATACCACTACTTACACCTAAAGCTAACAATACTACTACATGTATATTTTTATGAGAAGCTTTTTTAGATATGCACAATCTTACTGAACTTTTTTTATCGTCTTTTGTTATTATTGTTATAGTTATTATTAATATTATCTTAAGTGTAGTTGGTAGAAAAGCTTTCCCATCCCTCCACCTCGCATTTATGTAGCTATCACGCCCAATCAACCAGGCACTGAGTGATCCATTTGCACCGTGTGCGTCCCGGGGTGCGCTGGCGCTGGCTGGTGCGGGGCGTCGTCGGATGGCGTCGCGGCGCGTTGGCGCCGCGCCAGGCCGGCAGGGGCGTCGGCGGCGTCGGCGTCGGCGGCTGCAGCCGTTGCGTCGCGCCGCAGACGGGCCGTAGCCCCGTGCCGCGGGCGGGGCGGGCGCGGGGGCGGGGGCGCCGCCGCCACGAGGGTGGAAACAACGCGACGTTTAGAGCCTCGCTTTAAAACAGAGCGCCTGCCTGCCCGCCTGGCTGCGTGCTGGTCGCTGTTGCGCGGAGGCCCCGCTGACTGCGCGCGCGGCGTGGCGGGATGTGCAGCGCCTGCTCGCAAAATAGAGATTTTTTCTCCCGTGTTTCACGTCTGGAAGAGTTTTGTGAAGAGTTTTTGGTATTTTCTAAATAATTCTTGTGATTATTATGAGGATACGATTGGATTGGTAAATCAGAGACGCGATTCTTCCAAAATTTGAAGTTCCATCCAGTTCGAGTTGAAGATATATCGAAGGTTCACAATCAGACAATTTTAAGTCCATTTTACTAAATTGTTCAAGATTGCCTTATAAAGTTTTTGTATGAAGTGGGTAAGTAAGGGATGGGCTAGCATGGACTGGGTTTCTTGTAAGCTTGTGGAATGAAGTATTTACAATTTGGTTCGATGCACACATGTAGACAGAGACATAGAATGCAATGACACATCTATTTTGTTAAAACGTTGGACTTGGAACAGTTTGGTTCTCAACAATCGATAATTCGATCATTGTAGGATTGATATTTTTTGATACAATTGTTTTTCATATTATTGTTTTTATTAGTAATAGCATTATCAACTAGTGTTCGTTTTCCATGTTACCCGTTTCGATATTTTGTTTTTTAAATTACCAGTTTCCATATATATCTTTTGAAATTATTAATTTGGATAGTTGTTTTTGATATTACTAATGTCGATATTTTGCTTTTGATATTGAGAGCCTGGGTTTTAAATGCAACGCCTGCATCGCCGCTGTTGCCGGAATTCTTGGCTAGCAGCGCGCCCAGCGCTACGGGGACAGAGGCTCCCACCTACAAACTGGAGATTACTGCAGATGCTCTGATGAATAATCAGGATAATTTTGTTTTTGACTTGAAGATCAAAATTTCTATGGGAATCGCATCAAAATTTTGGAACAGTTTCTCTCGATATTTCTAGTTATTTTGATTTAGCATTATAATGATGGATATGGATAATTGTATAATCGATATTTTTGTTATCAATACTTTCGTTTTTAATACTTCAGTTTTAGTTAATAGTCCTTTTTTAGTTGTTACCCGTTTCGACATTTTGTTTTTAAAATTACAAATTTAGATTTTTAGTTTTTGAAATTATTACCTTGGGTGGTTCGTATTACTACTATCAATATTTTGTTTTTGCTAGTGGTAATACTAAAATTACCAGATTAAAAACCGAATGTCACTGTTGAAATGACTTGGATGATATAGGAGACCTGTCTTCTTCGTGACATGTTCTTAGCAGGATGCTCTGATGGGCAAATGCCGGAAATTTATAATTTTCTTCCTTTCGTTCTTAGATAATATTTCCTTTCGAGTTTCTGAACAAAATATTTTTCAACATATATACGAGTAAATTAGTGCCATAACTCTACTTGCATTTTTGACGTTACGCTAGAAAGAAATTTTCTAGCGACATTCGCATGCTGCTGCTTGCTGCATTGCAAAGACGAAAATATTAATAATGCTGTATAAAATTAGAGATGCTGCTTAAAGTTAGCATGTATGTACTACAATCGAACCAAACAAAATTAAACTTAAGGTAATAATAAGGTAATTCTTTCTTTCCAGAAATTCAGAAAGGAAAAGAAAAGTTCATTAATGTCTCAAATTTAATTTGGACTAAAAAAATGGATTAAATATTCGAAATTTAAAGTATTGAAGTGCTAATTTTACTGTTTGAATAGTGAACACATTTTTTTAAAACATTTTCTTAAGGTACCTAAAGTAATATTTATTATTAATTGCAGAAACCGTTATATGAAGAAGTAATAAATAAGGAGTGTTAAATCCCCGACATTAAATAATTGTCACAAAAATAGTATAACATGAGTTTCCATTGTAACTTTAAAATAGGACTTATCAATTGTTACGGATCGTGATAGGTGAGACGAGTAAATTTGCCTCTTATTTTTTTTTGAAGGAAAATCAGCGTTTTTAATTAAATGTAGGAACTCTAATGTAAATAATTAATAATATTTAAGGAGTGATATATTTTTAAATACTATTAACTGAAACTCTAATTTTTTATTGTCATATTCATGTTTCCTTGTTCATTGAGCATCTTTATAGATTAAGTTTATTTCGTTTTTAGGGAAAACCTTCGTTTTCTTTGCAAATATAAATTATGTGATGAAGTAATAAATGTAGCATAGAAAGGCAAAATTTATTTACTGTTTTATTGTGAGTTTTTTGTTATAATAATTGTATTATTAAGAAACATTATTGCAGGACATATTTGTACCATTTAGTGCGACCAAAGAATGGATAAAGTGAATAACGATAAAGTAAATAATATTAAGTGCGTTTGTGGGTTAAAATGGGATGAGTCCTCTCGTTGCCGCAGACGCTCGATAAATTCATAAAGTTTCAGTTTGTCTTTTATATTATTTTTTGAAAGGGAAGTAATATTTTATTAAAAATAGAAACCGTAACTGCGTGAGGAAGTAATAAATGATAAGGAGCGTTAAACCGACTGGAGAGGTGGAGCGCAAATTTCCGCCAGACACACGAGAGCAAAAAGTGCGCGCGTTGCATATCCAGCAGCCCTCGTTCAGCCGATCCCGCGCTCCGCCCACCGTCCCACCGCGCGCGGTCACTCAAAAGTGCCACAGGCGCTGTCGCCAACCAGCGCCGCCCACCCCACCACCCTACCAGCGTGGTCTCCACCGCTGGCCCCACCGCCGCGCCCGCGATCGCACCACCACCACCTCT
>BOPP01000007.1:14198098-14211631 GCA_017312745.1 Gryllus bimaculatus
CCCCCCCCTTCCACCACGATATCACTCCGCTCGTTCGACCAACAAATCTCCCGCCACCGAGACCGGTGTGTTTTGGTGGGAGTCCGTCGGTCTTTATTGTGGCAACGACTTAATGATGGAGTAGGATCCAGCGGAGGCCAAAAAAAGCGCGGAGAGCCGATGGGGACGTGCGTTGAAAGAGCTGGGAATAAGTCAAACGCCCGTGACAGATGCTGCGAACCGGCTCGCGCGCCGCGTTCGTCGTTTGTCACGCCGCGGCGGATAAATATCGCCGGCGCCGTCAGCTGCGCGCGCGCGTCGATAGAGTGGATGGACGCGCCGCGATGCTCGTTTGTTCTTAATTAATTTTAATCGCGTTGCAAATAGCTGTGTGCTCGTTGTAAGAGATGCCAATGAAGCAGGCTGCTGCACGATAACTGCGCGAATAAATTGTACCCTAATTTGGCGATGAAGAAAAGTTATATAGATTCAATAGCAATTAGTATAGTTCTTTTTATTTTCATTCAGCATCCCGAAATTTGTTCACACATAATAATTATGCTTTGAACGTTTGTTTTTGTTGTATATATTTTTTTGTATGGAAGCTGTATATATTTTTTTGTCTTTGAAAATTATTCACCTTTTTCATGATTAATATCTTGGTCTCATAAAAAATTCACTTATTGAAAATATTAAATACTAATGGCTTGCAGCAGCTAAAATGCTGTTGGAGGCTTGAGTTTTCTTTCAATTTTTGCCCACGTTGGAAATAAGTTTTTTAAAATAATTTATTTATCCTTTTTTGTTAATATATTATCTTTCAAGGGATTGAAGTAAATATAATAACAATTTGGGCTTACGAAGGAAAGCTTACAGAAGTAACCTCAGTCGGAAATTAATGATTGAATATTTACCTTTATTTATCCTGGAACTGACGGTGTCTTTTGTCTTCGTATCATTCACGAATTGAAAACAAGGGAAAACGTCTGTTCTTTATAATTTTTAATTGTGTCAAAGATCTGTGTTAGTTTTAGAACATGAAAATAAAAGAAGATGCACTACTACTCCGGAAATATGTGTCTTAGCTCATCACTTCAGATATGTACTCAAATTAATTTAGATAGATGTCTAACTACACACGCACACGCACAAACAATGTTGTCAGACCCGCGAAAAAATGGAGAGTGGTGGCGCAATTCTGGTTTCAGGTTCGGATTCAGAGCGTCGACATACATAGAGCATCGTGTGTCACGTCTTTGGACCTGACAACGTTTTTCATGTGTGTGCCTGTGCTATTAAACAAAAATCATTCTTTCAGAATTATTGATTTTTTTTCAAAAATAAATGTATTTGTTTCTATTTGGTAATTAAATATCTCCACTTTCGTAATAAAGTACATCCACTTTTTTATTCAGAAAATAAACGTACTTTGTCTTCAAATATTTACGTATCTGAATTACTGAGATCAGAATCATAATTGATCGTTTCGTCTTCATCAAATTCCATCGCGCGGCAAACAGCTGGTATGTTCGTTTAATTGCTAGAAATGAAGCTGTTAGATAAACTGTAACAGAAAAAAGAAATTACTAGGCAACGTGTGAATGATTAAAAATATTGTTCTTTTACATAAAAGTGAATTTGTTTACAACGGTATGTATCACAAAAAATAGTACTCTTGGAGCGGTGGCTCCCAAATTTGGAACGTTTGAGCAATTACAAACAAATGTAGCATAGTTTCGATTCAAAATGATAACATAAACAGTGCATATTTTCGTAAAAAGTATTCCAAACATTCTTTAGAATACTCAGCATAACGTGTTGCATAACCCGTTGTTTAAATACAAGTATCAAAGAAGTGAACCCAGAAGAGAGAACTGTAACTGTATAATTCTGTCGTGAAGCATTTAAGTAGAATCATAACATCAATTGGAAGAATTAATTAATGAAGAATATTACTACAAATGAAATAACTATTGAAAATGTATCCATCCCCGATGAGCAGTTATTTATTTTACATTCAATTGCGTAATGTGAACTATTGTTAAGACTGATAACATTCGCTTGTTTTTCTTTACGAAAACTATATTTATAAATTGAATAATTTGAAACGTGATCCCAATTCCATCAAGGTGTAAATGTATTAAGTGAACCAAAGACGTGAAATTAATTGAAAAAAGTAATGAATGAAGAATACGCTTACACTTACGTAACGGTAAAACTGTGACAAATTGGATGATGTTTGTAGGGAAGTATATGTTATTGTGTTGGTATGGCAGAAAACTGTCCGAAAACGCGTGAGCAAATTAATTCATTTAGATGAACAGGTCAACGTACCTCTTCGTATGATGAAACAAATCTCTGAAAGTTTGAGAATTCATTTCTCCAATATTGATAATGCTATTGAATTATTAATTTATTATGAATATTTACATTACAATTCTATTGATATCGTCATATTTATTGACGTCTTCTCTTCAATCTTTAAAATTGTATAGTGTTTAAATGCTTTTATCTTTATGTTTTGAAATAAAACCGAAACGGAATAAATTATTTTTGTATTATTTGCTAATGATAGTGAAAGTTTGAATTCATGAATGGAAATTTGAAGAGTAATGATACTGTTGCTGAAGCAATGCAAATATTCGTTTTTAATTCATGGATTATCTGCATATTATCATCATAGAACAAAAATTCTTGTATTTAAATCAATAGATTTCGTAGGTATAACTTCACGTAGAAACTTGAGAAGACGAAGAAGGAAAACAAAAATAATGAGTTGTACCTACTTCGGGTATTATTTTATAGAAGTATAAGAAAAATTTCGTAGGATCAGTCGATGATTAATGTAAGTGGCATATTATTAGCTTGTATAACGTGATAACAACTGAACCGTGTAATTAGATATCACTCACGCACAATAACTTCGTGGTGTACTGCATTCTCAGTACATACTCGTAAAAGACGCCAAAGCGCCTAAAGACTTTTTGTAGCCCGAGCAAATCGCTAAGCGAACGGCGTGTTCCGTAGAACGGCCGTTGTTAACAATCCCTGAGTTGCCTTCGATCGCTACCTTTCCGCCCTACGAGGTACACCCACTGCAGCGCAGTAACTGCTGCAGCACGCAACAAGGGCCCCATTAATCTCACATGCTCTCCGGCGTTCTCCAGAAAACCGATCCCGCTCACGATACACAATGCAACACGGGGCAGCGGCCCTACAGCGGGGACAAGTAGAACCGGGGAGGAGGGGGCGGGGTGGGGGGCAGTAACGGGAACACGACACGGAGCCGAACTCGAGACCGGAAGAACAGTGAAGGGGGAACTCGCCGGGGTTCGACGCTCGGACCGAGGGGAAGAGTTTGTCGATCAAGTGGTGGATCCGGAGAACGAGCGAGCGCGAGCGCGAGCGCGAGCGCGCGCGCCAGCACGCGAGGGGAAAAGGGGCGGGGCCGGTCGCGGGCGAGGGGTGAGAGAATCGGTGAGTGGAGGGAAAGTGGTGTTGGACGGTGAGAGGGATGTTAGCGGTGGTGGCGGCGGAGGAGGATGAGGAGATGAAAGAAAGAGAAAGAGATGAAAGTAAACATGAAGAAGAGATGGATAGCGACGTGAAAAAAAGCAACTGAAATGGAATGAAGTATGTGGAAAAAGATGGTGAAAACGACATTAAATAAGGCAAGAAGGTAAGAAAAGACAGAAGCGGAGAAATGAACAAGTTTGAAAGATCAGGAAAGTTGAGAAGTCATAAGAACTTAATAGGTAAAAGAGCAGGAGGCAATTGCTCAAAAGAAAGGGGACGAGAAACGCGAAGAGTAACAGATGATGCCTAGGGGATTTACTTATAAATAATAGTGAAAACGAATATTCTGCAAATAATGTGTCTGCAAGAAGGTTATTGAGTTGTCTAAATAAGCTGTATCAATAGAACTGTGTGCATTAATGTTCTTGAATAGAGATGATCTGGTGAAGTTAAATATGATATGAAAGTGTAAAATGAGATTACTCACTGTACGTTGTGATTTTAGCAAGAAAGGAAGATATGCGAGTCCCTTACGACCGCCCTCAAACTTACGAAAGAAAGAGCCATTTTAGGTAATGTAAACGCCGGAATCAGAAGCCACTACGATGGATTTACATCAGCAATTCTGATGTAGGGGTCAATGTTACTAAAAGTTATTCTTTTAATAAGGCCACTAATGATACTAATAATAAGGCTAATACTTGGAATAAATACCAGGTAAATATTTGCAATGTTCAGCCAATTGTTACTGCGCAACAAGAAGGATTAGTGTGGTTATGTTGGGAAGGAAGCTTGCAGAGCTAATGAGTTTGATTGCAGCTGTAGGAGATGGTAACGTTCAGATTGGAATAAACAAGTGATTCTGTAAGAAAGAAAGGGTTGCGACGAAAACAAAGTTCTTCGACTCCCTACTCAATTTTTGCTGAGATGGAGGTCACACCATGGCGAGTTCAGACCTAACCGTGGGCTACCTGGACAAATTCGCCAGTTCTTGCTCGTCTTTTTTTCCTTTCGCTTTGAGAATAACGAGATGTGCGCAGTCAAAATACTTAAAGAACCGGGTGGACGTTGCCAGATCTCCACTAGAGCTAGAAACAAGGACCCACTCCGCTATACTCCCAATGGATGGCAAACATGAAGGCGTACATTGTGCATTTACCAACCAAAATCAACCAGATATATTTCCAGCAGCCCATTAACTAGAAAGTGTTGTTTGTCATGCCTCTTTCTCACCGATCGAAACTATACGTTTATGTGTACGTTAATTTGTAATCTTTTGTAATAATTTATAATTTGTTGTTTTTGAGTAAACAACGAAGCAGGGGAGGAATACGACAGATTTAAAACCGGTCAGTAGGAATCTTGACAAACCGCGCTGCTCTGTCAACGATCCACCTTTCTAAAGTACGGTTCCTTTTGTCCGGCTAGTAGAGAAGGCACTGAAAGACAAGAGATGAAAGTCGGCCGGGCAGCGGAGAGTGGTCGGTGGCAGGGAGAGGGGAATCTGCGGGAGCGAGTCGCTCCACAGCTGCGGCCAGCTGCTGCTTCATCGCCCACGCTGCCCCAGACGCCTCGTCCACGCTCCCGGCCCCCACCTCCCCGCCCACTCCACTCCAACCACCTTCGTAGTCTCCACCTCCCCAGCACCGCCACTGTCGCCCCCTCCCCACTACTTTCCGCCCATGCCAACCCTACCCCGGAAGCTGCCCCTGACGTACCCCAGCCTACGCTGCTAGCAATTCCACAACCCCACTCCTGACCCACGCAAAGCTCCGTCGCCCACCCCGTCCCGCTCCGCTCCTGCTTCCGCCGCCAGTGTCTCCTACCACCAACTTCTCCATTTTCCGCCCCCGCTAACGGAACCTCGTCAGCATATCTGTGGAGCCAACGCCTGCGATGCAGCGAATCGTGTACCTAACCCACGCCAGCCCCGTCGTCCATGCCGTTTCTAACGTCCCCTCCGTCCTGTTCAAACTCACGCTCTCGCCCCCCGTCGACCGCGTCTCCGGCCCCGCCCCTGCTCCGCCACCTTCCTCGATGCCGTGTGTACCGGCGACACCTCCCTGTCGCTGCCCCTATGCCCTCTTCCAACCAACCACACCACGCTTTCCCGACACACTTTACCCACTCTGTCCTCTCCCCTCTCCTCTCCCTGCTCCACTCCACTCTCGCCCACGTTGTCCCCGCTCCCGCTCCCACCTCCCCTCCCACTCCATTCCCACTATCTTCGTTGTCTCCACCTCTCTAACACCGCCACTGTCGCTTTCTACCCATGCCAAACCCTTCCCAGTAACCGCCCCTGCCCCCTGTTCCTGTCGTCTCCCCCTGGCGCCCACGTCTCCCGCCCCACCCTCTTCAATGCCACTAACCACCACTCTATTTTCACTATCGCACCTCCCCGCTTTCCGCCCACTCCCACCCAACTTCAGCAACCGCTCCCACTGTTTCCACCCATCAACAGTGTCCTCTATCGCGCCGGCCAAGCTGCTCGAAACCATTCCAACCATACTCTTTATCCAGTACTCTCGATCCCCAACTACGACCCGATCCTGGTGTGCACCCCACCCACTCGTCCTCCGCCCCGCTCCCCCCGCCTCCTACCCCGGACCCTTCACACCTCTCTGCCTCCCCCATCACCCATATCGCTGGTGTCTCTCACCACCCCCACCAACCTCAGAAGCGCCGCAGCCACCACTGCCACTCCCACCAGCCCCCACCACACCAACTGCGCCGCCTCCACCGCCGCTGCCTCCGCGGCGCCGTAAGCGCGTTCTCCGATCGCCCGTGCGCGCTGTAAATACCACGTATATCTCTCTCTCTCCCTCTTCTCCCTTCCCACTGCTCTCCTATCTCTGTCTGCCTGCCTCTCCCTGGGACTTCCCCCTCCCTCCTGCGCGCGCCGTCAGCCGTTGCGCGCCGGGGAGGCGACACGGCGCGTGGGAGGATGCGGGAGGCAGCGTCATCGGTTGCAGTCGTCATTAACGTCACCGGCGCCGCCGGCGGACACGCTGGGAGCTAAACGTGCTCCGCGCGCTCTCGCGGCTGTGCTGCAGCGGAGGGAATCAAGGATGAGAATCACGTCCGTGCGAATAATTATGGCCACGAAGGGCGTGTGATCGGATATTTACTCATAGCTACGTAAATGCTAGTTGTGCTGCTTTGACGTAGACGCTTGAAATTATCTAGAAACACCATTAATATTTCATGTTTCACGAAAGTAAATTTGTAGTTCCTAATTGCCTGTTTGTGTATTACTTCCTAAAAAAGTCGATGTGTTGGAAAATGATCTTATTTTCTTTCGTATTTCTATTACGAGCCATTCTGCTGTTTGTATTAATTCGGCTGTTTTGCAGTTCAATCAAGAGATATAATTCTGTTATTTATGAGCTCGGATTATCGCAATCAATTACAACTCTTCTTAATGATAACCATTGCCTCAGATTACAACACGGCTTACTTGATTATATTTATTTTCTAGAAATACTCTGGAGTTCGTCATAACCGTATTTCGGATCTTAGAACAAATGTCCATTTTGTTCCTTTAGAAGTTTGTGGAAAATAATTGCAGATGTTTATGAATCATGAAAAATCAGATCTACTGAAAGTATCTAATACTATCTAAAAAGGCCTGAAAGGGCAGTTGATACTTATTTTCATATTGTTTGCCTACACCTGCCAAAACAAAATCTTGGAATTCGTTGTTTCCTGATCGTTTGAATAAATGAATCTGAGCCTTCTGGTATTAAATTTATAATTCTTCAATGCCTTGTTGTAACTAATATCTTATAATAGTTATTTACAATATAACTACTACGTGATTAAAAATAATTAAGCTCTAAAAAATAGTATCCAGCTTTTTTACGCGACTTCAGATACCACTGTGATGGATAAAATCTTCAATTACATAAAAGAAATGAAAAAAATTATATTCGAAGATTAGATAGTAAATGAAAATAATAATTGATACTTAACAAAGTTATTGTAAGAACTTAATATCTGCAATAGCATGGTCAAAAAAACAATGAAGATGAACAGTTGGTGAAAATACGTGTAGAGTTGTTGCCTGAGTGTTGGGAGGAGGGATGGAAGTAAATAGGCGTATATTCATACATATTTTATCCTTGTTTGTTCATGAGATATAATATTAAATAATACTAAATTATTCCATTTCGAGATTTCAAATTTTTGTAAAATATAAAGAACTAGAATTTGAAATTTGTTATTGGATCTAAAGAGAGTTTTTGGATGAATTTGATGAAGATATGTGACTGAATTTTGAGTATGTTTTATTTAATTTCCATGCTTTTATGAGCTTCCTTCTTTAAATCTTAATACCTCGCACACACAAGAATATTACAGTTATGGCAATCGAAAATACACTAAATATTTTATTATCTTTATTTTTCTTCATACTGTCAATTAGTTCCTAATGTAGACATCTTAAGAATACTGTAAATTTTACAGCGTTACACATTTAAGAAATCACGTACCTGCATTTACAGCGTGACATTTTATGAAGTAATCGCGCAATTATTTTCAGTTATTTCCCGAACCATCGGCAAGAGTTGAGTCGTACGCAAACAAGTGACAAAAATACGGAAACATACCTGTTTAGAAGAACATATTCAGACTTCATACACGAGGGGAGATCTTGTTTCAAAAGAGCCGCCATGGGCGGTGTCTTCTGTAGTAGATTTAAATATTTAGACAACGGTGAGAACTTTCTGAGGGTGCCGGCTTCCCTTCAAAGATCAGAAACCGCCTCCCTTCTCTCCCGCGAGAAAGAGGGGGTGTTGAAACACGTGCTCCAGAGGTATTTTAAACATCGTAAGTTGGGGGAAGTGCCATAATTGGGTGTATTTTTGACTTCTCAGTCTAAACAAAAATATATTTATTAACTGTACTATGACGAATTTTTAAAATTTATTAGAGTATAAATGAAGGGATTGAGGAGTCACAAGATACGCCACACCAGTCACAAGAAGACTCCAGCTGTTCATGATGTTAATCTTGGCGAAAGGGTAGATTATATCATTGCTGTACATATGTTCATTTTTGTGAAGAATGTGGAGCCGTAACAAATATATTTCGATGAAAATTTAAATATTAACATTTTCGAATAGCGGAAGACTTGTTATTGCGTGTGTGACTGATCTTGTTAGAGTCTCAAGCCATTTAAATGTATACTTTAGGTAAAGCGATAACATTGTAAGATAACTATAACAATTACAAAGCTGCGAAATGTCTTATAGGATTTGTTATTTATGCAAACTCTTGCGAAAAATAAGGATAAAAATAATGTTAAATCTCAGTATAATCTCACTCTCTTAACTGATACTAAATAATGAGCTTGTTTGCCACTATCTGTGATGCAGCAATAATTTCGCTTTGTGCAATAAGTTCACTTAACAAGACAAAAATATTACATATTCAGAATATATATTATGATTTATATTTATCAAGACTTTTACACATATGTACATGGATTTTGTTTTGGCATATAATAGCATATCCTGCTATGAACCTACGTGAATGTATGATATATGTATATGTGTGATATATAATTTCTAAACAATAATCAGAACCCCCTCTCCTTTTTCATGTTTTTCGTAGATATCACGAGTATTATGTATACGAACGTACATTGAATACTTTCATTTGAAGGTCATAATGAATCACCCAACACTATGTTTTTGAAGCAAGAACAACAGCACTGCTTTTCTATTTCCCACGAACTTGGCAAAATCGCGCATGACGCCATCTGCCCTTTTCCATTCTAGCCGCACATTTCAAACAACACAAATTCCGTATTATTTTTATTAATAAAAGAAAGCTGAGATCTATTCTTTAAGGTACAGTTCTCATTAAGGAAAAATCTGTATCTTTAATATTTTAGTTGTAGGAAAACATCGAAAACATTTTGAACGTTTGCAAATATTCACATCAGTGTTTTTAACGACCATGAGATATACACCAATCTATTGAACGTCCTTCACATTATCTAACAAAAAAATCAAGAACGATGGTGCCCGTTTTTAATTTTTAAAATTTTCAGGAGCTTTATGTAAAGCAAAATTAAAATATCGGTTTCAAATTCAAGGAACCCTGAAATAAAGTATATTGCATCGAGAATATCAATTTTGGAGAAATTTAGCTGAAGCCCTCAGCGTTGGGTAGGGTAGGGTTAAGCCCTCAGCGTTGTTCACAGGCAGACGGGCGGACGTTTTGCCGCCATTTATCAACTGAAGTTATCCACTTTTTCGTTACCAGGCCCAGGTAATAAGAGTTTTTACGCCGAGTTTTTTTTTTTTTTGCACAGCAGTACATAATATTCTTTCTACTTCGTAGCAAGAAAGTAATTAAAGCAGCCAATTAATTTTCTTATTTGTATCCATTAGTACAAATCAAAATTGAAATGTAGCTAATTATAAAATAGATTTTTTAAAAGAGATTTTTTTCATTTTTACAAAGAAGAGTAAAACTGTGCCAAATTACAGACTGATCACTGTGTTATCTTGTAATAATATAAATGTTATAATAATATGGACATTTTGTAATATTGTTAGATGGATGGGGATACTTTGTGCTGGTTGCTTTATATCCTGCCTATCTTTCAATGTAGATCTATTTAGTTTGCACCAAACCTTTAAATTTTCGGCATATTTTGTCTGTCAGTAAGTAGAAAGAATATTTTGCTCGCCTCGGATGACTCTACGACCTTACAAACAATGTAATAAATTATTTGGATTTTTCTCTCTTATTGATAGCCGTGTTATTATATTATTTTTAGTAAAATACGATATATTAAACTTCAAGAACAGAAATACATTTAATCTTTAATTAATAAAAATAATGAGTAAAGTTTTTCGTGAACGGATATAATCAGAATAAACATAAAAAACACATTAGTTTTAAACTTCTTTTGGAACGTTTATCTAGGCCACACCCCTGTTCCACCACCTAAATCATATTACCAGCAGTTTAACTATAGCATGCAGCCTATTGTCAATGAAAATTTGAATTATTTTCCTGCTTTGAACTTGATCTAAGCTATATTACCAACAACCCTAGCTGAAACCTGCCATTAGCCAAAAAAATTAAAATTTAGAAGAAATGACGCGCATAACATTCCTTAAACTTTAAAAATACCTTGACTCCCCTAGACATTTAAATGATCTTTTGTTTCACTATTAGTATAAATAAAATGTAAAATAGGAATTGGTTCATCGGTAAAAATTGCTGTTAGATGAACATAAGATGTTTGATCTTCACAAATAAAATTAAAAGTATTTGGTAGTTTTTAATGTTTACATCAGTGCCATCAAAGTTTTTCAACTTCATCATTCTCAAATCTGTGGTAAGTCTTCATTTTTTTGTGAATTTCAATTTTATTATTGAAATAAATTTCTCAGTTCGATGAAAAATTAATGGGTGGATTTTAAAAGATGTACTTGTTAGTAAATTAAAGCATCTAACAACTGCTCGCCATTTAGTTCCCCTTACCAGCATCGTTTGTTACGTGGGCAGTACAGCGCTGTGGAAGCATCTCGATATATCGCTGTCCCCTTTAACCAATTTCCTGACATAATTTGAAATTTCCGGGGTGAAGATTGGTGAAAATACCGAATTTAGCGGCTGTACCTTTGGCTGTTAACTCAATTGTCGGTCCAAATAAACCGATCGACCAACAAATCCGCATCACGGACAGTGCGCCACCTTCTCCTCGTTCAATTTTTCCACAAATTGCAGTGTTGATACCAGTGCACTTACAACATTCTATGTATGAATCATCACACTCCAAATGTTTGCTTAATCCACTATGACTTTCCAACCGACATGTTAGAATAATTTCAAATGTCTTAAAAACAAAATTTTGAAGTGACTATGAAATTTATTTTAAAAAATTAAATTAAGTACATTTATTAATGTTTTGTTGTGGTATTTATTATATCTAATGTGCCTTATCCATATCAAAAATAATTTGAATTAATTTTAATCTTACATCAAACTTCAGTTCAGTTCAGCTGACCAGCAGAAAGTTTAAAGATATCGTGATTATTCTGCCCAAAGAAACAATATGTTTTAGTAATTTCTTCTCGGCTGTTATGTAAATTCAATCTTTTAAAAAAAATTCTTAACTCGCGAGCTTACGCTCTCATGACTGGAATGTGCTGTTGCGAGCGAAAAGACCTAATAACGTCGAGCAGAGCACGAGAATTCATGGTGTGAGCATGCGCTAAAATACTGGTCGTCAAGCTCTTGAAGGCTGCGAAATTCATGCCAATGAACCGTGCCCTAGGCAGTACCTTGCAACGGTAATGTGAAGGTCTTTTACTGGTAGCAGCGGTTACGTTTCGTGGCTGCGTGGCATATCTCGAGCTTCTCAGCGAACAAGCGTCAGAGAAGGAAACTATCCTTAGTAATTCCGCCGTTTGCCGATAGTTATGGCATAAAAGTAAAAAAAAGAAATAAAAAATATAACAAACGTTCTGAATCCACCTAACCGCATTTCATGTGAAAAGCGTCCAGGACGATTTTGACGACCTACTGCTTTCTTGTGGCGAGGTGTCACCTGAGTGGAGGAGTGATTTCGTCGTGTTACACTTGCCATGGACTTCCACTGGTAGCATCGACCTTGACATCACTACCGTACAGATCTGCCATTTCCCCAGTTGGTTCGTACTACAGAGTATGTGACTGTGAAGCGATGGCGCTGATGGTCGTGGAGGATTGGAGGTCAGACAACACATTCGCCGAAATTTCGATGGCGACCGTCATCTGGTGAGTTGAGGCGCTGGTTGCGCGGTGATCCGCTGATTAAACACGTGTTGAGATGCATACCATGCCGGTCGCGCGTATTTGCACGGCACTCTGTTGGCCTACTTCCTTTTAAATTCCAACACAATATTGGGGCAGTGAGTAATGATTTTTTCCCTAGGGCTTTTACCAGCCGACAGCCAGTTACCGTTTATGTTTCGACGTGACGTACAGTAGACACTAACACACTTGCGGGCTCCTCTGATCTAGACAACCATGCCCAACGCGGGACTCGAACCCACGACCCTTCCGACCAAAGTGCTGAGCTGGAACATGCTCTCAGCCATTAAAAAATATTATCAGTATACATCTTTAGCACTTCAATTTTCCAACGTGTAAAATAATAATATATAAAGCTATATCTGAACTAATACGTTTGCATGAACATATTTTACAGTTTGTGGAATCGTAAATACAAATACATTCTGTGAAACTTCAAATAATTAATTTGTTTGATGTTCGCAATAGGTCAGAATTTGATTTCTTCGTTAGAGACTTCCAGAATCTAGGAGAACTGCATACAATAACTTGTTTTATGGGGTGTGAAATAAAGAATATGCTGCATAAAACTGTAAAGATATTCATTTTCACCGGGTGAAGAGAAATATTGCACGCTTTACAATATAGAAAAATAACCAATATATCTCAGTGACATGTACTTAGAAGATACGAGCAAACACAGTTACGAGAAATAAGTAATATTAGAAGTAAGATTTTCTTACTAATGTATTATTTGATATAAATAAGTTACGGAACAAGGTGAGTTATTTCTTCGTGCTCGTTGGAAAGACTTACTGTTAAAAATAATTTGTTTGTGCCTATGTCTTTCGTGGTTGTCGTGATAAGTGAAGTTCAACGAGTTATTTGCGCTCTTGAAGAGACAATGTTTCAATCATTTACGTTTAAAAATATCAATATCACAATTATAACAAACAATTCAATTAAGCGATCGCCGACAATAAGTTTCAAGTGATATTAGAAGCAACGATATTTGTATTGACGTATCCTGTGGTTTGTAGAATGTTCAAAATACGGTTGTAACGGGCAATATGTCCTTTCTTCCCGCCCGGGCGATCGAAGCGGTGTATCGTCGCAACAGCCCGCCGGTGACCCGCTAAGTGTAAAACGGGCGGAGGTGGGTGACGGGGGCGGTGGCTGTGGGCACGGCGGTGCCACCACGGCCACGTTGAGGCTCCTAGTCTGCGGGCGGCGGCGGCGGTG
>BOPP01000007.1:14211714-14270858 GCA_017312745.1 Gryllus bimaculatus
AGCCGCCCCCGCGCCATCCCCGCGCGCCCGCCCTCTGCCGTCGGGCACCGCTATTTCCGCTCTGCGTGCCGCCGCCGCCGCCGCCGCCGCCGCCGCCGTTCGCGAGGTGGCCAAAACCAGGCGCGGCCCCGTTATAAATGTGGAGCCCACTCGTGTGGATCTTGCTTGCAGCTTTACGAGTTGGGACGGGTTTAACTTATGTGGAACGTGCGAGGAACTTCCGTACTTCGAGAGTTATGTTGAGCGTTAAGTCTTTTTAAATGCCTTCCTCCTTCGGAACGGCTATTGACCCTTGCAAACACGCGGAGATGAATTTTTCATGTCCAATTCAACACCTGTTTCTGAGTTAATTCAAAGAAATTGAACTAAACGTTGGGCTTATTCATATTTTTACACCATTAAAAAAACAGGTATTTTTTTAAAATTTAAAAATTCCTTAATAGTTTCATATTATTAATATAATAAATATTACAAAACAGATCTGAATATTAATAAACAAGCGAAATGGGAGAAATGTGAGTGGCCCTAAGTGATGCAAGTGAGATACGACTTACGTTTCTATATTATACGCTATATTATACTAAATTAGAACTTTCCATTAATTTTATATGATTTTAGCCTTCCATTCAGTAGCATTGACGGTAAGAAACAAGCACAAGCTTGAAATCTACGTATTATTCAAGTCACTATTTCGTATTTTATGTAATTTAACCTCAATGTGCCATATTAGAATGAGGTATCCAATCGCAGTGCTTTCATTGCTGCAGCATCCAATCTAGACCCTAGTGGCCACTCGAAGTTGGATTCCAGTTTGATGATAATTTCATTATTAAAACGGTGGTTTACAAATTGATGTTTTTTAGACTGAGATTTATTCAGTCAAAAAATTAGTTTTACGGGTACAACGTATTATTGTTATAATTATTATGGTTCTAATTTATGACTTAACATGTTATGAGATGGGTGAATATAAAATGTTCTCGTTGTTGTTCTTGGCTTAAGTCTCTGAAATCATCCGGTTTTCTCAAGTGCCTACATTGGCAGACCACATACTTGGTTCCAGCTCATGATAAATTCGAACGGTGCGAACAATTCGACATGTTTCCACGATGACAGATTTTTGAATTTTATGGATTATTGCATTGAGGTTTAATTGTAATTTCTGAACTTTTCCAGGTTTTTATTGACCAGACCAGTTGCTGTGATAACAACCGGTATAACTTTAACAGAATTAAGACGGTATATTTCTCAGTAATCGATGGCCAAGGGGGTTTATTATCAAATATGCCCCCTTGGCCATACTTTTTTCTCTTTCTGCCTTATCAATGTTGTGATGTAATGGATGCGTGATATCAGTGAAGAAGGCCTTTTTGTCTGTGAAGTCGTGAACTACAATGTCTGGTCTATTAGTTTCAATGTTTTAGTCCGTGTTTATTATAATTATTGTTATTATTTTGATCATTATTGTTATTGTATTATTACTATTATTATTATTATTATCATCTTACTATTACTATTATTGTTATTATTACTGTTATTGCTTACGGTGTTGCTTCAAAACCGTTCTACAACACAGAGCGATTTCAGAACTGCCGTCTCATAACTCGACGGCAAACCCTGCAATGACCACACCGTTCCCATATCTCCCAGATCCCGCGCCCCCGTGTGGCCACAGCGGTGTCTTTACGGTTATTCGCGCCGCGCCGCGCCGCGCCGCTCGGACATGTTTATCCCCTCCTTAGCGGACGGGGGCGCGTCCGTGAAAAACGCCGGGAAAGCACGCGAGGGAGCGGGCGGCGATGCTGGAGGGGGGAGGAGGAGGAGTTTCGACGAGTGGGGCGCCGTTTCGGCTCCCCCTCCCCCCTCCCCCTCGCACTCGCAACTTTCCCGTTCGCGCCTCGTCCCAGCTGTCGGGTCCGATGGGAGGCCGCGTGAGTCTGGGCGGTTGGGGTGGCGGTGGAGCGTTTATGGGGCTGTACGAGCTGGGTGGAATCGTTGCATTTGGGTAAATTAAAGAACAGGTCTTTGTTTTTATTGTCCCGCCTTATCGCGTGTGTAGTAAAGAAAAACTATTGGAATGTTGCGGCGAAAATCGGATTTTTTTTTGACAGAAACTCTCGTATTGTCGGGTTCTGTTAACGAGAAAATGGATAAATCGTGTTTCTAGAGGTAGTAAATTACTTTCTGAGTTAAATATTTTAGAAAATACGATTTTTTTAATTTAAATGTATTTTATTTGCCACATTAAACGAGATCTTTGTTCATGCAATGTCTTTTGGTGGACTAGAGGAGACATCTTTCTTTTCACTACAATTTAAGAGTAAAGCATCACGGAATTCCCATTATTGAAATTTCCCCTTACTATTTTTTCAATTTAAAACAAATCTTCGGAATTTGTAAAAAATGCGTTTTCAACATCGTCGACTATAACAAAGAGGTACTGTTGTAAGTATCAGCTAAAATTGTTCAGTAGTTCTTTAAAATGGCGCAATGTTGGTAATATTGAAAATAAGAAGTAAATGATCGAATAAATGACGGCCTTTCTATTAAATTTAACGTACTGTTAAAATTGAGTGTTTATACTATAAAACCAATTAATAAGAGCAATATATTACACCGACAATCCCCTATTTTTCATTAAAAGAAAAAAAATAAACATTTCGTTGAGTAAAACAAAACCAATTCCTCTTTAAATGAGAACACGTAGAATGTTACACACGTAGAATCTAAATAATTTACGTGTTTCTGTACTATACCCCACAGCAATTTTTATGATTAATTCTAACTTAGTGAATATAAAAATACTGAATCTACGGACTTCAATCCATACATTACCATTCCAACCTTCAATCCATACATCCATACATCCACTACATTACAGATTTTCAAATTAGTCACAGTATATACTTTTATTAATTTTACTACTTTGACGCCTAAACAAAACCACAAACTTTCCTTTTTTCTTCTAAACGCAAGAACACATAGGTACCACGGAGATACTTTCACCTACAATAATTTGTCGTTGTGAACTGTCAATTTTATCAATTTTACGAATTATTTCAATATGAAATACATTGTAAATTTACTACGTTCAGAATAAACAAAATTCTACGGAGCAGCCCGCAGATACTGTGGCACGCAGATACTTTGGCCACCCCTCCACGCCACCCCTCGCGGCCGCCGCGTGCTGGCGCTGGTGCTGGGGCTGGTGCGGGTGGGGTTTTTCAAAATAGCGCCCGCGGGGGCGGCCGGGCGGCGTGAGCGCGCGCACGCGACTGCCAAGACGCCGGTGGCGGCGCCTGACGGACAGTTGCGAGCGATGTCAGGCGCTGTCGGAGCTTACGCCCGCGCCACCGCCCTCCCCCCCCGCCACCCGCTGCCGGCTCTTCGCCGCCCTCCGCCGCCCCTCGCCGCCCCGCCTCCTTTGCCCCCCCGCGCCCCGCCACCCCCGCCGCCCCCGCCGCCCCCCGCCGCCCCCCCGCCCCCGCCGGCCCCCGCGCGCCCCCGCCGCCCGCCGCCCCCGCCGCCCCCGCCGCCCCCGCCGCCCCCCCCGCCCCGCCGCCCCCCCGGCCTCTCCGCCCCCGCCGCCCACACCGCCCACCCGCCTCCCGCCCTCGCCGGCCCTCGCCACCCTCGCCACCCTCGCCACCACCCTTGCAGCCGCGTACACCACCGCCCACGCCAGCACCCTCGCCACCCTCGCCTTCGCCGCTGCCCTCGCCGCCGCCTTCGCCGCCGCCCACGCCATCGCCCTCGCCACCGCCCACTCCGCCCTCCCCCTTCCGCCTTGTCAACCTCCTCCGCTTCATGCTCCCGCTCTGCTTCTGCATTCTCTGTCGCAATATCAGCTTCCTCCCACATCGGCGCCCATGATGCCTTTTTTCCCATGACCCCATCTATGATTTCGTCGATGAGATTTTTACTCTAGACAGTGGTTCAATTCCACCCAGCTATGACGCGAATGCCAAATCTCTGCCGTCGGTACTCGAATCTTCGAATATATGGATCAACGATTCTGCCAAGACAAGTGTCAGCTGAGCTATCACTGACAACAGTATGGTTCCAAAACGTATCGTGTCATCGATTAATTGATTGTTTTCCACCTCGTCAATTAATGTGGTCATTAGTCCTATTCGAATAGTGAATATCTCACTCTGCAATATCTGAAAATCGGCATCGCCCCAGCCAAGTCAAACACTATCCTCCCGACTCGTATCACTACATGTGCGGAATAGGGAATAGAATAAGACAAGGAAGAGGAAGGAAAGCAATGATCGAAGAAACCGAAGAAAACTAGCGAGCAGCCGGAGGCTACAATTCTCCTCCAGACACCGACGGAACTCGGCCTAGTATGAACCTAGTGTAGATAATCCGTCTGTTATCCTCATATATAATCCGCCAGTTTATCCGCCACCGTCGGAACCAGACCTCTAGGTAATGGTTGCCGCTGAGACTGCGGCAACAACGGCTCTGAGATAGCTCAACCGGTTTGAAGGAGAGAGTAGGCTTCTGTGGGCGGCGTCAGTAACTGCTTGGCTGTCCGGGAAATGCCGCGTCCTAGGCGCAGGGGCCAACGTTTCGGCCGCCATTCTGCGACCTTCCTCAGGGCGAAATCCGGAAGGTCGCAGAATGGCCGACGAAATGTTAGCACCTGTGCCTCGGGCACGACGTCTCCGGAACAGCCGAGCAGCTACTCGACCAGGTTGACTCACCCAAAAACGCACAGCTGGTGCTGCACCAGAATATGGAGCGTGATAAATTGAATATCGACGCGGCGGCGGCGGCGGCGGGGCGGGGCGGAGGGCTACACGCAGGGTGTTTGTAGGACGCGCCCGGCCCGTCATTCAAAAGCCCCGACGCCGTAACAGCCGCCGCCGCCGCTGACGCGATCGCGAGAGTCGATTCTTACGTGACTGCTCGCGGCGGCTCCTCATTCGTTCACGATAGATGTTCTTTCGAGTGACGGTGATGGGGTGGCTTCGAAACACGACGAACTTGTATCAGGGTTTCATTCCAGAATTAGGACAATAACTCAAAAAATATCACAGTAATGTTGAAAATATAATTGAATCGATGATTTGGAGAGGTAAATAAGTACTTATTTCATATTGCTGACAAAAAACGAACTTAATAACATCCACAGTTGGCATCTGTTACGTTTATGTTCTTCATAAAAGTTGTAGAACTAGTCGTTATTAATTGCTTGGGCTTCTCTAACTTCAAACTTGCATTTCTGACGTACAGAAACGTTTGTATACCCTAGATTTATTTCATTTATAAAATATTTAATAATATTTTATTGCTTAATTTTTGCACAGATATAGTATGAATGGGGTAAAACAAGAACGGTATATGTGACATTTTATAAATTCTGAGAAAAACGTGTTAATTTTAGGCTACATTTCAGTGGCAATGTATTTTCGTGGTTTAAATGAACAATTGAAATACCATGGTTTTAATGATTAAACAAAGCACTAAAACTTTACAGTAATGTTGACTTAAACAAGCAGATTTCTCTGAATTTATAAAATGTCACTAATACAGTTCTGTATTTCACCCATTCAATGTGAATTAACATATTCTGCTTTGTGCTGTGAAAAATACTCTTACTAAATTAGTTAAATCATCTCATCATCCACTTTGGTCTTTAGCTTTGTCAAAACTTTCTGGCAGAAGTGGAGATATTCATGTGGGATGTATTTTATTATTTTTTGATTGTCGGTTATTTCCTTTCTGTTCATTAGAAAAACAGCTGAGCCTTAAACTTTCTTGGATTGCAAATCTGGACATGCCTTCTCTTTTGCCAACAAGAACGAGTATGCCATTAGCCCAACAATTAGTGTACTAACGATCCACGAGGTAACCAAAATATTCACTAACTTACTCAAAAGTTGGTAGTATGAAACTTGTATTCCTAAAAACTTCTCATTTAAAATACCTTTTTCTTCCTTATTCCAATATCTCAATGTTTTGGATTTTGTTTTTCATCGAATATCATGGCAAATGTAAATATTGGAAAGTAAATACTATAAAAATTGCATTACAGTATAATCCAAATCTCTATCTTGCCTTTAACTAAACTTTGACCTAAACATTTCTATTCCAATATTGTTTAATTCCATTTGACACGGCCCATGCGTGCAATTCTCTCCTGCACGACGATTCCCCAGCGGAATGCTGAAATTGATGCCGCGCCTCCAGGCTTCGACGACCAGAAGGAATCTGTGCCAGTAGGTGAGAATCCAATTGAAGCTCAAACGCGGTTAGTGTTATTCCGTTCATTATGAAGCGGCGGCGGCGGCGGTGCGGTCAGCGGCCGGCGGGGGCGGTGGGGGCGGCGGGACGTCCCGAGGCCTGCGGTTGGCGCCCAGGGCAGGGCGCGGGACAACGTGTGCTGCGGACCGCCCGCCGCTCCGTCACAGTCCACTCTCTCCGACGGACGCGGATGGAAACCCCGTGCGGAGACGATGTTTGATAGACAATTCCGGTAAAATAAAACTTGGTAACCCAAACGTCGTAGGCTCGTTTTTCTGTAATTGAAACTTCGATGACTCGAGCTTTGATGGCTATAGCTTCGTTGTCTCGAGCTTTGGTGGCTCGAGTTTTCATGTCAAGAGTTTTCATGACTCGGGCTTCGATGACTTGAACTTCTGTGTCTCGAGCTTCAATAATTCTTCGATGACTCGATTTACAATGTCTCGAGATGTGATAGCTAGAGCTTTAGTGAATCGAGCTTCGAATTCTTAAGCTTCGATTAATCAAACTTCAATAATTTCAAGTCAATAGGATTTAAAATGACGGTAATTATCTCTCTCTTTTCTACCAACAAGTTTCCAGTTTCTTTGGTTAACTTCTTTACAAAATTACGAGTAACATACAATGCATAATAATTTAACTATGAACATATTGCACAACATTCTTCAAACACCAATATTATTATTTAAATCGAAAACTCGATTTTTGAAAATAAGATTGAAATTAAAAAGAAGATAAAATAAAAAAAATGGGCAGGCTTTTCTTGAAACAACATAGTCTTTTCGTGATTATAATTTTTCTTTCATATGTGACTTTCATGGTTTTTCTAACTCGACATTTTAATGTCTCCTTCCTTCGCTGGTCCGCCTATATCAGGATATCAGTCTATCCTGCAGAGAGGGTAAGGGGCTGTCATTGCTACTTGCTCTTTCAATCCCCATCACTTCAACTGATATTTGCGGTGTTGGCAGCGGTTTCGTGGTATTGTGCCTCCGCATTCCGTGCCTCTCAAACCACAAATAATCTATCGTTGTCCCTTGCAACATTTTCACCTTCATCTCATTGAATCGTTGGTCATTACTTTTACAAGGAGATATTATGGATCAGAAAATTGGAATCAAAGAGTAATTTTTACACAGGCTAGCGTTTTGGCGAGCCAAACATATGTTCCTTTGCTAACATGTAAAATATTTTATCCTGCAAAACTGTTTTACTAGGTTCCTGGCTATACTGTGTCCCACGTAAGGGCAGTAGTAAACTTTATTTTGCAAATGGAAATGTATATTATTTTCTAATTAAATTAATTAAATAATTAATGTTATTGAATTTATACTTAGACCACTTTATAAAGAAAAAGCGTTTAACTCCCTCATAAATGTCAGATAGAAGGTACTTTTATTATTTTAAATTAATACACAAAATGTTTTAATATACATACAGTTCACAAATCTGTCAATAATATCCAAAATCTGCGTTGTTTCGACTTCCCCCGTCAAATGTGGAAGTCAGCTAATTGCATACGCACTGGAAGTGGAAAATACGCGCCTTCCTTCTAAGTTGGGCATGATACCATCACCAGAATATGGATGTGGTTGTATGTGGCATGTATGACATGTATTGAGAGCCTTGAGACCATCGGCGACCTTATCTCAGTACTCTCTGCGGGGTACTTAGGGCACTGGAGAACTCAGCGGCCGTAGACATTTTAACATTTTAACCCGAGTGACTGTAATTATTAGTTATAAAATTATTTTTGAAACGCCGTGCGCGAAACTCAGTTTCTTTGTACTTGTTTTCCTTGTGCGAAACGGCTAATTTGTTTCATATTGTGCGAAATATCGTCAAGAGTGTGAGAAACATCTGTAACGATTCGCAATTACCTTTCGTCTTGACGATGTCTTTTTCCATTATTTACAAGCATTAGTGTTACGACACTGACTGAAATCCAATTACTATAGTTTGAATAAAGTATTTCTAGATATTTGATATTAAATTCATATTCCTTTACTTGTCGCATTTCTCGCCCGTGTTACGTTAATTACTATATTATGTGTGTTTGCAGTGCCTTGCTTTGTGTTAATGCCGTGTTCTCGTTTCGTTGCAGGCAAGAGCTTTACGTTAACCATCACGGTGAGCTCGTCCCCGCCGCAGATGGCGACGTACTCAAAGGCCATCAAGGTGACGGTGGACGGCCCCCGGGAGCCCAGGTCCAAAACCAGTGAGTAGTCACCGCGTCGTTCTCCTTCGGTTCTGGAAGTGGTAGTATCTTTTATCTCCTCCATCTTGCCTTTGGTTACGAAAGTGCTAGTACCTTTTACTTCCTCCATCTCTCCTTTGGCTATGAAAATGGTAGTACCTTTCACCTCCTCCTTCTCGCCTTTGGTTACGAAAGTGGTAGTACCTTTCACCTCCTCGATCTCTCCTTTGGCTATGAAAATGGTAGTATATTTTACCTCCTCGAACTCTCCTTTGGTTATGAAAGTGGTAATACCTTTTACGTCTTCCATCCCTTGTGGTTAAACTGCTTGGTGTAGATCAATCTTCAGAGTGCTCCTGATAGGGCGAATCGTGAATAATATACCTATAGCCTAAAGTATTCCCTGATGTAAATATCAATCATTAAGCGCATAAGAAGTGTATTTTCTTTACCACATTAAATCCAATGAATCAGAAAGCTAAACAGATCAAAGATCTGACTTTTGCCTTTGGTTCTCTGACAGAGTTAATCCTCAACTACCAATACATCAAATTTGTCCCTGATATAATGACCAACATTATTAAGCGCAAATAAAGTGTACCATTTTCCGTACGAGAAACTTTAAATCCAGTGAACAGGATGGCTAAACAGATCAGAGCCCTGATATTTGCCTTCGGTGAGGGGCGCTCGTATCCAATTTTTCCTTGATCCACATTATAAATCGCATATGATGTGTCCCATTTTCCTTACGAGCTACCTTAAATCCACCGACTGAAATGACTAAACGCCGCTTCAGTCGTCCACCCGTGGTCTTCTGGCCTGGACTGAAATAACTAAACGCCGCTTCAGTCGTCCATCCGGGGTCTTCTGGTCTAGCGAAGCGGCCCTGGCAGCAGCGCGGGCGGCGCGGGCGGAGGGGGCGGCGCGGAGGGCGTCTGCAAAGAGGGTGTAAACAGCCTCTGCGCGGCGCGGCGCGGGGCGGCGCGCGCCCTCTCTGCAAGGGTTGCAGCGGCGGCGGCGGCGGCGGCGGCAGAGGAGGCTCCGAAGGGCGCCCCGCCCAGGACGTGCGGGCTCCCGTTTCAAAAGCGCCGCCAGCGGCGGCGGCAGCGTCTGTAATTTGTTTAAATATTTAGACGCCAGTGAGAACTTGCAGTGAGGGGCCGAGCCACCGCCGGCTGTACGGCCGCCTCCGCGGCTGAGGCTGTGGCCCCTCCCTGCTACCTCCGTCGGTGCCCGCCGCCCCTGCCGCCGCTGCCATCTCCGCGTCTTGCCCCGCTGCTTTACCACTTCGCACCTTTCCCCGTTCCTCGATCCGCTACCGACACGCTGCTATCGCCAGCTCCACCTCTCCCCGCCGTGCGCACCTTCCCCTGCTGCATCAAATATATCCCCCGCCCCCCACCTCCCCTGGCCCTTCCGGTGGCTCAGGGCATCGATGTGACTGCAGTGTCAATGACCGGGGGTTCTTAGGTTCGAGTCCCGACGGTAGCAGGATTTTGAACACTAACAGGTCGTAACGTGATAATTCAATCCACCTCTACCATCGCCCTCTGTAATCCCTGCCCCCAGTGTCGCAAATGCCACCGCCTCCGACGTCATCCTTGTGGCCTTCAACGTCTAAATCTTCCCTTTTTTGTCAAATAGCTAAAGCAAATTAATAAGTCGTACGTTCAAATATTGTGTATATTAATTAAGAAGAAATACTTTAGTTATTTGTCGTTTACTTGAAAATACGGGAAAGGTATCAATTTATCTGTATGAAATTGCCAACTTTGATATTCATCTCAGTTAACTCAGCCACTTTAAAAGTTCATTTTTTTAAAAAATTTCCACTCATCTTCAGCGCATTCAACACGTGTTCCATTTAACCGTTTGCTTTAGCTGTTGGTAAAAAACATGCACTACTTCCTCAATCACCGTCCTCGCCGCCTCCGCTTTTGCCTTCGCTGCCTCCGTCCCCGCACGCTCTCCCACCTCCTCTCCGGCCGCTGTCGGATCCCCTCGGAAGGGTGTTCGACGGGGGCGAGACACGTGTAGTCGTGTAGGGTTACTGCCGCCCCCGCCACGCCGCCTGCGCGAGCGCTGCGGGGGAAGATGAGAGCTCCTAATACGAGCGCTACCCCCCCCCCGGCGGCCCCGCCTCTTCGAAATTTTGTTGCCAAACTTACGCTAATAAGGGACGTGTTGCGGCTCCTGTTTATCAGCACTCCCTGAGCTACAGAAGCTCTCCAGGTAAAGGCAGAGCGGTCTTTACAGATCTACACTTCACCCTTATCGCCTTTTACACTGTTACTCTGGATTACCTACCCTGACTGTTGTTCACAATATTCGCCGAGCCTTCTGGAGACTGCTACTTCGAACAGGCTTCAGCTTAGTTCAGACAACTTCATGTTGAAATATATTTTTCAATATTTCCTTCAACAATTTACTACTCTCAATATCCTGAAATCCAATTTATTTAGTAACATAATCAGCTGATTCGTTTCTCATATCTTCAAACTACATTTTAAATCGTTTTTGATGATTCGGTAAATAATGTTTACTTTAAATTTAACATAACTAAACATAAAACTGAATATTGTATTAACCAAGTTTGTAAATTGTGCCGACGGCCCTGTTACTTATTATAACACCAAATTCTTGTTAGGGACAATTAAATTGTTCTTAACGGACGTCGAATTTTGTAATCCTTAAAGGACTCCAGCCGTTAAGAAGAGCTTTTCATTCCGCTGTTCTGTTACGCTAAATCAATATAACAGTATAGTATCACGCAGAAAAATAAAGAGCCCAACAGCTAATGTGCGTATGTCGCCTACGTCTTGCAGTGTGTGTGTGTGTACGTCCAAGCTCTCTTTGACTGAACCGCACTTAATTTTCGCGAGTCCTCCACACGTGCCTCTCTCGCGTCCTCAAAAAAGACCTCAACGCGCCGACCGCTTTGACAGCGAGGACGCTATCACTTTCAGTCCTCAGTCCTCAAACGCGGAGGACGCCAGGGAGGGAGAGGTAGCTCTGTGGCGACGGTACGTAACCCTTTTTGCGTTGCTTACGTGTGTGAAATGGATAACACGGTAATGCAATGACAAAAGCGGTGCAAGGAGGTTGAACTTTGTCAGAAACGTCTGGCTAAGGAATATTGTTGCGAAGTTGTGAGGAGTGACAGAACATTGAATTGAATTGAATTGAATTGAATTGAATTGAATTGAATTTGCCTTATTTTACGTGGCGAGACTCGGGCCATCAGGCCCGCTCTTCCGTCTGACCACGCAAATTTCGCTACGCTCCTTTCACCAACTAGGAGAGAAAGGAGGTATTTCTTGGGCGAGAAACAGGCGATTTGAATTTAGCTCAGAGGCGTCATTTAGGCTTGACGATCTTTTACATGCAAGTAAATCTACGAACATGGGACAGCCGGCTTTACTTCCTCTCCAAAGGAAGGCGTACGAAGGATTTTTTTGCCCTTAAAAATCCACGGCTTCGATCGAGTTTGAACCCGCCAACAGTCCAGTATGCTAACCGTTACACCATCGCCGCCCGAACATTGTGTAAAGAAATATAAACATAAAGGTTTCAGATATCTAATGCCGGCTTTTGCTAAACGGGTTAAATGATCTTTCTGTCATTCAAGAGATGACGTAGGAGGGGACACGATAAGGTACTCGATTCATTTCCAGCGCTTTCACGGCAAGTATTTTACGTACTTTTTTAATCCATAGATCATTTCTATTCATTTATAATAGTTTTAAAATTCTGACAATTCTGACAACGAAACTTATGTAGCTTTATTTTAACAAATACTTCAAGCACTTTTATGAGATGCTTTTGGCTTCGTTGATAAGAAAAGATTGTTATTGAATTCAACTATTAGTTCGACGACTATTACTTCAATTATCAAAATAAATAACGATAAATAAACGACAGTTACTATAAATACGACAATGAATTCTCATTGCTGAGTGTTTATAAACTCGATCAACTGGTCTTTTTTATCCATCTTGTACAATACATTTTCTATCAACCAGCACTTCAACTTACATATGATTTATTCAATCATATCTTAATGAGGGAATATCTGTTAGGGATGACCACTTAGCAAATGAAAGTTAAATGTTTGATTCAGCCGTTTGTATTTTGTGGAACATTTTTAATAACTTCAAGCACGAAGGTGAGATTTTATTTTCCAATATACATTAAAGTTTGTAACATGTCGTACATTAGCTTATAAAATATGTCGTAAAATTACGTTGTAAACTTTTAGTTATCACCAATTCAAATACACTATAACACACAACTTCACGTACCACGGCATAACGAACATTACTCAAAAAAAAATATTTCCATGAATATTACTAGAAGTAACTTCTCCCTTCGTACTCTCACCTCGGCGTTTTTTTGACGGAATCGCACCTAATTTCTGCGTACTCTTTCGTGACACACGTCCATCTTATACAATAATTTTGTATCATATATCTAGTAATTTTATTTTTGGATCAATCAGCATTTCAAGCTCCTTATTATTTATTGACTTACATCTTAACGAGTGTACATCTGGTAGGGAAGACCGATTAGAAAATATTGACATCTAAATTTTTTATGAAGCCGTTTATATTTTATGGAATGATTTAAATAATTTCTAGTCTGAAGTTGAGGTTGTATTTTCCAATATACATTTAAGTAAATTACATTTCGTATATTGGTTTGTATAATACGTCGTAATATTTGTATCGCCAATTCAATTATAAAATAATACACATACGAGCATTCACCACTTAACGTATACCATTCCAAAAATCACATTACCACGAACGTCACACGAAGTCCCTCACCCTTCGTACTCTCACCTCGGCGTCTCTTTTGACGGAATCGCACTTAATTTCTGCGTGCTCTTCCGTCACACACGTGGCTTGTGATTCCGCACGCGTAGCCCACTTTGTCGGCACGGACCCTTCCCTCCCCCACTCTTAGTGTGCCCTTTGGAGGGCGGTGCAAAGGGCGCCGGCCGCGGAAGTTCCTTTCCGCCCTCTATTACCTGCGTGGGCGTGTGATCCATATTTCAGCGCCGACTCCGCGCCCCCCGGGCGCCGTCCCCCGGGAGACGAGACGAGACGAGGCGCGGTGGCGGCCAAGTGATGATGCGGCGAGACCGCACGCGCGGAAACTTGCTCTCTGCTCTCTGACGGAACCGGACGCGAGACTTTTTAATTTTTTTAAATCATTTTTTTTGTTGGTACTAACAGCTAATACATAGGATAAATTGAAGACATGTGAAATGTGAGAGTTTTGTTAAGTAGAAATGCTTTAGTAGAAGTTATGTGAGAGAAGTCAGTCGAGATACGTCTAATCTGAATTTTGTGTTAGTTCGAAATATTGCGTTGGCTGGACTCGAGAATGTTTTTAAGTTAATCGTAAACTGACTGGTTGGACCCTGGCCATTGACTTCGAATTTCGGGGAACTTGGCGTCTCCTAAAATCAAACTGTCTTAATACTCTCTTTTTTCTACTACCACTCCCTGAATATTAAATTCTACGTACGTTCCTTTCATTTTTCCACTTACTTTTACAAACAACTAATACATATGGATAAATAGAAGATGTGTGGAATGTGAGTGTTTAATTAAGTAGAAATGCGTTAATACTAGTTGTAGAGAAAAGTCAGTCGCGTTAAGTCAAACTATCTGAATTTTGGTGTACATCATTACACTATTACACTACACTGCACTATTACACCAGCTTACATAATCTGTGTTTTAGTTTGAAATTCCGCGTTCTGCATTCTAAACTCGAGAATGTTTTAAGTCAATATTACCTGCGTGGGCGTGTGATCCATATTTCAGCACCAACTCTGTGCCCGGCTTCTGTCGCTCGCAGGAGACACCACGCGGTGGCGGCGAAGTGACGATGTGGCGAGACCACACGCGCGGAACTTGCTTTGCTCGGACGACCCTGGGCGCAAGCTTTCTTTTTTTTAAAAAACAAATATTTTTTTGGTACAAACAACTAATACATATTTATAAATGGAAGACACGTGGAATGTTTTAAGGAATATATTAACGTGTGTTATCGTTGTTTACTTAATTGTATTAGTTTGCTCGTCTTAATAAATACAAAATATTTTTATTTACTGATTCGTTCATTTTTTAATAAATAGTTAAATAATTTTTAGTGTCTGTTTATTAACGTGATAAAACCAATACAAGTTTAATGTTCTTAACTCGAAATGCTTTAGTAGTACTAATGCGGGAAAAGTCAGTCGAGATGAGTCGTATCTTATATTAATCTGAGTGTTGGTTCGAAATTCTGTTTTGACTGAACTCGAGAATGTTTTTAATTAATCGTGAACTGAATGGCGGAAGCTTGGATGTTGACTTTGAATTTTTAGGTCAGATTGGTGCTAAAATCCTTAAAGTCTTAATACTCACACTTTTGTCAATCATCACCCTTTAAACATTACATTTTACGTCTGTTCTTTACATTTATTCGTTCTTTGCCATTAAAATCAAGAACCTGTTAGAAAATCTGGAAAGATAAGGATTGGAGGTTAGTTTGAATACACAAGTTAACTGAATTAGGAAGCATGAAATGAGTGCAACTCACATGGGAATTTCATTGTTCAATTTGTTCTTAAATTATTTGTTGTAGTTTATCATGATCACATTTTGTATCTTCTATTATAATTTTACATTTTCTTCGTTCTATTTATGAACCCTTCTATTACTTTGCAATTCTCGTCGACCACATTTGCTTCAACCGCGCCTTCTGCCGGAGCTGCCTGCTCCCCAGCGCATTGAAGCCTGTGAAAGTGAATAAAACATCCGACAGCGACCAACTCTTCCCTGCCGTTGTGGTGAGCGCGTCGGGCCTCTTTCATTAGCAACGCAGCCTCTACAAGTGCCCTCTCTCCCGCGGCGGACGGCGAGAATTCGTCACGTGGAGTTATGCTGTTTGCGAGGATTTTTCGGGGAAAGATCTGAAGCAGGTGCGCCCAAAGGGAAGTGAGTTGACGTCCCGAGGGTCGATGAAATTTTAAAGGGAGTCAGTGATTATGAAGAAGTCGACTGAGGAGTCGATAGTCGAGTGTGAACTGGCAACTGATTAGACTGGCCAGGATTAGCTCCTTTTGGTTGCTCCTACTTTGTTATAAAGATAAAAACTTCTTACATCAATTCACATTAGCTTCTCTTCTTTTTTATTCATCGTTCATTTTTAGAACGTTTAAAAATCTTAAGAAATTAAGACTAGTTTATAATGAAACTTAACACTCAACATAGACTGCATTTTAATAATTGCCCTACAAAGAAGATTAGAAACACACCCACTCAGAACCAGCAAGCATATCTGATTACTGAAAAACTAGATAATTATAAAAATATTGATATATGGAATAGTTTTCTTAGGGTGCTAGGTCAAAATAGTACAAGTCAAAAACTGGTAAAACTGGTCAGTCAGCCCGTTTACGACACGACGTTTTGGGCCCTACAAGTACCTATTGAAGTACGCTTTGAAGAATTCTAGAGATTTACAATTTTAGGCCTTTACTTGTTAAACGAAAAAACAAATTAATAAACTTGTGAAGTTCGACCTCACCTTTTGAACATTTTTGTATTACACTCTATTAACCTAACAATCTAGGTTAAATATGCAATTCTTTGTTTTTTTACGTATTTTGAAAATAAAAACTTTAGGAGGTCTAAAAAGCAAACCATTTTAAATTGATATTTTAATGCAAACATTACTCGTGATTTCGATAGAGCCATTTTTGAACTGTTTGCGTCAGTTCGCGTCGCATCGCTTGGCGCCAACTATGTGGTACTGAATGTGTGGGGCTGGGCCACGCTGCGCCGCGCATATCTACCCTAATATAGTCGTCACATGTTCAGTGTTCCAAAGACGTCAGATTCCGTGCTCAGTCCTAACCAAACTTAATCATAGGTACGATGTTCAACTAATCTTCAGTGCCTTTTGCGGTGTCCGGAGAAAATATTTTGATCACGATTACGTGCAGAAAACGGAATAATCTTGTAAAACACCTTTTCACGTTCCATTCATTTCGGTACTGAACAGCTCGTAGAAACAATTGTCCCTATTATATTCATTTTCTTTACAATTAAAGGACGAAAAACAGACTGTACAGAAGCGGCTTTAAACTATGAGATGAGTATTAACGGAGCACTTGCATCGAGTACATTTCCTATCGGATATCTTCAATAAGTTCGTGGTCCGTATAAGGAAGACCGCTTTTCTCTTCAATTTCCTCATTACTTCTCAAGAGTGCCCCCCGGGGCAAAGGAGTCCCCACAGGGACGTTAAGGGGCCCTGCGACATAGTCGGGGGCGGAGGGGGGCAGCTGGCACGGCCCCCGTGGGGGGCCCGGCGCACCTGTGCCCCGGGGGCGCGTGACACGGCCGCGATATTGGCGCGATGTCGCCGGTTATTAGACGTGTTGGCCACGCCCCCTTGGGGAACACCGGCCTCGGGGGGCGTGTCCCCCGTGTGACTGGCGCTCGGGGGGGTTATGACAAGCGCTAGCGGCATAGCGCTGATATTATCAAATTAAGGATACCAAACAAAAAAACAATTCAGAAGTTGACGTTCTCGAATCTTGAGATTTAAGAGTCTTTGTACCAGTGGGGTTATGACAAACGCCAGAGGCCTAGCTCTGATATTAGCAAATTAAATGTACAAAAATCTAAGATTCTAGGAGTTGAAATTCTCAAATCTTGAGATGTGTGTGTTTGCAGATATTGTCATAATCCCACAAGATTCGGGCATGGCAAGGTTGAATGGAGAGTTCTAATAACCCAGGAGTTTGAATCATCAAATTTTAAGATTTCAGAGTCTTTTTTTCATTGAGGTATTGCAACATGGGATATAGCATTGACTTTCTGGAATGGAGGATTCCAAGTTTTTAGAAATTAAGAAATTTGAATCCTCAAATGCAGAGGCTACCGTATTTTTCTGGTTTTGGAATATTCATAACTACCAACACCAGATACACGAACTTTAAGTATTTCAGCATTCGCTTAAAGAATATTTTGACAAGTTGTTTCAAATATGTCTATTCATATTTAGAATCTATATTATCAACATAAATAGATTCTGCTATGTAATCTGTTTTAAAAGTCAACAAACACAAATTCACTAATTTCGAAACTGTTGCAAGTCATGTATGGCTGCTATGTTTAAAGATCGTAACTTCTAAAGCATTAAAATAGGAATGCTAGAATGCTTACTTTCTCGCTTTAAAAACGGTTACATAAAATAAAATACTGAAATTTTTGTCAATATTAACACATTTCAGCAAACGGATGTAAAACTCATTACAAATCGTAGCGCATTAGGCGCAAAAACGTGTTTGAATTAAAGATAATACATAAACATAAATTCGGGACAATGAGAAGCTATTCTGAGAATTTCAAATTACTGTGTCACTTTGCCGTCATCGTAATACTAATAAAATAGTAATAATTACTAATAAAAGATTGTAGTCTTAAATTTGAATTTACAGTTTCAAAAATTGCAAAAATTACGCGACTTAAGCTACTCATTTTTGTATTAAAGAACTTACATTTTCAGAAAAAGGTTGAACCTGACCGTACGAAAGACCGTACGAAAGCAATTTCTAATTTTGGAAAACCAATGTTATCCAAATTTCCAATGTTATTTTTCTAGTTCTGTTTCACTTAAAAAATACTGAGGGTTTACTGTAGTGGGACCTGGATCATTTGTATTTCTTAAGTCTTCTCTCGCCTATCTATCGCCTATATTTCATGCGAAATTCTGGTAAAATTACTCTGATTATTGAAACACTGTAGGTGACCTTTGTGAAAGAAGATTCTTTTTAGGATAGATGTCATTTAAAATGTATCTATCTTTAATATTGTATGTTTGGGAAGGAACCGAAACAAATTTAAACTTTTGCTTTGATTTTTAAAAAATCAGTAAAGTTAACAAAAATAAGACATGCACCATTCTTTGAAACGTTAATCACGCCATTTGTCCGCAAATTTATGTTATCCGACGACATTTGTTTTTAGAAATATCCAATTCAAATTCACTGGAACACATCAGATAAATCAATCGTGAAAGATCAATTTTGGCAAAAATCCTACTGACAATTTAGCCCCTAGACTAATTAAAAACGGGCTGACTTTTTACTGTAAGCCACTTTTTCGGTAGCAAGGACCAATAAAAGATGGATTTTGACTAGTCAGTGTGTTAGAGGAAGTAATTTAATACATAATGGGACAAGATGTATCAACTTTTACTGAATCAGGGTTTGAAAATACAGGTTTTTGTGTCGAAAACTTGATGTTATTTTCCACAGAGTTACAAATTGTTATTAACAATCATTTCTCCATACTGGTAACCAGTAAGCAAGAATGTAATAATTAAGAAGAACTGTCTTGTGTGTTTAAACAGTATTCACAGGTACTACATTATCTAAAACTCTTTGCAGCAACAAGATGGTTTAAAGTGTAGAAAAAACATGCTGCTACGTTGTCAGTTATGTTAAAAATGAAGTTAATTGTTGAGAAATACTCAGAAAACTTGTTTCCTCTGGCCTGTGCGAATTTCACTGTACTTAACCTTTTTATTTAATGTCTCATTGTTGAGAGTGATTGTAAGAGCATACTTCACAAGTTATCTAATCAAAGTACAAACTGTGACTTGCGATTTTGCAATTTCAAACTCAGTCTCCCGTGGCTGTAACATGTCATCGTAGCGAAAGTTTTCTCCCCCTGAAATAGAAAAACAAACTTTTTCCCCTATGCGTACTACCCGTGCTTCTATTACCATTCCGTCCACCTGCCCGCCCTCATCGCCACAAACAAGCGCCACAAAATACGCCAAATTGCACTACTACACGTAAATCGCCACACGAAAACCGAATTCCATGGAAATCTCTTCATCCAACATCCGCTGTGTGTTGAAAAAAGAACGCGTTTAAAGTGGTCGCTGTTCCAAGAGCACTACATTGACAGAATCCGTTATGTGCATCGCGTGTTTATGTATGATTCCCTGTTTGCTAGGCCACGTAAGCGTTTTTGGTTGTAACGATATTCATGGTGGACGAACAACGAAGTTACGAGGCGGGGGAGGCAGCTTTTCCAGGAAAAACAAATGAAATGACTGTGAGTGAAATAGGAGGTCGGTTTTCACTAATGGAAATGGACCAACTGCAGTTATTATTCGAGGGATGTTGTATGTGATGTATCTCTCTATTTGCGTGATTGCTAGAAATATAAAATAATTCGCCTCTCCATTATAATATAATAGAGTTGTATCTTATATGACGATTTTTTTTTAAATTTAGTTTTTTTAAAATTTTTATTTAGACTTTCTCGAAATACTTTAGTTAACATCATTGGTTTTATGAAAACAAGGCAGATAAAGATATATTGATTAAATATACTGGTTTATGTACGTATTTCTTCCGTAGTTATTTAAACAGCGTGTAAAAATGTTGTAACAAATAATTGGATAAAAATGTTCTCTAGCCTCTTGCTTCTTGCAAGTCTTTGCTTCTTATCAAACATGTTTTTCCACCTTGACCATTCAAGTAAATAGAATTATGTTAAGTTGCAAGAAATTTTGAAAAATGTCTTAAAGATTGCTTAAAAGTAAAGCAACGACCAAAATTAATAATTATTTTACTGTTGTAATAAAATATGTAATTGTAAGAATTTCATGCAATCATGTAATGATTTTTCAGTTAAATAATTTAAGACATCGCTCATTTTACGACATTAACTATATAATACATATTATATTTAAAATAATACTTTTGAATATTTGCAAAGAAAAATAACGGCTGTGGGATTCAGTAATGAAAAGGTTAAGAGACAGAAAAAAATATTACTTCAGGGCGTAACATTTGTAGAGTAGGTAAGAAAGGAATAACAGATACAAATATGTCTATTCTTCCCGGTATACCGACTCATCTGTATTCTGTTTTAAACTCAGGATTTTTTTTTACCTCTGCTTCATTTGCAATTTGTGATACTCGAACATTCGGTACATACAATTGAACATCATTATTGACATGCAAAGAAACCAGCCAATTCTGATGAAGACAGAAAAATAGTACATTTACAGATACAGGAGAGATAAATAACACATTTCGTTATGTGAGTCTTACATGTTATTCTATTTCGCTTGAGGGCGCTATAAGGATTGTGTAATGTTTCGAGAAATTAAGTCAGTTGGATTCACTGACAAGTTAAACTTGTGGTAAATTTTACAATATATTTTTAAATTGAATGTTAAAGACCGCGGGAAGCAGAAGCTCAGTTAATTTGAAAGTCTTTAAAATAAATTGTATAAAATTGTAACATATACTGTCGTGTACTTTCTCCAGACATGGATCTGAGGAAAAAAAATTGTTTTTTAATTTAAAAATGTCTCTTCCTTTGATGAATTCCGACCCAAGCCGTGTTCCGCCGTTCCATCCTAGCACCTTGAAACCCGTCTCCGGAGAAGATGCTTCGACCGTGACGTCACCGAGGCAAGATGGCGTCGACCGCGGGATTCGTGGGCTAAAGATACGCTCACCCAATAGGCGGTGGGGGCGGCGATGAGGTGCGCCGCTTGCTTAGACCGCCCCCGCCTCTCTCGCCCTCCACCGCTTCCGTCGTCGCGGTGAACCCGGCCCCACCCCGCTCCCGCCCCTCTTCCCGCGCTCCCGCCCGCTCCGCCCGCTCCCGCCCCGCTCCCGCCCCACTCCGCCCCACATCCCGCCCCCACTCCCGCCCCACTCCCGGCCCACTCCGCCCGCTCCCGCCACTGTCGCGTCGCTTCCTTCACCGCAGTCGACTCGCCTCCCGCCCCTGGACCCGCTCCCCGTCGCTCGAGCCCCGCCATCTGCGCCTGGCCGCCGCCGGTGATAAAGCAGAAGGGCCCACACTGCTTCGCTTCTTCCTACTGTCTGCCTGCCAGTCTTGTGAACCTGCCTCGGCGTAGAGTGTAAACAGCGCGACCAATCAGAACGGGCAGGAAAAAATAGTTCGGTGCACTCCAAACTGCGTCGGAAGGAGAAGTGAATACCGATTTTGGTCTATTTTTTCTTTTTCTTAAATGATCGTATATTTTACTTCGAGTCATTGTTATTAATCATTCTCCCCCTCCTCAGAGCTATTTTCAATACAGCCCTACTTATGAAAATCGTTTACTTTTCAATTCGGGTAACAACCACATCCGTTTTTAAGCAATACTTCATGTTACCTCGTACAGTAACCATAGACACTGAACAAGCTAAAAAAACCAAGGTTTCCTTTCGTCTTTGTCCACTGAAAACATGAGAACCATCGACCACATTACAGATATTAGCTACAATTAGTAACCTTTATTTAGATGGTTTTGTAGTGTTTAACATCATTTGTTTCAAAAATGAGTGTCGCCATTTTTAAAAATTTTATGAACTGCAAACAAGTCAGTGTTTGTGTATGATTGTCCTAATTCCTCAGTTAGGTTTCAGAACCTACCTCCTGTGATGTGCAATATTAATGTTAATAAGTATCAACATTTATGTGACATCTTATACCGGATGAATATTCAAAAACAAAATTATAGTAGATTAGATCGTTAGCCCAATTGCACAAAAACATGTACGATATTCACCATCGTAGACCATCTTGTTTAAGTCAACCTCTTATCAAATTACTCGATATTTCGATTCTCTGTATGTTCAAATCTTGTATTGAAATAAGATGAGATTAAGTAGCTTATTGTCGTAAATACCTGTTACATCCAAATTAACATCGAAATGTTGACCCAGTGCTTCCATGTGTGTCAGCGGTGCCGTCAGATCAGAATTGCTAGGATTCGAGTTTTGACAATTAAGCTTGTGCAGCTAGCATTGAATTCAGCCCGCTGTTTGGGTAAATTCTAGCCACACGTCTACTGTCATCGCTAGTCACGCTTTATCGCTCATCAACACTAGGAAAATGGCGGAAGCAGTAGACGGAAATAAGAGAAACCTCCAGAACACGCGGACTTTCTTTTCTCATTTCTCGTCTTATCATCAGCCATTCACTTTCATCGGGAATATCACCCCAAACTACCGGTGACACAAATGGAATTGGGATACTTACGAACTAATGACCATAACAGTTAACGAGACCAGCAACACAAAAAATATTCATTTAATCTAAATTCCAACAATTAGAAGTATTTCGGTATCCCCCAGTGCGTATCCTCTAGTCCGCAAATATGTACATGGGCAGAACGAAAAAGACCAGACGCTCATGTCGGGAACTGCATTTCTGTCTCTCTGAGGCCCCCAAAAACGGTTCACGAATTCCTTGACGTTTCCCTCCAGGTCCAACGCAGAGGTCCCCCTCTCCTTCCCCCCCCGTCCGCCCTCCCCAATCGGGCAGCCTTAATCCGCGCCGCCATCGGGCGAAAGGCTTTATGCGTGCGAATCAAATTCAACAAATTAATGGCGATTACTGGGAAAATCACTGCGATTAACAGAGCGGATTGGCGAGGGCGGCAAGGAGCGGCGGGAAAGAAGTGTGGTCAGCCCCTGAGCCGCACATTCACCCTCAGCCCCCTCACCCCCCCCTCCCCCTTCCCCCTCCCCCTCCCCGCCTCCTCCCACTGACTCCGGCGCTACCCGTCCTCCGCGCTCAAAGCAGCTGGCAGTCCATTGACGCGGTCGCCTCGCCTCGCCTCGCCTCCCTTCGCTTCGCCTCTGATCGGGTTGGCTTAAAAAAGTTCCCTTCCTTAGTGTCATTTGTGTAGAGTTGTATGTGTACTATATCTCAGTAAATCTAAATGAGGAATTAGTAAAAAAATGACTACGATATGTTGATGTATCTTCACTTTTGGAGTTGTCTAAAATGTACGTCTCCGTCTGTTGTCTTCGTTATTCGATCCTGCTGATTTCAGCTTTGTTTTCTCGCTCCAGGGCAAAGTCGCCTCATTTTATCTCACCTCTGCTCAATTTAATTTGTCAAATAACCCTTCAGTGTGCTTTTTAAATGATGTGCGTGCAATGTACGTTATATAACTCTTGATTGTAGGGATGTAAATATTTTTTGTTCCTTTTTAATGAACTTATGTAGGAATTAGGAAAAAAATGACTTTGAAGTTTTGATGAATTTTTACGTTTTGGAGTTGTCGAAAAAGATCGTCTTAAAGACTATTTGTATTGACTGTCCCACCTAATCCTGCTTCAACTCTCTCTTAAGACACCACTCCCTTGACGAGATCTCTTTGCCTTACCTCTGGTCGATTTGTTTTCCAATAAATCTTCCCTTATGCGCTCTGCTTACAGATTGGAATTTGTTTTATGTACCTTTCAGTTTGAGGGTTAAACATTCAAATAGTCTTCATTGCTTTACCCTACCTTTTGAGAAAAAGAGATTTTGCATTTAGTGTTCATTGACGTCCATTTGTCGTCCCTTGACGAGGTCATCTTGCCCCTATTCGATTAACAAGAATATAATACTCCTAGGTCTGAGGAGTACGAACACACAATGACGAACACATCTGTTGAATTAACACCCATTCCGTCAACGGCGAACTTTCACACTTTCACGGCATAAACAGCGCCGTTGCTCTAAGAGTAAAATGGCCGGGCTCCGCGCTGACATACACGCATTCCTTCCGGGGCTCGAGTAGCTTTTCTCATTAGCCTAGGCAATTCCGAAAGTTCGCTCCCAAACTTTGTTCGCTCATTCGCGCGAGCCTCGGAATACCGCGCAGGTTTGCCAACCGCACGACGGCCGTAATTTTTAGGAGGAATTTCGCGAAGTTTGGCTGCTGCCGGGGCGCCGCCTAACGGGCATAGCGCCAGGTACGGCTCGGAGGGAAATAGGGAGCGTGGGTGTACGTGTGAGGAGGGCGCGATGCCGTGGCTCTTGTGTTCGGTAAAAGCGTTTTATTCACTTTGATGATTTAGAGTGAAGCTTTAAGAAATTGAGGTTAGTTTCGTAATAAATATTATTAGAACACAAGTGTCTCAAGTCGAGGGACCTACTGAGGTGACTTGGGGTATCATCTGATGTCACCTCAGAGCCTCTTAACGGAAGGTCCTAGGGTTTGAGTCCCGGCGGTGGCAGGATTTTTGACAATAGCCTGATAAAGTTCAGTAGTTCTGTTTGGAGGAGTATTCTAGCGTTCAGCGGTTCTGATCGTTAGTTTCCTGTGATTTTTCCGATCACCACTAGGCGAATTCCGCAACAGTATTCTCACAAACAAACCACAGACTGCGCGCAATCATTCCTTCCTCTTATTATTCTATCCTCACCTCTGACCTACACACACACTTACATGCACTGCCCTACTACAGATGTCGGTAGAGCAGTCGGGAGCTTAGAGCTTATCCCGGCTGTAGCGACCGGCGTACTCTGCAGGGGGAGATGCCTGGGTGGGAAAAATCCTGGAAGCTGGCGTGTAGATCGGGGCCGCATTTCATCATCCAGCGGAGAAAAGACCAACATCACTTCATGTGATAAAAAAAATGAGCTACAAACGGGACTGAGAACCTTAGTATCAACCGTGCTCGGAATAAAAATATTCAGCCAATCAGTAATTCATAGTCTCCTGGCGTGAATATGCTGTACTATGAGAGGGACACACAGAGTGAAAAGTGGTGAATATCACAGTGAGAAAGTGGAAGAGTAAATAGTAGTTTTACTCACGATACTAGTAAGAGTAAATAGTAGTTTTACGCACATAGTAGTAAGAGTAAATAGTAGTTTTACTCACGATAGTAGTAAGAGTAAAGAGTACTTTTACTCATGATTGTAATACGAGTAAATATTAGTTTTTATCACAGTAGTAGTACGCAACCTAGGTTTGAGGAACTCTAGATTTGAGGTTAAAACATAAATAACATTGTAAATGTTATGTGAAAAATTATATCGTATATCAGTTGAGTAATGCATATTATTTGTGATGAATTTTCCAGTAAGTCTATGGTTGATGTTATAAAAATCAATTAATGAAATTTGTCAATTACGTTGCCAGGATATTAAGTTTCATTTCAAAACGTTACGTAGATTATTTTCTCTTCAAAATTGGACTGAAGACCACGGAACTGATCCAGTATTCCAGTAACCTCAGCGACAGAGATGGGAATTTTAGAAAGCGTGCCTAATTAAGAGGTGATCTAAATATAAACCACTCGGTAAAAAAATTGTCACAGAAATTTACACAAGCAATATAAAATGAATGGGTGGAACATGGAGAAATAAGGTAGTGCGCGAAAGAAAGAGTTTACATAATAGTTCGTTTCATGGATTTATAGGTATCAATATTATCAATTGTTTGGGTTTGTAGGTGAAACATTGTTAAAACAATACATTTTTGATACAAGGATTATCATAAATTGCCAGTTCAATAATATGTCAAAGTTTTCCTGAGTTTTAAACAGACTCTCGATGAATATTGTTCTTTCCCTCGAAGGAGAGGCTAGTGTACTATATATATCCATCATCGACCATATTTCGCGGTTTATTAAAAACTGACTTCATTGAAGAAATATGTCGATATCCGGCTTTGTATCGTGACATATATCGACAATCCCCTTTCATGTTTTCTAAAACAAGACACGTATAACCCTCCACAAGCCTTTGAAACCTTTCAAAGGACCACTTCCGAAAACTACGAAGGGCGAACGAACATCCTTCTGATCAGACCCCTGCGTTCGGCACGTTACAATCTCCCCAAAAACTGCCTAAATTGATTGGAAGCCTCTTAGACCCCCGGCTCTCCCCCCACATTTTAACAAGGGTGTAGTCGAATCGCTGTCGTAAGTAACTAAAACCCCTTGGCGGTCCACCCTCCAACGGAAAAAAAAATAGTCTCCCCAAACCAATATTTTTAATTCGCCAGACCGCGGGAACAAAGACACATAAATCCCTTACAGCTCCCCCTTCGAAGGACAAAAATTACTCTGTAGCCCTTAATCGAAGCTGCAGGGCGAGCAAGCAAGCCATGGAACGAGAGATCTCTTGGAAGTGGAGTGGGTGATAACTTGGCAGATGACTCCGGCGGCTTGCGAGGGAGCGAGGGAGTAGCGCCGGAGTCAAGGGCAGGTCTTGGTGGGTGAGTGGCTTCGAGCCAGACGTATCCGGAGAAAAGCTTCCCCCTGCGTGGAATAATTTAAGTGTTTTCTGGTTTTTGCGTGTGGGGTTGAGAAGGGGTGAGTCCCATTCTAAAGGGGTGGGTGGTGGCCTCATAAGTCGTGTGATCTCGTTAATGTGGAGCTTGTCTTCGCAGTCCGTCGCCCCCTGCCGAAGTTCTCGAATCGTTCTGTCTCCAGCAGAGTAATGTGAAAATTTGAGGGAATCAGATTGGTTGCCGAAATCGTTCAAAGTTTATAGCGACGTTGTTGCGTGCGAAAAGTAATTATTAATTGCCGTACTTCTCATCTTTTCGAAAAGTCTATGACCTCAATCTCGATCAGATTATTGTACAGTTTCCCTGATCCCTTGCGCAAATGCTGAAATGGGCCCTTGTTTTGCTTCTGTACATAAATGTAGCTTCATCATGGGCACTTCTGTTGAGCTATCCTTTCGTTTTCAGACATAGAACTAGAAGTAAGGTGTGTAACTATTTTGTTGACAATTCTAAGAACATCAAATCTGCAGTTCGTTTACTTGCAAATAATTTTTCTATATCTCAGGAACAAAAATGTCTAATTTTCAAAAGTTGGTAACTTCGCTTTTTTTAATGCTTTTATTAATTATCCAACTATTTATAGTAAATATGTTGGAAATAGATTCTGGTGCTCAAGAAAACTTATTTCCATACGTCACACAGTTTTTACAGTTCTTTGACTAAATGAATCAATATTTGAGGAGTTACGTAAGTAAGCAAATATATGTTTCTGGTTTAATGTCTCTAAACTTTTGTCTGGCTTACGAGACCTTAGTACCTACCAGATTCCGCATTCGTCGCGCTGATGTAGCCCCTGATCCCATATCATTAGAGATGATCATTAGAGATGATCATTAGAGATCATTAGAGATGATAGATTTTAGAAATTATTAAATAAGCGAAGTTTTACCAAACGCTGAAAAAATTGTAACTGCATGTACGACGGTCGGTGAAATATAATACAAAAATATAGATAACATAAACGTTTATGGTTTCAAAGTCTACTGCATGTGTTTCCTTCGCAAAGTGGCGGTGACCTTCCCCCTCTAGATGGTGATATCGGGAGCCGATCTATTGTCAGCTAACGGCGATTTCTCAACCAGGTATCTCCCACGTGCGGGACACCGCCCCAACCAGGACAAGTTCTAAACCCCGGACCGGTCTCCTGGAACGTGTGGTAGTGTAGTGCATGTGAGTGTAAGAGTGTGTAAGTAAGGGATGAGGATGGGACACGGAAAAGGAAGGAAATATCGCACGAGTTTCTTGGCCCGGTTGTTAGGCTAGTTCTCTGGCAGTCGCCTGATGTTGATCGGAGAAACAACGAAAAACTATCGATCAGAGCAGTCGGGCGCCTGAATTTGACCCAGCTGTCTAGCTAGTGTCGAAAATCCTGCCACCATTGAGACTGCCCTGTCAAAAGCATTGCAGTGACATCAGTGATACCCTGAGCGCCCTCTCCCGGTGACGCTGCATATAAAACGGCAATGCTTCCACTGAGCAATCGCTGCTTCGAGAAGCGCTGTGAGTCGCGTCTGAGTTCGACTCGAAAGGCAGCCTGCGCCGGAAAGCGTTTGCCAGGCGAGTATCGACCCAGGACCTCTGCGTCGAGAACGACGAGGTCGGAGGAAACCGCGCGTCGCGTCGCGTCGCGCGCTGGCGCCGGGCGTTTCAGATCTGGTGCGCGAAGACGAGGAAGAAATGGAGTAGCTGAAGTGAAAGAGAAGGAGAAAAGGAAGAACAAGAAGAAAACGACTGAACTGAATGAACGCAAGCAAAAAGAGCTGATGGATTATAAGATTCTTTTTTTTTTAAAAAAAGGAAAATTGGGAGAAACTAGATAGGAAGATAGAGAAGATAGAGTAAAAGATGGAAGAGAAGATGCAGAACGTCTCAGAATAAATGTTACAAATATCTAGGCTGTGGAGGGGGTTGGAAGTTGTTTTTTGCCTCTTTCGGTTAAGGCAGTGGTGCCGTGGCGATCTCGGAACGAAGGATCGCGTGTTCGAGTCCCGCCTCGAGAATGGTTGTATTTGTGTTCATCCTTTTGCCCCCTATCATCATCATATCGTGTCATCATCACAGTTACCGCTCCGTTAAATGTAATAGTAGTCTCTAATGACTGAAGTGTTAATGCGACCTTAAATAACAAAAAAAGTTGATGTTTGCCAAATCAACGTGTATTGCAAAATTTCTTATAAATGGGAAGTCATTTCAATGAAATGTCATTTTTCAACTTTAAGAACACTGCCTTTTATTACAGACACTTAGTTTATGAGAAAAGTAAAATCAGCAACACGACACCTGCCTCCAAGAGCAACAAAATGCATTGAAGTTGATTGTCGACTGTTTTAACATCTTTTGTGGAGAAACTTACACCATTAAACAAACATTATCAAATCAGTATCTTCATTTACTGTCACCTGCACGTTTATGGTTCCTACTTGTTTTCATTGATTTACCCTAAAACGGTTAAGAAAAGGCCATACGTTTATTATACGTTTTTGTTCAGAATCGAATGGAATTGATGCCTTATTTTACGTGGTGAGACTCGGGCCATCGGAGAAAGGAGGTTTTTCTTGGGCGACGAAACAGATGATTCGAATGTAGCTCAGAGGCATTTTTTAGGATCTTTTATATGCTAATAAATCTACTAACAAGGGACAGCCAGCTTTACTTCCCCTCCTAAGGAAGGCGTACGAAGGAGTTTTTCGCCATAAAAACACGAGCTTCAATCAGGTTTGAATCTGCCAACTAGGGTGCAACAGTCTGATACGCTAACCATTACACCGAATCACCAGTAGTATCACCGATCAAAGCACGTACCTTTCCTCCTGACTCACCCTGTATATCAGGGACTCAAGTTGACTCGAGGCCGGCGCGGCGCGGAGCTTCGACAGAGGACCCGGTCGGGGCGCGCGCGCGGAAGTCTGGGCCAGGCTGTCGGAGGGGAAGGGGTGGGTGTGGGGGGTGGGGGGCGAAGGGGAGATGCGGAGACCGCAACTCGCAGCTGCCGACGGCAGGCCCAGCGGACGGCGGCGCCGCCTGCCCCGCCCCGACCCGCCCTGCCGCCCCTGCCGTCTCATTGACTTCGCCCTGGGTGGCGCCCCCGCCGCTTCAGACGCAGCGATATTGACGGTGCTGGAAAGGAGCAGGCACCGGCTGCCTCGCTCAGCGGCAACACCGCTCCCTCTGCAACATCCTTGATCGGAAGAACGTAAGGAATCTCTGCTCAGATGATCGTGTCGGATTATCCATTATTGCTGATGTGTCTGCAGTGGCTCTGGCCAAGATGTCCGAGAGTTCGCGTTACAACGGTTACAGATCTTCTTCACTACCTTCAAAGCTGAATGTACACTGTCTAATGGGAAATTCTAACGGTTGGTTGCTCTGATCGGTAGTTTTCATTGGTTGTTGCGATCCACTTGACTGGGAGGCGCCGCTTCAGACGTGATATTGGCGATACTAAAAAAGAGGCACCCGCTGCCTCGCTCAGCGGCAACACCACTCCCTCTGCAACATCCTTGATCGGAAGAACTTAACGAACCACTGCTTAGATGATCGTGTCGGATTAGTCATTATCGCTGATGTGTCTGCAGTGGCTCTGACCAAGATGTCTGATGGTTACAGTTACGTCGGTGACAGACCTTCATCACTTCCTTCAGAACTGGCTCAACCACTGTCTAATGGAGAATTCGAGCGTTTAGTTGCTCTGATCAGTAGTTTTCATTGGTTGCTGCAATCGACTTGACCCTGGGAGGGGCCGCTTCAGACGTCGTGGTATTGGCGATACTAAAAAGTAGTCACCGGCTGCCTCGGCCAGCGACAACATCACTCCCTCTGCAGCCTCCTTGATCGAAAGGTGGCTCCACATATTCTAACTCATTATACCTGCAAGTGCAGTGTATGTTTTTCACGGGAGAGGTCGGTGATCTGTAGCTGGATGTTGAGATCCGGCACCGACTTATATACGCCGGCTTGCGAGTTTTTCTCCACCACCAACGGGACACCCCGGCCGAGACAACCTCTCAGCTCCCTCCAGGCTTGTGTGGTAGTGTCATGCTTGTAATGTGTGTGTAAAAAAGGAGTAAAGATACGACTAGGAATAGGAAAGATAGATCGCGCGCGGTTTGTGACCCGTTTGTTAGGGCACTGCCCCGGCATTCGCCTGGTATTGATCGGAGAAACCACGGAAAGCACCGATCAGAGCCGCCCGCCGCTAGGGCAGCGTCTGGCTTCAACCAAGCTTGTGTCGAAAACCCTACCACCACCGGGAATCGAACCTTACCACCTCCCGGTCAGATGTTCTGCAGTGAAATCGGTCGTTACCTTCAGCTACCTAAGTTGGACCCATGATCTGCAATGGAAATGAGAAAACACGTACTCCTACCTGAAAGGAGAAATTGCCGAGGTGATGAAGGTAATAATATTGATGAATCAATATATTTCGAGATCCAACTGTTTTCGTTTTGTAAAACTGTTAATTCAAAGATGAAATTTATGTACACTACCTTGACATTAATAGTTTTCTTCTTTTATTGTACTTTGCACACAATGTCTTAAGCTTCGAGAGAAGATTTTTTTCTTTACCATTAAAAAATATTGTATATTGAAAAATGTTTGGGGAAAAGAAACGTGAATGAACTATTTGTATCTTTACTCAGATTTTTCAACGTCAATTTCAATTTTTCTTTTTATTCTCCTTCTTTTTCTTCTGTAGGTGCCACAACATCATTGATTGGGAGTTTTGGTCTTCTCAACATTTTTTCTGATTCTTTTCAATACTGAATTTACTCTGTGCATTTAAGATAATTGTTTAAATTCTGTAAGTCCTTCAGAACATAATTTTTCCATATTTCTACCGCTCTTTGTAATGAATTGTACATTTTATTGAATATTGAAGAATTATTTTCCTTTTAAATCTGCAATGAGTGTTATCTAGCAAACTGCATATTTATGATCTAACTGCACGAAGTTAATCGTTGCTTGATACTCGTAATTGTCTGAAATGTATTGTCATCAAAATTGTATTATTTATTTTGAGATCAGAATTCACAAAACAACTTATTAATAAGCTTTTACAACCATCACTGATCTAATTATTGAAATTGGATTTGGGAATTTCTCTGTGGGCAGTGATAAATACGCCATTAAAATATCTTGTACAACCGAAAATATTGAACATCTGAATTGCAAAACAAGTTATTCTTAAAATTATCAAGAAAAAGTAGGAATCGCTACATTTTTTAATCGATGATATTTTGATTGCAAAAGAGTACTGATCCTTCTGAGCTAACGCACGTTTAAGGATAAGGTAAATAGTTAGGAAATAAATTTGAAAATTCAATAATTATTTGTTGTCAATATATTAGTTATCAAAGGTCGAGTTGTCAATGTTCGCGTTATCAAAGTTCGCGTTATCAAAGTTCGCGTTATCAAAGTTCGCGTTATCAAAGTTCGCGTTATCAAAATTCGCGTTATCAAAGTTCGCGTTATCAAAGTTCGAGGTATCAAAGTTCGAGTTATCAAAGTTCGAGTTATCAAAATTCTATATTGGGGAATTCTTCTGAAGGATTGTCAGCAAGACAAAAACGAGCGTAACCTTATTTTGTAAAAACCCTGCTTTGATTCCTCGAACTAAAACTTGTTGTTGACGTGTGTGCCCTCGCGGGAGTGTGCGGGAGCAGCCTTCAGTGCTGATGTGCAGTGCTGTCGCTTCTAGGGCAGCAGCAGCAGTTCCACGCTTTCGCCTTCGGCCAGCGGCCCTTCCTCTCGGGCCACTTCGGCGGGCCCCTGGACCCGCTGCAGCGTGCCGCCGCCGACCCGCTCACCTTCCGCATGCCGGCCATGACCAACTGCCAGAGTGAGTACGGGCTGCCCCACCAGCAGCAGGCCTTCCTAGGTGCGTTGCCCCACCGGCCGACGGCCGCCCGCCCGCCGCCCGCCTCGCTGGCGCGGCGCTTCGTGGCGCGTTGCGGCCCACTGGCATGACTCAATTTATTTATTTATTTATTTATTTATTTATTTATTTATTTATTTATTTATTTATTTATTTATTTGTCAGGTTCGAATAATTTTAGTTTTCTAATTTTATGGATAATGCCCGAGAAAGTGATTTAATAAACCAAGGGCATACAGTTCTTTTCTGTTCTGCAAACTAAATATGTCATATGCCAAACGCAAAACGAACCGCTATCGATTGCTAAAATCACTGCTTGCGTGGTTGTGAAGAGAAGGTGAAAAGATTAACAGAAAATAAATCATTTATATTGTATAAATGATATTGCGGAAGATGAAAAGTCTAAATACTGACGGCTCTCTTCACCTTTTCTTCACATCGTAGTGTTTTCTGTTTATGAAATTGTACATCAATGTTTTTTATTATGCTTAAAGTTTTTTTCTAGTATTGGAAGAACTTACAATTTATATTTAAATGTGTTCTTGTGTAGTATGTCAACAGGTCAAGAAATGTTTTTTAATGTTTTATTGATGCATGTTATCTCTAAATATTTAATTAACCATACTTAGACCTCTTTCTGAACCACTTGTACGAAACATTCATATTTTTATTTTCTACGCTCGGTATTCAAATCCATTCCGTATTCTTTATTCAAATATAAAACATTGATAGCTTTATTACTTAATTTCTTGTTTTAACTTCACAGTAATTAGTAATTTCAAATTTATCGAATCAAAATATTTGTTAACACTTTCCTCTTGACTTCAACATGTAAATAACTAGAGTCAGATTCGAGGTAAGATAATTAAATTCAGTTTCGTGATGAGGCAATTTCGAATCTCAGATTAGAATACGTGAGAGTACGATTCGATATAACGAGCGCGAGATATAAGATTCACACTCTGGTTGGAAATACTCATGTTCTGATTTAAAACACATTGTTACTCGAGATATCCATACTGTGCTTCTAAATACCATACTTTGATTCGAGGTTCCCATACTCTAATTCGAGATACGAATACTCTTATTCGCGGTACTTAAAACCTTATCCGAGGTACCTATGCATTGATTCGAGGTACCTATGCACTGATTCGAGGTACCCATACTCAGATTCGAGGTACCCATACTCAGATTCGAAGAACCCGTATTCAGATTCGAGGTACCCATACTCAGATTCGAGGTAACCATACTCTGATTCACGGTACCCTTACTCTGATTCTAGAGTCTCATTCTGTAATTCAAGGTACTCATACTCCGATTCGATGTACCCAAACTCTTATTCGAAATACCCACACTCTAATTCGATGTACCCGACCTCTAATTTAAAATTCCCACACTCTAATTCGAGACGGGCAGACTCGCATTTCAAATAGCCAGACACGCCAGTTGGGGCCCCCGGAAACCCTCTTCACGGTTCGTGAGGTTGCGCTCTCCGGAAACGAGCCCCTCGCCCGCACGTGACCTCGCCCTCACCCGCGCCCTCGCCCGTGCTGCAGCCGCCCTCGCAGGTGGGCGGAGCACAAGCGGCTTAAAGCCGCCGCCCCCCCCCCCACATGTCTCCGCGCGACCCTCTAAACAGCGGCCTCTCAGCGCGACCCGGGCACGTTTTCGCGACTCCTCCGCGAAAAATAGCTTTACTACCGGCTTACCCGCCTCGGCGCCCTTCCCCGCGGGGATGCCAAGATTTGGGGTTGTTTAAGGGGTTGGAAAGAATAGATTTTCGGCCACTTAGCATCTCATTTAGATCCCTCCGGAGTTGTGAGCGTCTCGAAATCAAATGTAAAAGAATTTTGGTTTATTTTTTTGATGTAATTTGTTTATGATACACATCAAATTTTTTGTTTCATGTTTTTACTGTGCATTTTTAAAACTGAATTTGCCAAGAAAATATTCAATATATGCAACAAAGAATAAGATGGTAACAAAATATGTATTGAATGCATTGCGTGTTTAATTATACTGATAAAAATAAGGTTTAAAAGTGATATTCTGATGTACTATTGTTTTTAAATGTCAGTGATTTAAACAAAATCTCTTGAGATTTTTGTGTGTCAATTAATGACACACACTACGATATTTCACACAATCGTCAATATTAAATACATTTCAAATTATAATATTTAAAGTTTTAAACCGTAACAGCAATAAAGTTTATATCTATTACGTAAATGTACCTGCACGAAAAGACGTCAAGATACACCAATGTCAATTCTGATCCAACAAACCACACGCACGCTGAGAATCCATCTGTTTGTGTACTTTTCGCATTCATTTCTATGTGTACCAACTGTACGTAGGATCTTTATTTAGAGAGATTTTTAACTTTCTCGGCCCCTTTTTCGTGACTTGATTCCACGTTAAATCCATCAATTCAGCGAGCCGAATAAACTCGCAGGAAGCAACACTCTCAGAAAATCAAATATTTTATTTTCGCGCGTTCTAAAAAACAATGGCCTGGAGGAAGATCGCAGTCATGAGGTGGGGATTCTGCTGAAAACGTTCGCAAAATAACTCGATTTTCTCTTCGCCGCCTTCCAGAGAAGAATAGGTGGTGTTGAATATGAAACAGATGTGCGTCACGGGTAGTAGCTCGTCACATCTACTGTACCTAATTGCTTGTTATTCTGATTCGAGAGACAATATTTTCAATGCTTTGGAGCTGGGAAATTAAATCCATTCTTCATTCGAGACGTGATGTGAACTGGTCTTGAAAAGAAGGGGATTGCAGAGACTTGAAGAGAAGTAAGATCGTATAATACTAATTTCGAACAAAGGTATACATTGTTTGGAAACTAAGTAGCATCTAACCATGTGGGAAGTGTCTATGGTTTCGTTCGATAACCAATAACTCTAAAATGAAACAGTTTCGATTTAGCCCCACCAAAATTATTAAATTAATTAGCAGTTTCTCATATCTCATTATGTTACAACAATATTATCAAACTCACTGCTTACGACACAGCTGGCGGCAAGAAATACGATTCTATAAAATTTGACAGGCTTTCATTGTCATCCGCATTATTACACATTCGTTGTGTTAGTGGTTTTTGCATACATTACAGAAACAAATGTTTAGTATGCTCGTGAGAAGAATTGATCCTATCAAAAGGCAGTGTTTGTTAAACCTCTGACTCTTCGTATTCCTATATTTGTTTAATAATCTTGAAGCTATGGTAATTTACAAATTTGTTTGGCCAAAATAGAATCCTGTTAGTTAGTAGAAACTACCCTCCCCGAGCTGAAGGCAATTTTGAACCAAATTGAACAATAAGTCTCAAAATGTATTTTACAATGTTCTATAGCATTTATAATGGTCGAAAATGATTACTTTTGAAAATGAGAAAATTGTGGGACGTTTCATATAACGGAATTGCACATGAGTATTTTCCCTCTGAATTTCAGGCAAATTCTTTTGCACGGATGTTCGGCAGGTTTTCTTGAGCCTCGGCATACCAGTCTTTTACTACGATTAGTTGAATTCAAAATAAATGTTTGTGACGGTGTGTTGTTGAAAAAATCTAATTACCAGTCATGTTCTATCCCAATAATAGAAACTATATTACATCGAAATCGAGCTATATGTTGATGTAATAACTATATCCTCTAAAATAACAAACACCTCTTTTCACACATTTATAAAAATGTGGGCTCAAGAAAACCTGTACAGTAATACGTCCTGGCGCAATCAAGGACACTTCATGTCTCTGCCATTCATCTGAGTAAACGGAGTTGTCTGAAAATCACTGCCAAATGCCACATGTATGAACGGATATAACTACGTTAACTGTAAATTACCACTCTATATGCATCGGTAAAACTGATCCATTTATTCCGAGAAACTTTGTAAAATTTGAATTAAAATTTCCTACTGTTCCGCAAGGTGGGGCTTCGTTTATTCAACATGGCGTCATTTCTGTGGAAAGGAATCTGGAAAGTACAGTAGTCTTATAATTATTAAAGAAATATTATTCTGGGAATATGAAGAGTGAGGGCTTAATGAGAACTGCCTTTAGATGAAATGCATTCTTCGCCCAAACATACTAACATTTTCTTGCCGCGCGATATTGTGTCTAATACAGTGTATCAGCAAAGTCTCTCCGCACTAAGCCGAATCAAGGCTTCTTATTAACAACTGCATTAATATTGTAGCAACCAGAACACTGGGAAACGAGTCAAGAATATATTATGATTGTGCTGAGTTCGCAATTTACATTTTCAATTTGCAGCTCGTGCTAGCGACATGATTTCTGTTGCTATCACTCACTCTCACCAGCAAAGTTCTTCTGCGGACAGACATTTCTGGCTCGCTATTCAACCCTGAACATGCAAAGGATAACATGCGCGTACCATAGATGAAGGCGCGAACCGAAAATTAGGAAGTACAATACTTTTAAAATGATTAAAAGGGTATTTTTTGGCAATACAAAGTGCCAAGAACTGAGTCTACACGAAGCACTGCCTTTCGGTAAAATGCGTTCCCCTGATAAACATGCAAAAATGCTCTTGCCTCGCGATGTTGCATGTAGCACATCCCTGTGTTTGAAAGGGATAGCGCGCGCGTCGCATAGATGAAGGCTCGAACCGGAAGCGGCGGGCGGAAGCTTCAGTGGCGGGATGGGGGGGGAGGCGTGAGCGTGGCGTGGGTGTGGCGGCGAACGCGGCCGTCCCGAAAATCTAGAACAATCGCGCTGAAATTCCCCTGACAAGTGACATTCAGACCGGGGTCTCGACGGTGGCGGCGGCGGTGTTGGTGGGAGGGAGAGGGGGAAGGGGGAAGGGGGGGGGAGACGAAGGACCAAGCCAGACGCGCCAGCGAGGGGGACGGGGAGCGACGGGCGTTTGTCAGCCGTAATGAAGCACGCTTGTTCCGACTGTCTCACCCCCCTCTCTTCCCCCACCCCCTCTCCCGCGTTTCACCGACCTTCTCTGCGTGGCCGCGCCGCTGTCCCTGTCTTAACCGGCTCCCCGCCGTGTTTTGTCACTGAACATTACTTGAGGTGGAAGACCCGCGCAGGGAAGGTGTGGCAGTGAAGTACTGCGGGCTCTTTGTTGTGCGTTTTGACGTCTCGCCCGCGGCAGCCAATTAGAGGTTTGACAAAGAAGGGTTTTTCACGTTCGAGAATGTGTGTTCTTTAAAGAAATCAATGGTTCGGTTGAAGATCTGGCTGTTTTTAGTGTCGCCATTTACGTTTATTTTCTATTTTCACGTATCAAACTATGTTTTTTATGACATTTGCATAATGTAACAAACTTATCGGCAGACAACGTGCTTTCACAAAATATTTATGATTACTGGACATCATGAAACACAGAATTCGACAGTCGCCGTATGGCTTATTGGAGATATTCACTTTTGAGAATAGGCTAACACGTTATTCGATTCTTGGAAAAAGTCGACACCAGCACCCAGGGCACGGAAAATACTATAAGAGGTCAAAATACCACAAGGAATCTTAACCACCACAAAAAGTATGAGTACCAAATTAATATTAAAATATTAAAAATTAATAAAAAAGTAATATAATATAAAAGTAAAATAAAACTCTCCATTTTGCAATTCAAAACTTTTGTATTAAAAGTAACATACACTTTATGATTCAACAGACTCTTTCGAATAATTTTTTTTATGGACGACAAACTATTGTGTAATATCTGAGTTAATACATTTTGTCCTAATAGTTTCAAATTATTGTATACATTCAATGATCTGACATAAACATTTATTACACATTCAAAATTTGACCACACTATTTCACACCCTTTTACAAGGGATACAAATTATACAGATTATATTCACAAGTTTATATTCATGTGTCTACGTTTTGGACTAATGTATGTGGCCTTCATTAACGTAATTTTTCATAATATATCATACCAATAATATAATCAGGTCATTAAAACTTCTTTGAAAAGTACTCGGAGTTCGAATCCAGCAAGAGCCATTAGGAAATGATTAGTTTACTTACACATAAATCCATTCCTGTCAGCACATCAGTGCAGAATATCCTGCTCTAAAAAAAGTGGAGTAGCAACAAATTTGCTGTTTTAGACGGTTATCCATGGAGTTAAAGAAGGCGGCGAATCGCGAATATTCTCTTGCCGGGATCACGTAGGAAGCGAGCCAACGAGCGAGCGAGGCGGATGAGGAGGGGGAGGAGAAGGAAGAGGAGGAAGAAGAGGAGGAGGAAGAGGAGGAAGAAGAGGAGGAGGAAGAGGAGGAGGAGGAGGAAGAAGAGGAGGAGGAAGAGGAGGAGGAGAAAGAGGAGGAGGAAGAGGAGGAGGAGGAAGAGGAGGAGGAGGAAGAGGAGGAGGAGGAAGAGGAGGAGGAGAAGAGATGAGACGGAGAGGAGGCGGTGCGAGCAGTGGCAAGGCGATGGAGGGGTGCGACAAGCGGCGGGGCGGCATAAGCGGCGGGGACGTAGGTCGCAGGGGAGAAACGTGTCGTCGGGCGCAGAAGAGGTGACTGGCGGCGGCGGGTCAGCGCAGCAGTGGAGGGAAGTGCGGATAGGCGCGCGACTTTCACGTGCGCCCGTAATTGGCCGCGCCGCCCCGCCGGTTCGAGCAAGCGGCGCGCGGCGCAGCTGCGGACTTGGGCTGCCGCAAAATCCGCTGCGCTGCCGCCCCGCCCCGCGCTCTTTCTTGTGGCTTCTCTTTGAAAGCTGAACCCGCCCGCCGACGGCCGGCCGGCCAGCCGCTGCCTCCCCCTCCTCGGCCGGATTTACGCCCTCCCCCCCCGCCCCGCCCACGCCCCTTCCTTCTCTGCCGTACCATCACCCACCACCACTTCCTGTTCGCCCTGCCGCAGCTATCCACCAGTCATTTCCACTCGCACGCCGGCACCAATCTCTGTCCCACCCTCCGCCCGTGATTCCCTCTACAACAAAACCAAGTCGTCGCCGCGTTCCTCCCTGACGCCTCCCACAATCCCACCTTATTCCTCACTCACCTTGTTCCCAACTGCTCTCTCCCATGCCTTAGCTTTCCACCCCGCCACGCCCATCCGCAATGGCCTCTGTCTTGCCGTCACGCCGTTCCCCTCCACTCAGACATGCCTCGGATTAACTGCATCATCACTCACCGTGCTCAGGTGCCAACTGCAGAGACCGTCCGCCTCTGCTTTGCTTTCGCTCACCTCACCGTTTCTACATCGATCTCCGCTCGCCGATTTCCTGTCTATCTCTCCAATCTTCATTGGCGTAGCTCCGCTCTCTACCCACTCCCTATACCTCCTCGCCCACACCTCCGCCCTCGCTCCGCCGTTGCCTTCGCCCTCGCCTCACATCGCTCTTCCTCCCGCCCTCGCCTCCGCCCTCGCCTCCCCCTCGCCTCCCCCTCGCTCCGCCCTTGCCTCCGCCTCAGCCTTCCCCTCCCTTCCGCCCCGCCCTCCGCCCTACGCTCCGCCCTACGCCTCCCGCCCTCGCCTCCGCCCTCGCCTCCGGCCTGCTCCCCCGCCTCCGCCCTCGCCTCGCCCTCCCTCCGCCTCGCTCCGCCCTTAGCCTCCCGCCCTCGCCTCCGCCCTCGCCTCCGCCCTCGCCTCCGCCCCTCGCCTCCGCCCTCGCCTCGCCCTCGCCTCCGCCTCCGCCTCCGCCCTCGCCTCGCCCTCGCCTTCCCCTCGCCTCCGCGCCTAGCCCCGCCCTAGCCTCCGCCCTAGCTCGCCCCTCGCCTCCGCCCTCGCTCCGCCCTCGCCTCCGCCCCGCCCCGCCCTCGCCTCCGCCCCTATCCTCGCCTAGCTCCGCCCTCGCCTCCGCCCTCGCCTCCGCCTGCCTCCGCCTCGCCTCCGCCCTCGCCTCCCCCCTCGCCTCCGCCCTCCGCCTCCCCTCGCCTCGCCCTAGCCTCCGCCCTCCGCCTCCGCCTCGCCTCCCCCTCGCCTCCCCCCTCGCCTCCGCCCTCGCCTCCCCCCTCGCCTCCGCCCTCGCCTCCGCCCTCGCTCCGCCCTCGCCTCCGCCCTCGCCTCGCCCTCCCTCGCCCTCGCCTCCGCCCTCGCTCCGCCCTAGCCTCCCCCTCGCCACCGCCCTAGCCTCCGCCCTGCCTCCGCCCTCGCCTCCGCCCTCGCCTCCGCCCTCCCGCGCCCTCCCTCCGCCTCGCCTCCGCCCTCGCCTCTCCCTCGCCTCCGCCCTTCGCTCCGCCCTTGCCTCCGCCCTCGCCTCCGCCCGCTCCGCCCTCGCCTCCGCCCTCGCCTCCGGCCCTCGCCTTCCACCGTCGCCTCCGCCCTCGCTCCGCCCCTCGCCTCCGCCCTCGCCACCGCCCGCCCACCGCCCTCGCCACCGCCCTCGCCTCCGCCCTCCCACCGCCTCGCCTCCGCCCTCGCCTCCGCCCTCGCCTCCGCCCTCGCCTCCTCCCTCGCCTCCGCCCTCGCCTCCACCGTCGCCTCCGCCTTCGCCCTCACCATCCTTACTGTCACATTGGGTCTACTTTCCCATCATCCATCAGTATCACAAACTCCGCCGCTCGTCGCTATCTATCCCTGACTCCACCCGTTCCCTGGCTCTCCATCTGCGAGTGGCTCGGGGTAGCTGTCGGTGTATCACGTCTCTCTGTTTCATCTTCCGGCTAAGACGTGAGGCGAATTAAAGATAAACGGGTGGATCTCTTCAAATGTTTATTTCTAGAAAACGTCGTTGAAATGTTCACTTCAACTTTCCATAATCCAAGTCAACGAATGCAATTATTATGAATGCATAAACTACTATTTTATTACAATAATAGAATAGTATTCCAAAAAGTTTGTCATTCTAAAGGAAACAGCGAGATAGCAATTTACACATACCACACAGTTTACGACTTTATGGTCTGACGTCGAATAAATATGAAATAGAAACAAGACTTAGAAGAAGGCCAAAGAAGTGGTTAACACGACATTAAAAATGACATATGTCCCGAATTTTGAAATGAAAAAAATATGTATGTGACAAGTTGCTTATTTCATATATTCGTTCAATATTTAACTAATTGGTATTCAGATATTCAAAGATTGCAGTTACATTTTATTTAATATTATGTTTCAATAGAAGCAATTCTAGAGGTACCAAAAATAACGTCTTTTTAAATATCTTCTGAAACATATTCTCCGACCTCCTATAGATCATACCCCCTTGATCAACAAAATCTCAGTCAAGAACGGCATCCCTCGGTACACTACATGTGCGTTTCGTGGTATGTCATCTGAAGCTATAAAAATAATCAATAAACTAACCCATCACATGTACTTTCGTCAACTGAGTATTTTGATTTCATTTAATTTTAGTTTCTAAAACGTATGCCACGAGCAATTTGGCTTTCGCTGAAAAATTCGTCCACATACCTTCAGAGACGCAATTATGAAACCCAGCCGTTCCCATGCACCATCAACCCGACGTTTAGAAACACGTAGACTGCCGCACCGCATATTGATCTTGAGCTCACAATCATCCCCCCACCCCCCCTTCCCCAAAACACAGGTGCGCACCCTCTCGTTACAATGAAGCCGGACGCAAACGACTACGCCCCACCCGCCGACCTCCCTAAAAAACGGCCCCATCCTCACCCCAAAAAACAGGGCGCGTGCTCCCTTTTCCGGCAAAGACCGCGAGAGGCCGCCCCGGCTGCCGAGGAGCCCCGGGGCGACAGCGCCGGTAGGACAGAGGCCGCGCTCTAGTTATTAAACGCCGTCACAAGGGCACGCGCTGGCGTTTCAGCGGGGGCGGGCGCCGCCCCGCACGTCTATATATGGGGGAATTTTTTGGGCTCGTAGTCTCTCGCTTTGCCGGCGGCTGGGCGGGAGTTGCGTGGGATTCACCGACGCGAAGGTTGGTAATACAAAGGACTGGACGGGAAAGATGGAGACTATATTTCCACGAAATACAATTTTAACTTTTCTTTTGAACTCTTTAAATTTCAATCATTACATCAATTTGTACGCCAATCCTTTCCGTTGTATCCTATTAACAACTTACGTTGCTAATGCTATCGAACACCATTTCAATCGTGGTCAAAGGTGGCATCAACAAGCAACCAGAACTGTTCAAAGTATTGTGTTTTTGATCACGAAAAGCGCTGTTAACGAGCATTGATGGTGGGAGTAGGAGTCACTGAGATTTCGCAACCGTGAAGACAGAATGGTGAGGCAAGTGGCGAAGTTAGCATGTACGAGAAAAACTGGGTTGGGCGATTGGTAAAAGAAATATATTTCATTTAATTATTCTTTGAACTCTCTAAATGTCAATCAGTGCATTAGTCTGCACTCCATCCTTTCCGTTATATCCCACTACGAAGTTATGCTGTTAATGCTACTAAATACTATTTCAATCGTTACAAACTCCTCCACGAAATATGTGGCATTAGCAAGCATCCGGAAACGTTCAAAGCATTGTGTTTGTTATCACAAAATGCGACTTTAACAAGCCACGATGAAACCGCAAAATGCCCTTTCAGAACACAAAACTTTTACACCTTACTTTCCGATTCCCACAGCCATCATGTTCAAGAGTCTCATTCTAGTTAGAAATAAACTGACACAAGGGCGTCCGCTCACCCGCTCGATTGCTTGTCAGCGGGGGCGGACGGGGCCGCAGGGACGGACACGGGACAATGTATGGGGACATTTTTAGGGGCTTGTAATCACTCGCATTCCGATGGTGGGTGGGAGTCGCAGATGATTCACAACAACAAAGAACCGGCTTGGCTCAGGGAATGCATTCATGTCACTGCAGAGCCGCTGAGTTGGGAGTCCTAGTGTTCGAGTTTCGACGGTGGCATGACGTGTTTTGGACTGTGGTCACTCGCCTTGCCGTTCTTTGGCAGAAGAAGTAGAAATTGCAGAAAAGTCACCGCCGCGAAGATGTGTGCTAGTAGCGCAGAGTTGGTGACTGAGGCAATTGAAAAAAAAAGTATTTTCCACATAGTTTTGGTTATTTGAACTCGTTAAATTTTACTAGTGCCGATACATCAATTTGTACTCCATTCTTTCCGTTATATCTTATTAACAAATTATGTTGCTAATGGGTTGAAACTTGTGATGTTAATTAATAATAAAATATTGTAACATTGTAATATTGTAGTATTGTAGTTGTAATATTGTAAAAAACAGGTTGATGATGAGAGAGTGGTGTTCGAGCGAAAGGTAGGGAAGATTTGGGTGACAACATGAACTGTTCAAATATTGTGCCACTGACCACGAAATGTTTTCAAAACAGGTAAGCACGTAGGAAGTAGGGTAGAGGTGGACAGAAAGAAAGGTGGTGAAGGCAAGGACGGCGACGAAGGAGGAGAATACGAGGACGGCGAGAACCCTTAAAACCAGAGGATAACGAGCGATGTAAAGTGAGCGAGAATAACATGAACGATGCTCTTAAAAATGTCGCGTATAACCAAAATGCAGGAGAAAGCGAGAATAATGATAGAAGTGAATTCGGCGAGGATGTGAACAACACAATTGACTAGCACAGGAACGGTGACGAAAGCGAGAACTGCGAGGAAGGCTTGATGAGAAGAAGATGTCAGTGAAGCCTGTGTGAACCAGTACCGTGCTGGATTTGGCTGAGGCGGTTGGGCCAGATGCGGGATGCCAAAATTGCTGAGGTGAAATGAAGGAGAGTGGCTTGGCATGGTAGACTGCAGGAATCGTAAAGAGATCAGTGGAAGGCCTAGCATGCAAGATAAATTATAGCTACTAGAACTAGGAGAACTAGCCAAGAACCGACAACGACAAGTAGGGCGTATAAAGGGAGAATGGTGAGGAAGCGAGAGTGGAAATGACAGCGAGATAATTGACCGTTACAAAAATAAAAACGTGGTACGAGTGTATCAACCCGTAAGAAGGTAATTTAGGTAGAAGTATAAGAATGTTACTATGGACGAAAGTTTTTTGAGAGAGACTGGCTCGAGTTCATTAAAAAATCATGTCTGAATGTAGGTCGAGATATTTGAAGTGCTGTTTTGGTTTAAATCTCCAAAGAGTGGCGTCTTAAAAAAGATTAGAAGATTGGAAAAACCTTGAGGAAAGCATTTAAGAACATTAATCAGTGGTTCTAGAATACAATATGTTTCCTTTGTTGAAACTTAAAGGTTTGTATTTAAAATAATACACCTGAAGAGAGAGGCGGAAGGAGAGCGTCGATGGGTAAGTGAAAAATAGCGGCAGCGGAATTTATTGGCGATACCATCGTCCACGGGCATCTACGGGTGCATACACTGTCCCGGGCCAGAAGTCCACTAGTTACGTAACAACGACGCAGATGCTGAGGAAGGCGAGCACAGTGCGGTTCGAGAAGTCGTTTCGAGAAGTCGGGAATCCGGCGCGACGAGCACGCTGGTAGCTGCAGCCAGGGTCTAGCCTCGGCGGGGCGGGCACAAACGCAGAACCGCTCCTCCCCCTCCTCCTCCTCCGGCGGGCCGGGCGCTCTCTCACTTCAAAGCGGCGGCGGCGGCGGCGCGCGCAGGTTTAATATGAAGGCAGAGAACAGCAATCGTTGCCCCACCGCGCCGCCGGGCCGCCGGCTCCTCTGCCGGAGGCGCCCCCGGGCACCGGCGCCGGAATTAATTAATAATAATCGCCCGCCGCCTCCGCGCCGCTCCAGAAGCGGGCGGTGGCCGACCCTCCGGGAAGGCGGGTCTGCCGTGTGGCGGGGGACGGATGTACGGGAGAGGGCTTGGGAGGGATGCGGTCGGTCTAGATAGTGTGGGATAAAAACAATGCGAGAAAGTATGTGCCGCTATAGCTCCATTAGTATATTACTGTAGGAGGGCTTCGCGAGTATCTTGGAACGAATGAATTGAAGGTTGCGGTGAGACGTGAGGGCGGTATGCGATCGGACTGGCTACGGACTCGGATCGGTCTCGGTTCCGGTCGAACAAGTGGTGCGAGTCAGGCAGGTGATTTCAGATTTTATATTTACAACTGCGAGAGGGAATTGTGAGCGTCTTGAATGAACGAAGCAGAGAGGGATTTGGTGGGACGAGAGTCGGAACGCGGTTAGACTAGCTACGGAGTCGGATCAGTCTAGAACCGAATTTACAGTAGCGCTTATTTGCCATTTTCTTAAAAAGGGCTGGAAACTTTTCAAAGAAAAGTGCAGTTTTGGACGAGGTTTTACTGTTCTTTAATACTCATTAAATAAGTTCGGTTTGAATAGACAGCGTCTGATCGGAGTCGTATTTTGTTCCACTGGAACTCGATTCTGCGTTGGGCCGGACGTACGTCAGGTTGGATGGTTTTTGATAATACTTGTGCTACGTTTATCTGAGTTCAGTGAATTGAATTAAAAAATGGTAGCCTTTGGTCCCAGGATAATATTGCTTTGTTTCTAGCAATAATTCATGCAGTAAAATCACATGTAAAGGTATACCAATATTTCTTTAGTTAACAATATTGACGAGTGAGTCCTCGGTTGAGAAAAATAGTTTGAAACCACACGAGTTCTGAGTAACTATCCCTAGATCATTGTGCTCGTCATCTGTCTTGTTAACATACATTTGCATCTTACTCTTCCCTCGATTCCGGTCTAGCCTCCCATGCCTTTCCATTTTGGAGAAAACGACGATCACCAGTACACCTGGTGGCTGTGCTTCCTTCTCCGTTTGCCCCCCCCCCTGCCTTCTCGATCGCTGCGTCGAAAACTTGCGCTTGCAAAGCCGCTTAACGTTGCACGAGATCTGCCAGCCCCTCCTTCCTCCGAGGCGGTCGTCAGGCACGTGGCAACTCGGCCACGCCGCCCAGACATCTCACAGGCCGCTCTCCGAACCAACGTTGCTCTCAGCGAGTGTTTCAAAGGTAAATAGTACCACTGTGATAGCGTTTCAATAAATAGCAGAGGAAATGACACTTCTAGTATTTAGTTTTCAGCTTTCATGCAGGGAAATCTTTTTACTAGTACTGGACCTGTTTATTGAATGCAAAGTGTTACTTTGTGGGACGTGTACGACTAAAGCATACTTTGCAAAGACAACAAAACATTGAAGTGGCGTTATTCAACGTGGCTGAGACCTGTCATATTGATGATTATCTCAAGAGAACATTTTGTATATAATCATGTAGCACTGATCCCATAATCTTCTAATCTCGAATTCGGTTGAGAATAAAAGACGTAAAATCTATATATTGAGGTTAATGAACCTCAATATATAATGTTAATTGTGATTCAGTGCGTATGCCTTCAAACTTTGTTTCCAATAAAAGTTTATTCCACTAATGATAGGTATTTACGTACCTAGTACAGAAAGTTAGCCTTAACAGCATGAATTAAATGTTGGTATTTCGAAGTTATTACGGCAAAGACACTTTCGTAGAAGGTGCATGCATTATTTCTTAGTTCGAATTCATGCAAACTTATAAGTTTCCTAGTCGGATCCTAGTCGGATCCTAGTCGGATCCTAGTCGGATCCTACTCGGCTCCTAGTCGGCTCCTAGTCGGATTCTAGTCGGCTCCGAGTCAGCTCTGAACTGTGTGCAATGCGGGCCCGAGTCAAATCGGAGGCTGATCCAAGTCGCGAAGGTGAGGCACGGGGCACGGAAGCTGGGCAGAGGTTAGAAGGAAGCGAGATTTAAACCCCCGCACTCAGAGGGCGAATTCAGCAGCGTTTCCTCAACACTGCAGACCTGCGAGCGAGGAACAAAGTGTCAGTGCCTGTCAAATAAAAATCGGAACCGAATCGGATCCTAGAAGAGTCGGAGTTGAATCCCAGTCGGTCCGAGTCAGCTGTGAACTGGAGCCGAGTCGAATCCGAATCGAATTAGTCGAACCGCGTCAAAACTGAGGCTGGTCCGAGTCGAGAACGAATCGTCCACCGAATAACCGCGGAGGCGGGACGCGGAAGCTGGCCAGAGATGGCGGGGAGGAGCGGAGGATTTGAACTCCCGCACTCAGGAGGGAGAATTCCTCAACCCTGCAGACCGCCCGGGCTGCGCGAACAACGCCCCGGAGGCCGCGCCCTGTGACCGAGGCGGGGCGGGCCGTCCGGCCTCCTGCAGCCAGGAACAATGGGAGATGTGTCAGTGCCTGTCGAATAGAAATCGGAACCGATTCGGATCGTAGAATAGTCCTAGTCGAATCTCAGTCGAATCCCAGTCGAATCCCAGTCGAATCCCAGTCGAATCCCAGTCGAATCCCAGTCGAATCCCAGTCGAATTTCAGTCGAATTTCAGTCGAATCCCAGTCGAATCCCAGTCGAATCCCAGTCGAATCCCAGTCGAATCCCGGTCGAATCCCGGTCGAATCCCAGTCGAATCCCAGTCGAATCCGAGTCGGATCAGAGTCAGCAGTGAACTGGACCCGAGTCGAATCCGAATCGAATTAGTCGAACCGCGTCAAAACTGAGGCTGGTCCGAGTCGAGAACGAATCGTCCACCGAATAACCGCGGAGGCGGGACGCGGAAGCTGGCCAGAGATGGCGGGGAGGAGCGGAGGATTTGAACTCCCGCACTAAGGAGGGAGAACCCTGCAGGCCGCCCGGGCTGCGCGAACGACGCCCCGGAGGCCGCGCCCCGAGACGGGGCCCGGGGGCGCGCGCCCCCCGCAGCCAGGAACAAAGGCGGAGGTGTCAGCGCGCGCCGCAGGGTGATGTAGTGCGCCCGAGTGCGGGGCAGAAATACACGCGCCTCCCCTCGCGGGGGCGGCTGAAGACAGCGCGAGACGCCCGGGGCGAGGCGTCGGAATATATTGCGCCTCTGGCTGGGACCCCGCGAGTCTAATGAACCCCGGGAATCCTTTTGCCTTTCTCGTATTCGCACCTACAAGTTTATGCCAAGTAATATACGTAGTATAGAGAAAGTTTTGTGATGCTGCGTCAAAAAACGACGTTTTTTCAATAGAAAAGCTTGTACTGTGAGCCTTGATACAGAAAATGTGCATAAATTCTGTTCTAATATGAAGTAAATTGCTACCTCGAACACGTTATGTTATCAGATTTCACGCACAGTGATCCCTTGATACAGAAAAAATGGTTTGTCTCAAAACGTGCGTCCGTCTCTTTCTCGGCTGTCTGTCCGTCTGTGGACACGATTAGATCGTCGTAGGTTAGAGCGCTTAGATTCGTATTACTTTCTCCAAAATGGATATTGCCAAGTCAACCTGGCTCAACTCGATTTGCAATTTTGAAAAACATTCTTTAATTTTTGAACTTACTCTACATGAAGCCTCAGAGTCATTTGCAAAAGTTTCTTTAAATTGACACCAAATGTTTGTATTTTGTGTCGGTTTTGGGACAGAAGAACGAGAGGCGGAGAAGTGGACTTCCTTGCTCGAATATGTTGTAGATTACTTCTTGTATTCGTGGTATAGTAAAAATTCGTGTTTTGGGGGGTCCCTGATACAGATATTTGCTTCCCTCAATACATATGTCTGACTGTGAAGAGTGCTACTCTCCTATTTAAACACAGTAGTACTTTCACCAGTTAGGCAGAGAGGGGAACACTGTCAACGAATTGGACGCTTCGTTACGACTTAAATGTTTTCTATTGGCGCTCCAGATTGGATGGCATAGTCACTCCCCTCTCATTCCAGGTCGAGATCTTGTAGTTGAACTATGTTTATATCGGAGTATAACGTTTAAAGTGTACAATAGACGTTAAAGAACGTGGATATTCCTCAATCGGTCCTGGTGATACAAATTATATGTGTAGTTTTTTCTCTAAAGTTCGTTACTAAACAGAAACTGCAAGGACAAAGCAAGTACTGTAGACAACAGAAATAAAAACTTTGAGAAAGATAGTAAGGGATTCGGGAATGGACAACGCAAAGAACAATCATGTAAGGGAACAGTGTAGATTACAACCAAATAGTTGATTGGTCACAAGTTCGCAGAAGAAAATGGAACAATATACCACATATCATTAAAAGAATAGTAAAGACCGCTCAGGATAACAGTTTGAAAGGAAGAAATGTCTCTGAAGGCCGAAAAAGAGAAGAGTTCATGCCTATAAGGAAAGAAAAAGAATGAAGAAAAAACATATATGCTGAATAATTCCCTATAGCCTGACTAGATACTTAAATAATAAATGATAGTTGTATCTCATACAAAAGGAAAATACGGTAATTTATTTAAAAAACGGAATTTAATAGACTTTGAATAAAACTAACCCACAAATCACTTAAATATTGAGTTAAAAAAATTAAATATTCAATTTATTGAAGGCAATATTTTTAAAATCTAAGATATGGTCTTTCCTACCGTCGTTGGCGGATATTCATATAATATTAAACGTTTAAAAAGTTGGAATTATGAAAATGAGATGTGTAAAACAGAAAGTAAACCGCTTGGCTGTGCTCCCAACCCGATTGCCCCCCACAACCCCAGGCGGATTCGCTGTCGAGCAGATGGCGGCCCAGTCGTTTGAATCGCTTTTCACTCCCGCCTCCCCCCTCGCCGCCGGCCGCTGTCCTCGTCGGGTCGCGAAACGAATGTATCTGTAATCAATACGGCGTGTTGACACCGTGCGTATGACATATTGATATACATTGCAACGGGGTGCAGGAAATCAAGTGCAGCGGTCACACATCTGCGTAGGAATCGCTCGGCCGGCGACGTTCGCGCATCACGGCTCGCTGAGCGGCGGAGAGGGGGAGGGAGAGGGAGAGAGACAGAGGGAGGGAGGAAGGGGAGGGAAATCATTTGCACAATTCTATTCCGAAGCTAGAGAGTGTGCGTGAATGGGTTTCGGGGATCATAAACTATCAAATGGATGTGATGTTTTCCTCCTGTGTCGGTGGGTGAACTGCTAGTTTTCTGTTGGGCCTCGTGATTCAGCGACATTCCCGCAATGCAAGGTCGGAAAAGGAAAATTCAGTGAAAGGGAGTGAATGTTCTGTTGAGGGAGTGAAGAGCTGTTTCTGTAAAACATTTTCGAATAACAACGTAAAATTTGGATGCCTTATTTATTACAAACTCTAGTAAATTACTCGTAGTTACATTACACATTATTATATTGTTTATGTAATATTAAGTGAACAATTTTTGATTGGAAACCGGTATTCATTTCATTGGTTAAATTTTTAATTATGCAAGTTATCCGAAAGAAAAAATAGTTTATGCAATTACGGGACAGGTTTAAATCGTTTGTTCAAATAATATCGAAAGGTTTTTTCGTTGTATAGTGATTTTTACGAACGTTTTTATAACCTTCAAATATTACAAAACTGTCCACGTGACATGAATTTATAGAGTATTACCGCAATACAATTAGTACTGTAATACCTGCCCCAACTCAACGTCGTGACGTTCGTATCATACGCGATGGATGCTAAGAATGGAGCAGGCTCTTGCTACGAAGCGGCGGCGACAGGTATACCACCGCCGCCAGCCACTCTTGTAAATCAGAGGATTGTAGCCGGCCTTGCTCGTGTTTGGCCACTAAAACTCAATGGAACACTCCTGCAGACTGCTCCTCCAACTTAAAGAAGTATTCATATGTACGTGATGGAATATTAGACTGAGACGAGCGTTGGCAGATAACAACAACAACCGATTTACAACAAATAAGTGTAATTGACGTTTTGGATCGCCGACGTTAGTTAACGTTTCCGATTAACTAACGTTGTCTCTCATGCCTGGACCTACTTTAATTCCAACGTATGGGTGGTAAGAAAGAATGCGTCGAACTTAACGTATTCACTTCCCTTGAGCTAGTTAACACCGCCTTCATGAGCTTTTTTTCGTCACAGAGCTACACTCAGACGATTTTTAAAGGAAGGGTACAACTCTATTTTTGCTTCGACCGGGAATCTAAACCAAGACCACACCATAGGAATCTAATAAACTTTCCGTGAGCCATCCTAGAGGCTAAATAAGTAAATAAGTAAAAAAGTCACTCTCCAAATCAGAAAACGTCCGTAAGTAATGGGTGCTAGCATATAGGTGTGCTGGCGCGAGGTCGGGCATGGGGATGGGGCGTTGGGCGGGCGAGCGGGGGGGGCGCGGGGGCGGTGGGAGAAGCGGGAAGGAGTCGGTGGCGGCGCGGGCTGGCGCGGGGCGGCGCGGGGCGGCGCGGGGCGCGGCGCGGGGCGGCGGAACGGCGCAACTGACAGGGCAAAGCGCGGGGGCGGCAGCGGCGTCGACATCAAAGAGATCAACAGCGGTACCCCGTTTTAATCAGAGCCCGAGGCAGGCCTGTTTGCCAGGTGGCGCGGGCGGTGGGCAGGGGGGTGTCGGAGGCGCGCTGGGGCTGGGCGGGAGATGGAGGCGGCGTGAAGGTGTAATGGGGCGTGAGATGACAAGCAGTGTGGATTTGCCTTTGGGGGCCCGGTAGATATTGTGGCGACGTACAGAGTTGAAAGGGATGTGAACGAGGTCGAAGAAGGTCTGAATGGTTTTTTGCAGTTTGAGATTTTTCTACATCTAATCAGGGGTAAGTTGGCAAGGGGGGAATTAAATGAATATGAAATAAATAGGGTTGTGGGCCCTGGTTTTATAAGGTCTATTGTTTGGGATACGTGATTTTGGGGTTATGATGAATTGTGAGGTTGCGGATTTGTGTGTGGAGTACATTTGCTTGTGAGGATATGAAAAGCTTTTTGGCTCATGAGGTTTTGCTTGCATCAAGGAATATTGAAGGTACGGGATTGTGTGGTGTTAGATGTGTAGGATTCGGAGTCTCTCTAGTACGCGGGATTTGCCCATGGGATTTCCGCATAGACGTAACACCACTGCAGGATTCGGGGTGATTCTTTCTTAATCAAGGAGTCACTGGGTTGCCCCGATTGATTGGGCGATGTACTCACGGAAGAGTAATGGGTAGTCACGGGATAATGGTTGTAATATGGGTAGGCAATGTACTCGTAGTGGCTGTCATTATATGTAGGTAATGCATGGGGGGGGGGAGGTAAAGATTCTTTGTATATGAGATGTGAGAAGTATTAGAGAAATATATGAATGATAACGGCAAAGTGGAGTGTGGTCTGCCCAGTAGTTTCAGGATAAACCGAATCAATCTGCTGGAATGCATCTTCACAAGTAATGATGAGATATCGGATGTCGGTGATGATTGGTAGAATAATCGTGAACGACGATCTTCGAAAGTCGATAGTAGGGAGATATGAGGCTTGAAATTGGTAGAAATCCGTCCATTCGGTGACCATAAACAAGATGTTAACTGCTCCGTCCTGGGACCCAAATCAGGAACCCCAAGGGCAGAGAGTTGATGTTCATACCCGTGTTTGAGCAGAGCCTTTTTGAGTAGCCCCTTTAACGGTCAGCGGTACACAGTGCGTCAGATCTAATAGAGACAGCACAGCACAAATTCTCTATTGACATGGTTGTACCCATAGAATAGACACGCATTGTAGCATGTATATCTGATTCATTAAACATAATTACATACACCCGTATTCCTTTCCAAGAATTGTCTCCTTTATTATCTAACCTCGTCCGTATCTCATACAATAATCTCACGTTTGCTAGGGCGTACAACTAATGGGCATGAATGCTGTATTATTAAAGGAAAGGTTTTCTAACCTGAATCGGTGGAACGAGATTGTCCCTATGCAAATGCGCTTTGTAGGTGGCTATGTAATCTGTGATGGAAACAGTGAACCAAGCTATGTCTCTTAGCCATAAATTTAATTGTGTAGTATGGAGGACTTGATATGAAAACAATAGCGATAATATATACACCAATTTTTCTCTAAAAGAGGTCATTCATTTGAATTATGAAGTTTTAATTCTGGTGCTAACGCCGTACATCATCAAACTTATATTTTTCGTTTGCCACGGAATAGATGTGAGATGTTATCAGTGGCTTCATATATGTCAGTGTGGTTAAGATGCCATTGAGTGTTTTTGAACCGGGAGGGTCCTATGTTCCAGCCGATGGTAGGTAGAAATTTTGGCTCTAGATACATAGCTAGGCGGAATCAGTCGCGTGGCCGTTTGTTGGGGTATTTGCTGACTGGAGTTGAATGAAGAAACTACAGGAAAACTACCGCAAGCGAGCAGGCCTGCTCTTCAATTCTCCTCCGGAGCGTTGTAACTAACTGTGTACGTATTAGCCAGCGTGCCTCGTGGCATTTTTGGGGAGTTGTAGAAGAATTAGCCTGCCAAGGAAGAAGGGTTTTTTCGCAAAGGCAAGAAACGCGGAACGGGAGATCACAAGGCTTTGGAGTCTTCCGGCTTTTTAGAAAACTTTCACATGTTATAACAAGCGAGGGGGTGCCGTGACGTAGTATGGTCAGTGGGCTCGCCTATACTAAGAGTGTAACAGGCCAGTGGGTGGGTTTGGAGACACGTGGGAGAACTGTGCGTGTGCAAAAACTTCGGAGCGACGAGGTGCACTAATGGCGAGCCAGCTCGCGAGGCTCGAGTCATTGTTGACGAAAGCCTGGCGGACTTTAGGTCCTTGGGAGACTGGGTCACGGGGGAGCGATGCTGGTGGTGCGTGTCCGAGGTGAAGAGTGGTTTGAGTGCCAAGATTCACGCCCGATTCTCATCGATAAGATCGCTCCTGGATCGAGGCATAACGCAGCCGTTGGTGCGCCAGAACGGACTTTGTGTCAGCGTGACATCCGGTCACGGAAGCTATGCTTTGGTGCGCGTTCAAAAAGTAGAGTGGCGAATGCCACCACTAAAACATCTTCATCGGGTTTGGATGCACCCGCGATCAGGGATAGTAGGTCTATCAGAGCTAGGGTGGTAAAGTAGATTATAAGTGTATATAATTTGTTTTGTTTTCTTTGTTAATAAATATATTTGTTATATGAAAGTCTGTGTCTGTGGTCGCTGTGAGTATCCATGACGTCACCTACTAGATTTGAAAACGTTCAAGCGTCGAACTGAACGCTCGGCCCTTTGGCGAGGCACTGCAGTGACATCCAATTGGATGCCTGAAAGCACCCACTGCCGGTGTGGTGGGGGGGCGGGGGGTGGGAGGGGGTGGCCAGGGGTTGATTGCTCGCGGCGGTGCGCCGAGCGCGCGGAAATGGGGCAAATCCCGGCCGCACGCCTCCCCTCCCCTTCCACCGACGCCGCCCCCCTGGGCCCGACCCCTCCGCCGCTGCCGTCGCCGTGTGCGCGCCCCCGCCGCTGACGCACCTCTTTCGTGGCGCGCTCGCTACACCGCCACCGGCCTTCTTGGTGGTGTGCGAACAGCGTTCCTGTCAACATTCATTTCAGTTCTCCTATCACACTTGCTTCATTTTCCCTTGTGTTGAAGCCCATTTTCAGCAAACAGACCTATTTTCGTTCTTCTATCTTACACGCCTGATGCGACACCCCTAACCTTCACCCTCACTTCGGTGCAGCTCCAAACATACAGGCTCAATTTTGTGCTATTACCTTACACCTACTCCACTGTAGTTTTGAGAGATCACTTGTAGCATACCTGAATTTGGTGCTGCATGAATAAGAAAGCATGGTCTAGTGGGGTGCAAAGATCACGTAAACAATTTTATTTATATAATGTAATTTATTTTATATTTTTCTGATACTTTTATAATTAATCCCAAATTATTCGTTGCTCACAATCAATGTTTTTTGATAACCGAGAAAGAAGAAAATAGGAAACTCGTTATCTATTTGAAAAATGTAAAGTGGCGCGTGAATTGGGTGACCACAGAGAAGTAAAGGTTGAAACAGCTAAATACACCACATACCTACACAATAGAACTAATGGACTCTGGGCACACATACGAGACTAGCACGGAGGCTTCTCTTCGTGTCAACTTGTCGAATTCACCTTCAGGCCCCTTCACACGGCGCCACTCAGCAGCGCTTCCGCGAGACGCGTGTGTTGGCAAAGCATTGGTTTAAATGGGGATAGTCACACGAGCGGCGGAATCGTGCTTATGGAGCGCTTGGTGGCAGACTCCCGTCACCAGCAGCGCAGATGCGCGTCGGCGCTACCACCAGACGTAAACAGTTTGTTAAGGCAGCCTTCACACTAGACGCGCCAGTGGTCCGGTTTTTGCCTGCTGTCTGCCGTCTGGCTGTCGCTGCCCACAGCGGTATGCCACAAAACCGTCCTCTTTCGATAGCAGTGGCTTTTGGTGGTGGCTGCATGTGAAGGGCGTTGCCGCTTCTCGGTGGTGCCACCGAGTGGCTCCCGTGTGAAAGCAATTCTTAATCCTTAAATAGCTTTATGAATACCACGTTTTTTTAAACCTGTTGTTTGTATAGTGACGATCTTTTTAAACGTTTCCGAGAAGCGTTCTGATACTGCCTGTGAAGCGAAATAACATTTTCTCACGGCAATTTTTCCTGGAAAGCGACGTTTTGTAACTAGGGTGTACCTGACACGCTATGTGACGCATCTTTCCGGCCTTTGTGGTTTTTCTATGCCGTACCTATTTTCTCAGACCGACCTCACATTCGTACCGTCTTCGTCGACATTGCCGTCTCAGTTGCGCCTCTACCCTACACTCTCCAGACGCTGTCGTCTCACCGTTCCGCAGCTACTGCTCGGGCAATTTCCAATCCCCCACTGTTCTCATGACTCTGGGGTTCCCAACGCCGATATATGCAATCTCCGTCATCCGAAACTTCCTCGCCGCCCTGCCATTCTCACTGTCCTCACCACCCTGCCCTCACCACCGATCATGCTGCAATCGCCACACCCACTGAGACACAAAGCGTGGCACCCGACAGTTTTAAACGCGGCCCCCTCCCCCGTCACTTCCGTAGTTGCTACTCGCCCCGTCATTACACTCTCATTGCTCCAAAACCTACTCTATTTGCCGTTCCAGCCTTGCTTTCAGCACTCCACTCGCCTTCCATCCCTAATGTTCTCAGTGCTCACGACTTATAAGTCAACTTTCCATACCGGCTTAGGTTGCTCGGGCATCAACGCAAGTCACTTCAGTGCCTCTGACCGAAAAGTCCTGGTTTGGATTCCCGACGGTGGCAGATTTTTCAACTATAGCTAGATAACCAGGTCGAATTCGACCGCTGTCTGGAGAAGAATTGTAGCGGCCGCCTGCTCTGATTGGAAGTTTCCATTGGTTTCTCAAATCAACATCAGGCGTATGCTGGGACAGCTTCGTAACAATCTATACAAGGACCGTGTGCGCTGTTTTCTGCCTTCTCCTCACCTCTTACTTACACATAAAATTACATGCACTACACCATCATATATCTAGGGAATCTGGAACTAAGATCTTGTGTTGGGAGATCCCTGGTATCCCCGCAAGGAAAAATACATGCAGCTCACGTACTACGAGGGGCTAATGACCTTAATAGTTGACATGCCGGGTGTCACTAATCATTGAGTCAATCAATCAATCAGTGAATGCAAAAGTCTTTCTGTCTATCTTCCCACTTCACCTGTGACCGTTCCCTCTTCTTTTCCCGTCCACGAACCCTCCACTGCTTGTGCGGCCCCCGCCGTCGCCCATCGCTGCGGCCACAGTGTGCCACCACTTCCTGACCGCGCCGCCGCCGCCGCTGCCGCTGAGCACTGTGGTCGTCGATACCCGGCTTGCGGCCTCATCGCCCAGCAGCATCCGCCGTCGTGGCCCTAGCCAGCTCTAGCCAGCCCTAGCCAGCCCTAGCCAGCCCTAGCCAGCCCTAGCCAGCCCTCGCCAGCCCTCGCCAGCCCTCGCCAGCCCTCGCCAGCCCTCGCCAGCCCTCGCCAGCCCTAGCCAGCCCTAGCCAGCCCTAGTCAGCCCTGACCAGTGCGGCTCGCGGGCAATTGTTTACGTACGCAAACAGTCTTTTCACCCTGATGAAATTTGCCGCTAATTCATATCACATACGGGCGGACTTACATTTTCATTTCTTATGTAATATAGTGGTGAGTTATTGTTGATATTTGTTCACGCAGCATTGGGGTTTCAACTAGAAATGCTAGAAGGATAAACAAGCAGAAACGTTGACCAGATCGTAGAGACTTCTCGCTTCTACGGAATATGGGGTTTACGCACAATTTGATAAAGATAATAGCAAATATAATTTCATGTTATTTGTAGAAATTAACAAGATTTGGATAAAACATTGGAATTGCTTAGACAGATGATTTGTAATTATTGTTGTATTAATTTGTTATTTTAGTTGTTGAAAACGTATTTCCTAAAGAAGAAGCGATCGACTAGAAATCGAGGACATATCTGTGGTTTTTGACGATTACTAGTTTGTTTGCAAGTGGACGACGTGGACACTATGGATTTCCCATTTTTGAAAATCTATGTTCCTCATCCAGGATCGTAGCTGGATCGTAGCTGGTTTGGGGAATGACAAGCGATGAAGGTACTCTATACCGAGGAGCGCAATACATAAAATAAGCTAAATTATAATTTACGAATGTCGAACTGACTCACAAATGATACCTTCTTTCTGTAATAGAATCCGAAAGAAGTGAAGCGAAATTTGCGGAGATGAGGCCATCTGGCCTGAGCCTCGCCGTGTAAAATTAGGCGTAAAAATAAGGAAAAGGTGTTTTAAGTAATGGATAATAGTAAATATGCGAACGCTACTTTTCCTCTTTTAATTATATACATTATTGCCAACCTGTCATCTAGCCAATCAAAATTAAACGTTAAGGGATCGTATATTGTCTTAATACTGGCAGATTGCTGCGTGCAGTCCCCGTGCGTTGCTGCTTCGTACTGCTGAGTCCATACCGCCTGAGGCAACTGCATCGTCCTCCCCACAGTCAAACACGCGCCCCATCCACGCACCTTGGCCACACGCACGCACACGAGCTCGCACGCACGCACGCTCACACACACGCGCGCACGCCGCCGCGCGCCCACGAGCAAATCGGTCCCGAGCGCCGGCGCGCCGCCGGGGACGGAGGGGGCGGTGGAGGGGCGCTGTGCTCGGGGTGTAGGCGAAAGAGACAGAGGCTGTGTAGCGATAGGAGTCGCGCAGGGTGGTGGCTAGAGTGCTCCGGGGAGGGTTGGGTGGCTGGGTATGGGACTGTTAAAGAGTGGAGCTTATGTTTACCCAGAGGATGGCGGGGTGGCAGTTGACAACGAAGGGCTAAGGTAGTGGAGATGTGGATAGGAGAGCGCGGTTAGTGTGGGGTTGGGTGAAGGGGATGAAATCATTATTATGGTGTCGACACAAAAGCGTAGCATGGCGGGCAGATTGAGCAATGGAGAAGATAGGTGTGGCGGAGGTGGCCTGGTCATCGGTGATGGCCATAGCTGCGGCTGGCGACGGTGGAGGCGGAGGTGAAGATGGCGAGGCCACGAGGCCAGTGGAGACGTTACAAGGTGGAGGCGGCTTGGGTTACGTGGATACAGAGGGTTGGCGGGGACAACAAAGGGCTGGGGTTGCGGGGACGTGGTGTGAGAGGGGTGAGGTGTTGGATGGCGATGGTGAAACCGTTAAGGTGCCGGCTGCAGAAAGTGGGGGCATGGCGAGCAGCTAGGTCAATGGAGACTTAACTTGCGGCTTATGGTGGCGGGGTCATCAGAGATGATTATGGCGGGATTGGTGAGGGGGTGAGGGTGGAGCCAGCAGATGCGCACTGGTTGTCGGGGAGGGGGTCGGCGGGTGGACGGGATGACTCGGGCGAAGACGGTGGATTGGGGAAGAGGCGGCGAGAGCGCAGTCAGCGATGGCGGGGTCAGTATGCGACCGGGGCGATTGGGATGGGCTGGGAAACAGCCAGTGGGGGTGGCGGCGGAAGCGGTGTTGTAGACAAGGAAGGCTTGACATCGGGATGATGGCACGGGAGGTGGTGGAGGCAGCTTGGGACGGAGGCGAAGAGACGGGAGTGGTGCCAGT